>OU744811.1:23308970-23664962 GCA_916614155.1 Mesoligia furuncula | reverse complement strand
TATTAACACACATCCATACCTCATATCTTAAAACTCACTAACAAACCCTAGCATTCTCTAATGGTACTTACTAAGACGAATAATTTAATAAATTAATAGTGAGTGTGATAGTGTAGTCCTAAGATAAAAATTAAAATATCAATAGCTGAACACTATCCCCTGAGATACAGGTTCCTGCCTAGTTTAGGGGCAAGGGTCAATACTATGTGCACCTTATTATGATCACCACAAAATGTTGAAGTATCTACTTGTAATGTACCTATTTGTATAATTGTAACTTTTAATGGTAAGAAATAAACTATTTTTATTTTATTTGTTTTTCAGATAACGGAAGAAGATTACATTTGTGAAGCGTGCTTTGATGTATCCATGCAGACTATTAATGCTCAGATTCATGGAAAAAATGAGTGTGATCCATCTGTTGGTTCATCTCGACGTGGTCATGCTCAAGTGTGCCCCGCTTGTTGTCGATCATTGCTCAATTGTCAAAGTGACCACATTCTCAAAGAAAACCCATCAAGCCTCACACTAAGGATGATCAACTTAATGCATGATCACAGGCATGAAACCAACATTGTGGCTCCAGTGGCATTTTTAAATGAAGTGGTTGTATGAGAAGATATTGAATAAATGACAATAAATCAATCCTGTTTTTTATTTAATTTCCCTGTCCTCGCCAAAAACATGTGATGTTGTGCTCTTTTCGTTATCTATTTATGTCGTCTGTCAGGCCGACTCTTGGAGCCTGGTCCGCTTCGACGGCGACGACAGATTTTGACCAATACCTACTTCAATGAACTGTAAGTAGGTACCTAAATTGCTCAAACTTACACAAAGTGTAGTAAACAAGGATAGCACAACATCACACGAAGTCTTTATAACTCAGCATCGGCGGGTTATTACGAGAATAATAACTGCTATTTGCGACCGCGCGCCAATTTGATGATGATGATTTGATGTTATTACATTGAAGAGGGATTCATTTCTGAGTGATTGTAACTCTCAGCGATTAAGAAACAATTTGATTTTAATTATCGTACAGTTTTTGAGGTTATAACAGCTGTCAAACCTTATCTGACAGCTGCTATAACCTCAAAATCTTATTTACTTAATTACATTTTTCCCTGGCCTCTAAATGAAATGATAATAAATTATTGTGTTATTATGAACAATAATTGTTTTTATACAACACTAGTTGTAGGTAGACGCGACCTGTAAAACAAATCAAGTGACAGGTCAATCAATGTATGGAAAGTGGGCATGATTCTTTCTTTAATAGATTTTTAACTTTATTGCTAAAGCATAAGGTTCAAAGTTGATTAGAAAAATTTGACAGTTTCGGATAGCTTGATGTGCTAGCGTCTGTACAATAAATTAATTATAATCTAGTTTATGCTGCAAATTGTTGTGCTTATCCGTCATCTGCGTAGAATATTGTTCCGCACTAAGGCCAATGGTTTTATGCGGTCATTTACCTATGTTACATTCAACTTTCTAATATCTAAAGCGCGGATGGATCGTCTGCCTGCCTACATAAAAAATAAAGCATAACATCACGCCTGTAATCCCCGCAGAGGTAGGCAGTTAGATATTACAACCAAAACGTACATTGTGATTGGTCCGCCTACCAATAAATAACCGAAATGTTTCTATGTATCTCTAATCCGCTTGGAAAACAGCGCGGTAATTAGACTGCCCTTCTATCTTGATGTAATGTTTGCATTATAACAATTTGTAAACTTATATGTTTGAGCCGTTTGGGGTTGAAATACTAGGGCCATGGGGCCCGAGTACCCACTTAGTATTTCGAGACATCGCCAAGCTCGAGTCGACGCTTCACGTAACCAGAGGGCTGGCCTATTTTTTGGCCAAAGAATCAGCATCGCCATACAACGTGGCAATGCTGCCAGCCTTTTGGGCACGTTTCTTGTTGACAGCGATTCGGACGAATTTTTTGATTATTTCCTCTCCTTTTTAGGATTCCGTAGTTCCTACAAGGAACCCTTATAGTTTCGTCATGTCCGTCTGTCTGTCTGTCTGTCCGAGGTTTTGCTAAGAGACCGTTAGTACTAGAAAGCTGTAATTTTGTAGGAGTGCGTATATCAATTACGCCGACAAAGTGGTAAAATAAAATTTTGGAAATTTTTTTTTTTAGGGTAGTTCACCTACATGTGAAGTGGGGATGAATATTTTTTTGTCGTCTACCCCATCGTGTGGGGTATCATTGAAAAGGTCTTCTAAAATGACTTGGGGGTTGCTAATATTATTTTTCGATTTAATGCTCCATTTACGAAATATTAAACTTTAAAATCAAATGTTTGTTCCAGTAGGGCGTCCCCCCTCTAAAACCTAAACTGCTGGCATGAAAAATTTGCGAAAATTCACGATGATAGTGCATTTCATGAACTTTAAAGGAAAACTATAGCGGTTAAGATAACTTTATTAGTTTAGCAGTAATAGTCGTTGAACTTGGGTGTTGGATAATTTTGTACCAAATAGGTACAAATCCTTCAAAGTGACTAATACGAAACAAAATCCTTTAAAGTGACTAATATGAAGTAGTTGCTTGTTTATAACGGGTAAAGACTTGCATTGAAAAACAAAATATTTTTATTTTTTATATATTTTTTTTATATTTAGAATAAAGAACAACAGAATCGTACTACATTGTGATAACGGGCTACTACGAAACCCTACACTGTGCGTGGCCCGACACGCACTTGGCCGGTTTTTATTATAATATACTGTACAAATTGGGATGAAGCAAATACTTTGTAAACTTCAAGGACCTCATCTCACGCAAAATACACAATATTTGCCTTCACAAAGCAGTAAAAAGTAATGTAATGTTACTAGAGGTCTATCTATGCGTAGGACTCGCAGGATATCTACCTATTTAGCCTAGAGTTCAGGCCCTAGAACTTACAGCGTACGAGAAATTCCAACAAAACTGGTTTCCTTACAGACTTAAGTTCACGATTTTGCTAGACTAGTTATCCTGGATCTAATATATATATATATTTGTATAGGTACAGTGTGAGTTTTTGAAAACAAACAAAAAAAGTTTGGTAAGTACCTACAGGACCTAATTCAGATTTTTTTTTACATAAGTTCAATGATATTATATAGGTAAAATTTAAACTTTTAGTATCATTGAAGAAGTTGAAATGAAGAAACTTTCTTTACTCTAACTTGTTTTGTTTCTTTAGCACTTTTCCAGCACTTTGTCACATAGGTAATTACCTAGATCAAACTAGTGATAAAAAACCGGGCAAGAGCGAGTCGGACTCGCGCACCGAGGGTTCCGTAACATCGGGGTCTATTCATAAGGTTTATGTTTATGAAATTAAATGTTTTTTTTATTTTTGAGTTGATTGAATGAATGGTAAATTGTGGTTTACGATTTATGACGTATTAAAAAAAAACTACTTACTAGATCTCGTTCAAACCAATTTTCGGTGGTAGTTTACATGGTAATGTACATCATATATTTTTTTTAGTTTTATCATTCTCTTATTTTAGAAGTTACAGGGGGGGGGACACACATTTTATCACTTTCGAAGTGTCTCTCGCGCAAACTATTCAGTTTAGAAAAATATGATATTAGAAACCTCAATATCATTTTTGAAGACCTACCCATAGATACCCCACACGTATGGGTTTGATGAAAAAAAAAAATTTGAGTTTCGGTTCTAAGTATGGGGAACCCTAAAAATTATTGTTTTTTTTCTATTTTTGTGTGAAAATCTTAATGCGGTTCACAGAATACATCTACTTACCAAGTTTCAACAGTGTAGTTCTTATAGCTTCGGAGAAAAGTTGCTGTGACATACGGACGGACAGACAGACAGACAGACAGACAGACAGACGGACAGACAGACAGACAGACAGACAGACATGACGAATCTATAAGGGTTCCGTTTTTGCCATTTGGCTACGGAACCCTAAAAACCAACTTATGGTAATCAATCTGAGCCTGATAAAACACTGTTAACCAAATTCTATCTACTATCGGTAAGTACCTTTTTGTTTTGAACGTCTTGAATAACCGGATCACCGCGACCGGCCGGAATCGAATAAGTTTGGACTTATGACCCGCCGGACAAGGGTCAACGAATGCACATGGTCTACCTAAAAATTATAATGTTAAGATCAAGACAGCCGCTCACATAATAAATTATTTAGTAGTATCCGAAACTCGCGGCTGTAAGCACGCGCGCAAACGTCTGTGATTTATATAAAAGTTGTGTTTAATTTTGGAGGGAGTTAGTTATATTATCTGTCAACCACTCGCGCGGGAACCTGTTGAGCTAGTTTTGGACACGTGCGTTTGTATGTACTTAATCTTTATATCGATACTTACATTAAAAAAAAAAACAATTAAAGGAACATTACGGAAAGTTCTGTCATTCTTATTGTATATTGTAAGTACCTATCATAAGCATATTAATTCCATTCACGATGCCATACAGTCACAACATTTAACACGATGCCAGAATTATCAATAAATAATACAACATTGTGACGTAAATAGGTACCTGTGTTTTTATACCGGCTAGCGTTATGTAAAATGTCTTCCACTACATAATGCTAATGGCCTAGGTACCTAACTATAAGCCTTACTCATAGGTAGGTAGACACGTAACGTAATAGGCACTATAAAAACATTAAGTTTAGGTACCTATGTACGTAGATACACTGACGCGTTTCACAATGCCACACAAAGGCATATTCCGCTGAATTCTGCTCAAAATAGTTTTTGTTTATAAATCTACATACCTATGTAAGAAACCTCTTATTAGACAAAAAACTCGTCTTACTAAGTTAGCTAACTCGTTATTTATATTTGTTGATTCTCATCGTACCGGTGGCGAAGGTATTTTCTTATGGGCGAAAAGCTATGGATTTAAAAATAATTTTATCGTACCTAATAACAGCAAGGAATTTAGAATTTTATTATCTTTAGAAGCTTTATCGATGTTCAATATTCGATCGTGTTGTCCACTTTTTACGCAACCTGTATGTTTTGAGGGTAAAGGTTCACTTGGGGTCGTAGTATCTCTTTAATGATCTACTTAAAAAAGAGAACAAAACAATTACCTACTTAAATCAATCATTATTATTAATAATAAAACATTTTTTCTTTCCTTCTTTTCTGTCATTGCATGTTGGAATTTGTTACGTCCCTACATTGTTGGGGGTTCTCCTACTATACTCTACAGTGAGAGTGAGACCCAGGGCCCCTAGGCACTTGACATTGTAGACATAAATGACAGTTTCCCTTTTGCTCGAAAATTTTGCAAATAAAATCCACTAAGTATACCTACTTGAACCAACTTACTTTCTTCAAACAACTAAGTATCTAAAGTGCCTAATTTTGTAAAAAACCACGAAACACCTACATTAATGAGTTTTCGCACAGCTGGAACAGCTACAGCTGGTTGGCAGTGATTGAACCATTGATCTTTCTAAGGCAAGAGTAAACGAAACTAGCTCGAAAATGTTAGCACCTAGGATAGGTTAGGGTTGTTTTAACTTTGTCGAGTTTAAATGCGAGAAAGTTCAAGAATAAAGAGTAACTAAGATCACAGTTCACAAGTAGGTAAGATGCACTGACGAGCGATGCGAGCTCAAAGATTTTTAGTAGCCCCACTTCGGAGAGATTAGATTTCTTTTGACAATTTAATTTTGAAATAGGAGTTGCTTTGTAAACTGACAGAAAAGTTGAATACCTAATAAGAGAAACTATAATACAAGAGCAAGCGAAGCGAGCTCGAAATTTTTGGTCATCACGGCTCGGTAAGTTCAGATTTCTTCATCCTTTCCTACGGGTGCTATAGGTACCATGACATTAGCACGACCAAAGCACGAAAGCGCGGGGCCTGTAGCTTTTGTTATTTAGTCCTGTCCGCCTGCCGCAACAAGCTGGGTAGAGTCCCTTTAGGCTGGCTGGCCCCTAGGCCGGGCCTTGTGGGCCTAGACGTAAACAGGCTGGCTATTTTGATTAAAAAACCTAATGGTGGACATTGCTATGCATAGTTATGATGACTTTTTACGTTTTTAATTAGGTACCTATTAATTATTTAATATTCATCTGAGAACCAGAGGTAAAAATATAACCTTTTTCACCGGCTTAAAATAAAATAATTTATTCGCGCTCTTTCTGCATACATAATATTTACTTGCCACCACAACCATTTAACACGAAGGCACCTACATATTATAATACCGGTCAATCGCTCAAGAGTTGCTTACCTTGAAACCCTTTTGTTAATAATATATTTTTTTTAATGCCATCTCGCATTTTTTCAACTTAAGAGGTTGTCATGTGGTTGCCTCAATAAATTAAGTCCTCCAGGCAGGGTTTAAAAAAACTTAAAAACTAAGCGACTACACGCTAAGGGCACCCCCTGTGCGGTACGGACCTCGGGTTAGGGCATCGCTGGGAGAGGACAGCAAGAGACATGCTGGATCGGAGTTAGATATGTGAAATGACAAGGCAAGGATTTATACCCTACTAGCTTCTGCCCGCGACTTCGTCCGCATGAAATTTCTTGTTTGACACTCAGTAATACTGTAGTTTCCCATTATTACCCTCTAATTGTTTGACACTCAGCAATATACTGTAGTTTCCCATTATTACCCTCCAATTGTTTGACACTCAGCAATACTGGTAGTTTCCCATTATTATCTAGACAAAATCAGTGTATAAAAGATAACGGAGAGAAGTCTATAGACTTTTTAGGGTTCCGTACCTCAAAAGGAAAAACGGTACCCTTATAAGATCACTTCGTTGTCCGTCTGTCTGTACGTCTGACAAGACCCTTTTTTGAGGAACGCGTAGAGTTATCAAGTTGAAATTAATATCAAATACTCAGGGGCTACAATCCCTTGAAGTAGTGAAAAAATTAAACTTCTAAGTCAACGCAATCAAAAGATACGGGCGTTTATGTTCCGTTTATGCCGCATATTTTGACTCTCGCAAGGGAATCAAAACCTATAGGGTACTTCCCGTTGACCTAGAATCATGAAATTTGGCAAGAAGCAATGTCATGTAGCACAAGTAAAGTAAAAAACCGAGAACCGTAAATTAGACAAATTTGTACGGAACGCTCGGTGCGTGAGTCCAACTCGCACTTGACCGGTTTTTATCACGTTTAGATAACGATACCATCACGTCTAAGGAGTTTCGCTAACTAATTTAATTTGACCCTGTAGATGTTAATGCCACTTTACAACACAAAAGTCTTGATTCATTCGAAAATTGTGTGGGAAAAAAAAACATAACTTTTTCTCAATTCGCGATAAACAACACAGTTTTTCCAAGTCGCTCTTTATTAGCCTTATGCAAGCACCACTTTCCAAATGAGCTCAATTACGTAGACGTACGTAAGTCGGTCGTCGAACCGCCTACCTTGCGCCTTGCGTAAAACATACTGTCATGCATGGAGGCACATTTTGGCTATAACCACTTGTTTTAGAGCGCTGTCGCGACTTTCTTTACCAAATATGATGATTTTCCTTAGATTTAGTATAGCACCATAATTGCTAAATCTGAATCATTTTGATTACTTCTTTTGATTATTATATTCGAAAAATGTGTCTGCTGAACAACGTAGGTAAACAACGCAATGTAACTTGTTGAACTGTCCAAATGAACCCCATTACTACTGGGGCCCAAGTCTGCTATTTTTATAAATTCATCATTCCAACACGATGCCACCACCATCGCATTGTCATTTTGCTAAAAGTTCGTAATCTGCTAAATTCATAATGGTTGATCATTGGTCGGTCAATCGCACAGAAATTATACGATACTCGTAACGAATTAAAAGCAATGACTGCAGAATGACGTTCTAATGGTAGGTCACTGATCAAAGGAACTGTCAAAATTTTAACAGATTACCGCCTAAGTCAGTAATTCATTTTTCATTAAGTACGAGATTACCATTCTATGCCATTTCTTTCAATAGAGTGTCAGTGGTTGTCCATTGGAAAGTCATAATGACGCCATTATGTTAGTAGATTACCAAACTTGTCAAAATCAACAATTATGAAATCAATGATAGACTATTCTGACACTATTGTAATAGCAGACTTGAGGCCCTGATAGTGTGTTACGCATATTGGTTAAAGTAGGTACAGCAAAAGAAAAAAACTGACCAAGTGCGAGTCGGACTCGCACACGAAGGGTTCCGTACCACAAGGCAAAAACGCCGAAAAATACATGTTTGTTGTATGGGAGCCCCCCTTAAATATTTATTTTATTTTAATTTTATTATTTATTATTAAAGTTTAAATACAACTGAGTATTTTGTGAATATTTCAAATGCCTACCTGTCGCCATTTTTGATATCGATCAAAAAAGGGCAAAAAAATCGCGTTTGTTGTATGGGAGCCCCCCTTGAATATTTATTTTATTTTGTTTTTAGTATTTGTTGTTATAGCGGCAACAGAAATACATCATCTGTGAAAATTTCAACTGTCTAGCTATCGCAGTTCTTGAGATACAGCCTGGTGACAGACAGACAGACAGACGGACAGACGGACAGACAGCGAAGTCTTAGTAATAGGGTCCCGTTTTTACCCTTTGAGTACGGAACCCTAAAAAAGAAAGAAAATAGGTACTTACGTTTATTTGCGGCAAACATGACGCATCAAAAAAAAAAACTCACACGAAGGGTTCCGTACCACAAGGTAAAAACGCCGAAAAAAAACATGTTTGTTGTATGGGAGCTTTTAATACCTTAAATATTTATTTTATTTTAATTTTATTATTAAAGTTAAAATACAACTGAGTATTTTGACAGACGGACAGACGGACAGACGGCCAGACGGACAGACGAACAGACGGACAGACAGCGAAGTCTTAGTAATAGGGTTCCGTTTTTACCCTTTGGGTACGGAACCCTAAAAACACAAACAAACAAAAAACAAAATAAAAATTTGGGAGAAAGAATGCGTCACATCAAAACGGCCATCGCTTATAGTGCTATGACCCTATTCGAGACAGAGCCCCAGCGCTGGTTATCAGCGACAGCCGGCGTTGACGTGCAGGGGCTGTACTTTACAGAAAGTTATTCTGAGAGTCAGATTTATAGACGCCCTGAATGGGGCGTAAACCAAAAACTGCGAGGTAAACTATTTGCCATGGCATAAGTAGAAATCAAACCTTTGGCAGCTTTCTATTATATTTCACATACTGAGATATGTACCTATAGCTCGGTTCGATTTTGGATCGTCAATTTAACCGCAATTTCAACCTAGTCGACTACAACAACTGCAGATTTGACTGTTGAAGTCGGATAACATTAAATCCGTAGAATAAAAGTAATGTCTTTCAGTTTTTGTAAAAATGAAATAAATTTATGCAAGAATAACCTTACTGAGTTAGGTATGTTGATCTGCAAATAGTGTGGGGATCACAGTCTTAGGGATTTATAGTAGTAGAGGTCCGAGGTTAGCATTCATTTGGAGACTTATAAAAATAGCTCGTGAAATTAAAAACTTCTAACATTTTTGCCTAAGTCATTTTGAATTTTAAAGGAATCACCTTATTTAATGCTAGAGTTTCAGAGGAAGCCGGCATGTCCTAGAACCAAAAATCCGAAGACATGACTGTGACAACTACATCTAGATTACAGTCATATTGCAGTCGTCCACTCCCTCTCACAGAGAGGGCTTGTGTCCCAGCAGTGGGAACGTTATCTATAGACTGATTATGCTGTTAAGTAGAGTTTCAGAAGTTCAGTTAGCCGTAATATTTATGACTCGCCAGACCAAATCCAGTTTAAAGTGATCACAATACTTACAACTAATGCAATTTATACAGTTGTCAATACGTAAGGAGAGACCCAAGCCCTTCCTATACCTATACCTTTACCTTTAACTTTGCCAGCCATTTATATGGCATTAGCCCTATACTACGTAGCGTTGGAAAGCCTTCCACAAGGTGGTCCGACGACCTTATGAAGGCCGCAGGACCCCGTTGGATGCGAGAAGCACAGAACCGGTCGAAGTGGAGGTGCTTGGGGGAGGCCTATGTCCAGCAGTGGACGTCTTTCGGTTGAAATGATGATGATGAGCCCTATATATACTTATTAGTATGTTAAATAATAAACAAATAACTAAGTCGCCAAGGACAAGGGTCAATGTGAGGTGTAATTAGTATGATGCATTGTTTAGCGGTTGAGTACCTACCTATAATCTTGACAGGTAGGTACCGTAATTTGAATAATATTGTCCGTTTTATTTATAGCTGACTCTAAAAGACGGGTCACACGCTACAAACATTTATTCATGAACATAGGTAACAATTAGGTACTTACTTCCATTACTTGGTCGAAGAAAAAAACTGGCCAAGTGTGAGTCGGACTCGCATACGTAAGGGTTCCGTACGACAAGGCAAAAACGCCGAAAAAAACACGTTTGTTGCATACAAAAGACGTGTTTTTTTGATGTATTTCTGTTGCCGCATATTCATCTGTGAAAATTTCAACTGTCTAGCTATCACGGTTCATGGGATGTATCCCATGAACCGTCGGGCTGTAGCCTGGTGACAGACAGACAGATGGACAGTGGAATCTTAGTAATGGTCCCGTTTTTACCCTTTGGGTACGGAACCCTAAAAAAGAGTGTTTCCAGTTCGAATGGACCTATGTAGTTTTCAGCTTCAGCTCATCGGAGATTTTTCTGCCAAGACGCATACTGACTTTTGTTGTACCTAGGTAAATGTTTTTTATTTGTTTAGACTAAGGTAAATACAGATCATAGAACCTAGGTTTCTGACAACATCCATTGGTTTCTTACTAAAATTCAACTAGGCGAAGATCCTGCATACTTATCTCTTTTGTGGACTATACGGTGGGCTGCATCAATTGGGTAGCCCATTGTATTAAAATTTTCATACAACTGGGGTACCCAATTGATGCAGCCCACCGTACATGACAGAACTTTCCTTAAAAAAAATTAGAGATAGAAAATAAATGACTCTCAATGTTAATCGATTCTAATCAAACAGGTATAGAAAAACAAACAAATCAAAATGGGAAAAGTATGTAAAATAATATTTATGTACATACGGCTGATGTTCGACTTAACTGTCGACGGCATCTTCTCTCTCTTCTGGAACTGTCACAATGAAGAAATTAAAGCTCTCGACTTGAAGAAGCATGCTGTGCTTACTGAGAGTGCCACCGCGCTTGCCAAGAAGATAAGACAGAAGGAATTGAAGTCAGAAGATCTGGTCAGAGCTGTCATTGAGAGGATTAAGGAGGTGAGACTGCGTTCATTTGAATTATAGTTACTTTATCGTGAGGAAAATCTTGGAAAAATTGTATCCTGTATTTTCTCAAATAAATATAATAAGTACCAGCCTAATATTGCCCACTATTGGGAAATGAAAGGCCTCTTCTCACACAGAGAAGACATGAGCATTGATCACTTGCTCTAGGCGTGATGTTTTCTTTATTCAACATAAACATTAACAATATAGGAAACATTAAAACAATAAGGGCTGATTTTTCCAACGCCAGATAACTTTAGTAGAGGAAAAATTTTGAACACGTAACTGTCGATTGAAAAATCAGCCCTATATTCAAATTAATTCCTAATGTAAAAAAAATATATATATGTACTTCATTTAGTTTGGAAAATAGAGTGGTTTAAAAATAGATTCGCTTATTGAACGAGCCATTCGTAAAGGAGACTAGACATTGTTTATTTGGTCAGCAACTTATGTTGCCGACTGTACCAGCTCCAACGGTTAAATCATTATTTGTTATAAAGAACTTCCATTACACCACTTGTTTGGTTCATCGATAAGTTTCGTAACACAACAATGGACTGTTACTTTTAATTTATTCATTGCGCCATTGCGCCTCCTTGATAATTTTCTGTGATTTTCAATTGTTATAGAGAACAGACTAAGTAAAAGAAATTAAAATTATATGTAATTGATTAGTGGTCCACATTAGCACTGCCGGGTAGTTGCGTAACACACAATTGTGATGATGATGATGATAACGGCTTAGATTAGATATTATAATAACAAAGCTTGCGAATGGTTTCAGGTAAATCCAGTGATAAATGCGATAGCCGTGGACCGGTATGACGCGGCGTTGGCTGAAGCGAAAGAGGTGGACGCACTCATCGCCACCGGTCTTCCTGAAGAAGAGTTTAACAAGAAACCATTGTTGGGTATGTAGTTCTTCAAAATAGATAGTTACCAAATAATCGAGGAATAATTTATATACCTCTACTAGGTAAATTCAATTAATTGGCAAATTTTCACAAGTGCTATCGTTATGATAGGTTTTTCAAAGAATTAAATCGTTACATTCGCTCTAGCTACTGCAACAAAAGATTGACTTGATTGTCATGGAAACGCCAGATACGGTATGCGTGAGCTCTAGTTAGTATTGACTATTTGCGCCTTGCCTAAGTACAGAGTGGGCAAATCGAACGATTTAAATCTTTGAGGTTTTAGATGTTTTGTCGACAAAGACGTATCCATCGCGTCTGTGAAGCTTTTACCTGTTAATTTAATCAACCGGATTAATAATTCAGAAAATGGCGCCAATCACGAAGACGTTTAGATCATTAATGGTTGCTTACAAAAGGTTTTTTTTGGGTGACGTAGTTGGAATCTCACATAACAACTTTTTGTAGCTAAAAGTCTAGAACGCACGGCTACTCAATAAGCTATACAACATAACCAGGTACCTATATAAGCTGACTTCTGATCGTACGAAAAACCTATACACGAGGTCAGCTAAAACTGGAAATGTATTGCTTGATTTGTCGCCGTGTGTACAAGTCAATCAAAGTTTCCTTTAAAAATATTTAAAGCCGTTAAGTAGGTACATATTTATCGGTCAAACTAGGAGAGCCCCGCGGTTTTACCCGTAAAAGTCTCGATCCCGGGAGAATATCGGGATAAAAAGTATCCTATGTGTTAATCCTAGTTACAAATTATCTGTGTGCTAATTAGCACACAGATAGTTTGTAACTGAAATTTAAATTTCATCCAAATCCGTTCAGTAATTATTACGTGGAGAAACAACAAACTTTAGTATTTTTTAGGCGAAAGTTTGTGAGTGTGTTTGACTCACAAACTTTCGCTTAAAAATATAAGGGGCTTACATGACCTAAAGCGCGGTCGCTGTCGGACTGCATAGAAAAGAAAGAGAAGCGCGATGACACAACGCTGGTAATTTATTGCAAAATATGAAGCAATTATTTAATTACAAAAAATCTATTGTTTGGACTTAAAAATTATCGTCATGGTTTTTTTCTATCGTATCAAATTAGTTGTATTAAGTATGTTTTCAACACACTAAGTATCTACCTAGCATATACCCTGAAGAATATCATTATATTTCTGATTTTGTTTACTGAAGTCGATTTACTTTGATTGTTTCTAAAACTTGCGTTTTGTGCGTTTAGGTCCTGTAAGCCAAGTAATAGTGTGATATGAAGTGTGATAGTGTGACGACCCAGCAATTTATTTCCATTTGGTAGCTCCAGGCTGAAATCAAGACGATAACACTTCCCTCCTTCCTTATCCTTCCCACAGGTGTACCATTCACAACGAAGGAGAGCCAGGCAGTGAAAGGCATGCCCCTGACGATGGGGCTCAAGTGCCGGCGCAATGAAGTGGCGTCGGAAGACAGTGAAGCAGTCAAGAGGCTGAAGGATGCTGGAGGCATTGTTGTAGCTTCCACTAATCTGCCGGAGCTGCTCGTTTGGTAGGTCTTCAGAACTAAAAAGATTCAAACAATCAACTCGGCTTATTTCAGTCTACAGCTCAACACTCTTTATGCGGAAGGAGTAGGTACCGGGTGTTGCAGCGCAACTTCAGACGGGCTTACAAGTCGTCTTACCTTGGCAATACAACATTATTTTTACTATATGCGAAACCCGAAACACGTGTCTAGTATTTTTATGTAAAGAATCAAAACTGTATCATGAAAAATCACAAAGTTATAAGCTTGTTAAGTTACCTGTTTGTCCGTACATGCTCACCCGCAACGCTCGCGGCCGTGCCGTCTTGTGCTCATTGATAATAGTACCTAGGTACCTAACCGTTCGGCGCGGAGATTGGATAACCTACTTAGTGTCACTCGGTGTCCAACTTTTAACCTTTTTAGGGTTCCGTAGTCAACTAGGAACCCTTATAGTTTCGCCATGTCTGTCTGTCCGTCCGTTTGTCTGTCCGTCCTCGCTTAATCTCTGTGACCGTTAGCACTAGAAAGCTGAAATTTTGTAGGAGTACGTATGTCAGTTACGCCGACAAAGTGGTAAAATAAAATTTTGGAAAATATTTTTTTTTAGGGTAGCTCCCCTACATGTGAAGTGGGGATGAATATTTTTTTCATCATCTACCCCATCGTGTGGGGTATCGTTGAATAGGTCTTCTAAAATGGCTTTAGGGTTGCTAAAATTATTTTTCGATTTAATGCTCCATTTACGAAATATTAAAGTTTAAAGTGCAAATTTTTGTTCCAGTAGGGCGTCCCCCCCCCTCTAAAAGCTAAACTACTGGCTTGAAAAATCTGAAAAAATTCTCGATGATAGTGCATTTCATGAACTTTAAAGGAAAAGTATAGCGGTTAAGATAACTTTATTAGTTTAGCAGTAATAGTCGTTGAACTTGGGTGTTGGATAATTTTGTACCAAATACAAAGATGAAGTAGTTGCTTGTTTATAATGGGTAAAGACTTGCATTGAAAACCAAAATATTTTTTTTTTTTTACCTATTCAGAATAAAGAACAACAGAATCGTACTACATTGTGATAACGGGCTACTACGGAACCCTACACTGTGCGTGGCCCGACACGCACTTGGCCGGTTTTTTAAATATTTTTGGGACAAAATATAACATGGGGTAAAGATTTTTGGAATCGATTCAATTACTTATTCTGAACAAACTATATTCAGGATTCGCATATACTAAAAATAACGTTGTATAACGTGTTGCACTCAAACCTAAGACTGATTTCTTTATGATAGAGAATGAGAGATTGAGCTCTAAATACTAAAATACTAGGAGAGAAAGAGTAGAGCTGTTTTAATTTCGACTCGGATTGAGGATTGAAAACTTAGAAAAAATTTTTTACTTATTCCATCATGAGTTGATTCCTTAAGCCTGAAAACTTTTACCGAGTTTAAAAAACTCACAATTGGCTGAAAAAAAGGTTCTAATGCTTTCATGTTTACAGGCAAGAAACCCGCAATCCGGTGTACGGCATGACCAAAAACCCCCACCACACCGGCAGAACTCCTGGCGGGTCCAGTGGAGCCGAAGCCTCGTTGACAGCGTCCTGTGCCACTGTCGTCAGCTTGTGTAAGTTATTTATATGCACCTGATTATTCCTCATTTTTTAAAGTCTGATCAAAACATCAGTAGGTAAATATTACTGTAATACCTCCATGGTAAATATAAGTATGTATTTAAAACCAGGTAAAGGTGGAAACTAGGGTAAGATGGACACAAATAATAAGTTATTTGTGTCCATCTTACCCTGGTTTCATATAATTTTATGAGCGCTAAAAGCCACTAGCACGGCCCCGGACTTTTTTGCTTAGATTTCGCCCAAAATGACAGTGACCCTTTATGTTCCGGGCCAGTGGTAACCCTTTCGGACAATCCCGCTGACCCGGCAGGCTTCGGCCCTAAGGGGCCCCTCCTCGATGCTGACATCTCTTTGAGGCGCGCGTGGAACACGTACGCGCCGTCCGGCACGGGCCTGGTCCTGATCGGGCGGTGAGCTACCCATTACTCTCCGCCCGCAGGCCCGCGGCTACGGTGGTCGGGAGTCGTCACGCGGCTCCCGACGCCCGGAGTATCTCCCGCGGTGGCTGGGACTGGGCTATGACAGAGACCCTTGGGTTTTGTTTGGAGTCAGGGTTCAGTTTATTGTACTAACTGACGGCTTATTCTTTCAGGTTCTGATCTCGGAGGGTCTACTCGAATGCCTGCTTTCTACTGCGGCATGTTCGGACATCACCCTACTCCTGGAACCACAAACTTGAGAGGTGTAAATTTTCGTCTTTTGGGCACCGATACACTAGCAACATTATATTAATATGGTGTGATTACTGCCCATTTTTACTTACACTGGGCGCAACTTTCGGCCCTAAACCGAGCATTGAAAATCCAACAGCGCGCTTTTATTTTTATAAACGTGACTGCCCCGTTGGTCTCGTGGTTGCAAGCGCGACTGCTGAGCGTGGGGTCCTGGGTTCGATTCCTGGGTCGGACAAAGTGTTATTGGGTTTTCCATTAGGAATTTATTAGTAACAGTCCGAAGCTTGGAAGTTGGCGGTTTAATACCCCCGTGCCTGGGAAAGCACGAAAAGCCGTTGGTCCTGCGCCTGAACTCTCCCCGGTCGTGTCGGATTGCCGTCCCATCGGACTATGAGAGTAAAGGAACTGAGAGTGCACCTGTGTTTGCGCACACACTTGTGCACTATAATATCTCCTGCGTACCTGGCTAATCTCCATTGAGATTGGCCACCGTAACCGAAAACGGTCGAAATTATAAACGTTGCATATATGTAGTTATGTAATGATTAGCGACTGTTTAAACGTACATATTTGACGTTTAAACGTGCAACGTTTATAAATAAAGGTTTTAGTGACTACGGGCATACGTCATGAATCTATCTGCCGTTGCCCAGTCAGTAGATACCGGTACTGTACTATAATCTAAATAGAGTTAATTTTCCGTTTCCAGGTGTGTTCTTCCGAAGCGATAAGGACCAGGGATCCATGTTATCGCTGGGCTTCATAACCAAGCACGTCGAGGACCTGGCGCCGCTCACCAAGATCGTGGCCGGAGACAAGGCTCCCCTACTCAAGTTGGATAGAGAAGTCGACTTTAAGGTACAACCCATGGGACCTATATTCTAATTTACTTTGAAGTCTCGTGCAGGATCACAAATCACATTAGATAGGTATCATCTGACTGGCCTTTTCCCAACTATATTGAGGTCGGCTTCCAGTCTAACCAGCCAACCAACTTTACATGGAGCCACTGCTTATCGGACCTCCACAACCCAGTTACTGGGTAATAATAAATGCCATAACTCTAGATAAGACTGGTTCTCAGACTTTCTGACTATCCGTAACGACCGCGAGCCAACGAGCCGGAAATATAAGGTAACTCTTGATAAGACTGGTTGTCAGACTTTCTGACTATCCGTAACGACCGCGAGCCAACGAGTCGGGAATATACGATAACTCTTGATAAGACTGGTTGTCAGACTTTCTGACTATCCGTAACGACCGCGAGCCAACGAGTCGGGAATATACGATAACTCTTGATAAGACTGGTTGTCAGACTTTCTGACTATCCGTAACGACCGCGAGCCAACGAGTCGGGAATATACGATAACTCTTGATAAGACTGGTTGTCAGACTTTCTGACTATCCGTAACGACCGCGAGCCAACGAGTCGGGAATATACGATAACTCTTGATAAGACTGGTTGTCAGACTTTCTGACTATCCGTAACGACCGCGAGCCAACGAGCCGGGAATATACGATAACTCTTGATAAGACTGGTTGTCAGACTTTCTGACTATCCGTAACGACCGCGAGCCAACGAGTCGGGAATATACGATAACTCTTGATAAGACTGGTTGTCAGACTTTCTGACTATCCGTAACGACCGCGAGCCAACGAGCCGGGAATATACGATAACTCTTGATAAGACTGGTTGTCAGACTTTCTGACTATGCGTAACGACCGCGAGCCAACGAGTCGGGAATATACGATAACTCTTGATAAGACTGGTTGTCAGACTTTCTGACTATCCGTAACGACCGCGAGCCAACGAGTCGGGAATATACGATAACTCTTGATAAGACTGGTTGTCAGACTTTCTGACTATCCGTAACGACCGCGAGCCAACGAGCCGGGAATATACGATAACTCTTGATAAGACTGGTTGTCAGACTTTCTGACTATCCGTAACGACCGCGAGCCAACGAGTCGGGAATATACGATAACTCTTGATAAGACTGGTTGTCAGACTTTCTGACTATCCGTAACGACCGCGACCCAACGAGCCGGGAATATACGATAACTCTTGATAAGACTGGGTTGTCAGACTTTCTGAATATCCGTAACGACCGCGAGCCAACGAGTCGGGACCAATGGTTTAACGTGTTTTCTGAGGTCTCGATATGTAATAGATGGTCCCCCATCCACACACCGACCTCGGCAAGCGTACCTTCGATCAACCCGTGTGGCTGTTAGTATTTGGCAACAAGCCCCTCAAACCTCACAATATATAGATAGTTAACATTTATTTGTTGCAAGACAGAAGAACATACAAAAGTACAGCCGGTCGATTCTGTAAAAATCTCACCGTGAAAACTTAGGTGAACAGCCGGTCGATTCTGTAAATATCTCACCGTGAAAACTTAGGTGAAGTGAGTTTGTTTTTGCTAGGAATTGACACTATTGACAGCTCGCTCCACGCTCACTTCACCTAAGTTTTCACGGTGAGATTTTTACAGAATAGCACCGCTGAGCGTGGGGTGAGCTGTCAATAGTGTCAATTCCTAGCAAAAACAAAAATTCACTTCTGCTAAGTTTTCACGGTGAGATTTTTACAGAATCGACTGGCAGTTTTGTGAATGTAGGTATACCAATGTGTATTTCGTGTTGCAGGATATAAAATTTTACTACATGGATACCGCACAAGACCTTAGTGTGAGCACCGTGAGGTCATGTCTCAGAGGTGCTATGAAGAGGTAAGATAAATGGCAGTTTTCTAATGGCATGACAAAAAATAGACCACTATTATGCTTCTCCATCCTTCATATACAGGGTTATTGGTAAAACATTAAAAACCTCTTAAGAGGTCATTGTACTCATCATTATGAACAACTTTTACTGTGGGACCAAAACTGAAATCGCGAAAAAAAATCAGCTGTTCCCTACATTTTGACGAGCTACATGAACATGAACGTAGGGAACAGCAGATTTTTTTTTACCTCTTAAGAGGTTGTTAATGTTTTACCAATAACCCTGTATAAACCGACGTAAAAAGTGACAGATATTATTATTATTATTTAGAGAACACTTTGCTGTGAAATCACCACTAGGTCCGTCATCTGGAGATCTTGGGTCTACCATGACTGGTGACTTGTATAATGTTTCAGCCAAACAAGTACGTCAAATTGTTAGTAGGATGTCTAGGGGCAAGTCACCAGATCATGATGGACTCAGTATCGAGCATTTGAAATACGCTGGCGTCCATCTGCCACGTGTGCTCGCGATGTTCTTCACTTTATGCTTGAATCACTCGTACCTGCCCATGGACCTTATGAAAACGGTTGTTGTACCGATTGTTAAAAACAAAACTGGCGATTTGTCCGATAAGAACAACTACCGGCCAATCTCCTTAGCAACAATCGTGGCTAAAGTTTTGGACAGTGTGCTTGACCCAGAACTTGATAAACACCTGAATATTCATGACGCTCAGTTCGGTTTTCGCGCCGGACTTTCTACTGAAAGCGCAATTCTGAGTCTCAAGCACACTGTACAATACTATACGGAAAGGAATACACCTGTGTATGCATGCTTCCTTGACCTATCCAAAGCAGTTGACCTAGTGTCTTATGACGTATTATGGGATAAACTCAAGAGGACAGGCGTGCCTACACAGGTGCAACGTATTTTTCATTTCTGGTATCAAAACCAGATAAACGCTGTAAGGTGGGCGAACAGCTTCTCCGACACGTACAGGTTGGAGTGCGGGGTGAGACAGGGTGGTTTGAGTTCTCCCAAGCTCTTCAACTTGTACGTAAATGAGCTTATAGTTGGGCTCAGCAGCACTCGAGTAGGATGCTGGGTTGACGATGTATGTATGAACAACTTTAGTTATGCTGATGACATGGTGCTGCTGGCCCCAACTGTAAGCGCAATGAGACAGTTGCTAGCCATCTGTGAAACATACAGCCATAAGCATGGATTATAAGTGTATAACTGTAAGAAAAGTGAGTACATGGTTTTCAAGGCCGCCGGTAAGTGTCCGTCATATGTACCTGCGATAAAGCTGAATGGTAGTGAACTGAAGCGGGTACATCAATTCAAATACCTCGGACACTACGTTACTGAGGGCCTTGATGAGCAAGCTGATGTAGAAAGGGAACGTAGGGCATTGGCGGTCAGGAGCAATATGCTGGCCCGCAGGTTTGCGCGTTGTAGTGAACAAGTTAAGGTGACACTATTTAGAGCCTACTGTCAGACCTTCTACTCGTGCAGCCTGTGGTTCAGGTATACGCAGAGGATGATCATTGTCATACGTGTCCAATACAATAATGGATTTAGGATGTCGTTAGGGTTGCCCCGTTTTTGTAGTGCCTCTGGTATGTTTGCGGAGGCTAGGGTAGATGGCTTCCATGCCATTATGCGCAAGCGGCTCGCGTCGTTACTGAGCAGAGTCCGGAGTAGCAATAACAGCATCCTACAGGTCATTGCTCATAAACAGGACTCAAATATCCTGAAAGAATTTATTCGTGTGCAAATTTTATAACTCTCGCATGTATCTATGGACTTAGTCTGAAATAAAGATTTTATTATTATCTCCTTTATTTCATCGTATGTACATATAAATTATATTTTTAAATATTAGAATATAAAAACATAAAAACATTTAAAAATATAAAAAATAGTAGCCCACCGGTATCGGGAACAGGGTCCAAGCTACCGGCGGTCAGGGCTCCAGAGAGAGAAACCTCCTGACAATGCGAGCCGTGTCCAAAAGTACTGCTTTCTGGATCAAGCCCTTGATCCAGCTGCCCAACGAGAGCCTCCTCAGGTGTTGGTCGAGGCTCTTGGCTATTAGCCCATTGGCTGTCACGACTATCGGCACAATGATCGCTGAGTCCACATCCCACATGTCGACAACCTCGCGAGCCAAGTCAAGATACTTGATTTGTTTATCTTTCTCGGCTTTCACGAGGTTCTCATCATGCGGGACGGTTATGTCAACAATCATTGCGCGCCGCTCTGATCGATCCACCACCACTATATCAGGCTTATTGGCAACAATAGTCCTGTCAGTGATGATGGATCGATTATTATTATTATTATTAAATCATGTCTGATACAGTTGGTGGCAGTTGTTTTAGTTCAATCTGTAATTTGATGCTACCAACTACCAACTGCATCACACTCTGGTTGAAAACTGAGCTTATTGTTTTGAACTTTTTAGTTGCAGTCGGGTTTCCTTACTTTTTTACTAGCTGCGCCCCGCGGTTTCACCCGCGTAAATGACGATCCCGTGGGAATATCGGGATAAAAAGCCTATATGTTAAACCAGGGTGTCAGCTACCTCCATACAAAATTTTATCAAAATTAGTCCAGCCTTTTAAGCGTGAAGAAGTAACAAACATATAAACACACATACACACACACTCACAAACTTTCGCCTTTATAATATTAGTCTGATTCTTAACCTTTAAGTGTTTCAAAGAATGGGCTTGAGGAGACGATTCCAAAAATATATTTTGGTGCCATTTAATGGTGGTAACATTTTCATTCCTTGACTGTACAGTGGGCTGCATCAATTGGGTACCCCAGTTGTATGAAAATTTTAATACAACTGGGGTACCCAATTGATGCAGCCCACTGTACATGTCATCGGGGTAATTTCGTAACACACTATCAATAGCAATGGCTTTCATTTTGACAGTTCAACAACATTCATTGCGTTATTAATGTTGTTGAGCAGATAAATTTTTCGAACATACGAAGCAATGGATTAGCAATATCCTTCGAAATAATTCTGATTGTGATTGAAAGTGCAGTTAGGATGCTGGTTGAGAACCTGTCCAAAAACCTAACCACCCGACTGAAATCGGAAAGTAATTAATACACATCTTCTTCCACCAGCGTTATAACCAGGATCAGCCAGGAGATCTCTTCAACAGAGAACGCCCCAGAGCCATACTACCACAACGGGTTCAGTCACATGTACAGCATCTGGAAGTACTGGATGACCAAGGAGCCTGAACATCTTCCCAGCCTCTGTACTAACAACAAGGGAGAAGCTAATGGACTTGTTGAACTTCTTAAGAAGGTAAGGATGTTCTAAATAAATAAGGCCCAGGGTAAAAGAGAAAGGCGTCCTGGGTAGAAATTAAATATGTTTTTGGCTTTGAAAGAGTACATTCTATGCTCTTAGCTATGAATTTAGGGTAGTATACTAACTGCAGTCACCAGTCACCAGCACACGAAAAAACGGAGGAAATAAAAGACAAAATTACAGGTTGCAGAGCGATGTTTACAGCTCGCCAAAAATAAACAAAAGAATTCTCACTTTGTAAAGAATTTGGGTTATTAAAGGTCATAGCACACGTATCAAATCGGAAATGGATCAGCACCGTATAGCCTTTCGCCTCGCCTTCAAACAGGCGTCAACCTAACGTAAGCACGTAACCAAAGCGGATCAGAAGCTTCGATACGTCGACTCGGTTGATGGTGCAGCAGGTAGGCCGGAGGGGTGAGAGAGGCAAGGGTGGACGAAGAGACGTAAGCTCGGGTACGGTGAGACGTAGGCGCGGGGACGACGAGCCGTAACGCACCGCACCTCGCAGTTTGTGACCTTGTCCCGAGGCGAGGCGATTACTTTATTACGATTCCGATTAGTGTGCGTTGCAGTAGGGAGTTTCATACAAAGAATAATACTGAACGGCTCGAGTTGATACGGTGCCGGTCCCTTTCCGGTTTTATATATGTTTTTACCTTAAGACGATGGTTACTCTCGACATCCGTTAACCTGAAGATGATACAGCGTCTGGTTACCAGTAGATGCTGCAATACTAGTTCCAAAGTTCTAAACCTCCTGCCTGATTCATGTCCGTCCAGGTTACAAACAATCAGCAGGGAACCCTGTTTTACGTCTTTGATTCCATCTCATGTGTAAATCTCCCACAGATGGTGTGTATGAGTAAACACTGCCTGTTCACCATCGTGCGGCTGATCGAGGAGCAGTACCTGCCGAAGGTCGACGCTGAGTGGGCAGAGAAGATCTCCAAAGAGCTAAAGGAAGATTTATTTGTAAGTTGTCCTTTAGGATATTTAGAAGTAGTTTAGAAGCTTCTTTGTTATGCTCAATTACTTCTAGCTGAGTAGAACTGGTGCTAAGTAACCAAAATATAGACGAACCCAGAAAAAACATAGTTTCTGCACTGCACTGTCTGTAGCCTACACTGTCTGTAGCCTACACCGTCTGTAGCCTACACCGTCTGTAGCCTACACCGTCTGTAGCCTACACCGTCTGTAGCCTACACCGTCTGTAGCCTACACCGTCTGTAGCCTACACTGTCTGTAGCCTACACTGTCTGTAGCCTACACCGTTTGTAGCTACACTGTCTGTAGCCTACACCGTTTGTAGCCTACACTGTCTGTAGCCTACACCGTCTGTAGCCTACACAGTCTGTAGCCTACACCGTCTGTAGCCTATACTTTTTTTATTTCCACTTATCTAATAAAACATTTAAGCATACATATAGTCGTATACGTTATACGAGTATAATATGTATTATTATTACGTTTACGTTCACATTTATGCCAGCAGTCTTGACAGGTTCGTTTTAATTGCAACAATTTGCACGAAACAGTCGTCACTAACTCACTGGCCCTCATCCAGTTATTCTAAATCGGTCAGGCTATTGGACTTCAAATTCTGTGCTATTAACTGGATGAGAAGTGGTAAGTAGGTAAATGGTGTGTGTGTACCCATCATGGCCACTCATTTCCACGTTCCAGACTAAACTAGGCAACAACGGCGTCCTGCTGATGCCGAGCGCGCCACAGCCTGCTCCGTACCACTACTCCTGCTTCATGAGACCCTACAACTTCGCCTACTGGGCCATCGTCAACGCTCTCAAATGTCCTGCTACTCAGGTAATATTTATAATACAGGCATTTTCGGAAGCAGAAAGGGATCTTATTTTCATACAAGAAGCAGGTCGCGCGAGCGGTGATGACGTGACCCTGGGGTAACCCCAGAGACACGACATCACCGCTCGCGCATCGTCACAAGGGGACTGGCGCCCACGGGAAGCTGCGGCATGCAGCGGAGGGACTGTACCATGCCGCGTCGTGCCACCTAGTTAGCCCGGACTTTAGAATTCTGTGCCAGTCGACGGGTGATTCTACCCGTCATTATAAAAATCTTTCTCAAAGAAACCCCAGATTAATTAAAAATAATAAGACACCAAATTACACAATTCATTAGCTATCAATTTTACGTGACTCTCTTGGGAGTAGGCAGTTCTCGACGCTCAAAAAAAATATAAAATACACTTACCTACAACTGCTTTTCCCCAGGTACCAATCGGCGTGAACTCACAGGGTCTTCCTCTGGGCATCCAGGTGGTAGCAGCTCCCTACAACGACGCACTCTGCCTGGCCGTCGCCAAGTACCTGAGCAAAGAGTTCGGAGGCGCCATCAAGGCTTGCAAATATAAATAAATAATTATATATAGGTACTTATTTAGAATAGGATTATTCATGTTATTTGTGAATTTAGATGTGTGGCGGTTATTATTTTTGTGTACCTACTTAGTTAATTATTTGATTAAATATTTTAGCTTTTAATTTTGTTTCAATTTTGATAGCTTTACCCTAAATATAGATTTCAGATATTATTCCCTAAATACAGATATTAGTATTTAGGGGTGCTAATTTGTTGCAAATGAGTTACACTATCACGTTCTGCTGAAAGGAATACGTCAAATTAGAAGTCAACCTATATAAACTGTGTAAGTACCTACCTACATTTTAATAGGTACCTACTTGTGGGAGAAAATAAATAAATAGGTAGAAAAAAAAAACGATACGACGAAGAATTTTTCAAAAAGAATTCGATTTAATTTTAAAATCAGTGTTCCTGCTGAACTTTTCTTTGTTTTATTTCACCGTATGAATCAAATTCCCACGTAGGTATGTGGCAATGTTTTTAATGCAGTAATAAACATTGGAGTTCTCAATCATTATTTTTATTCTGCTACGACGAAGATCGAATCAAAACTTAATTTTGCAGGCAAAGAATTTGATTCCTACGGTCTTACCCCAGCAACGATCTTACCCCAACATACCATCTGACAACTACCCACCAACGTTCAGAAAATTGGCTATGTCTTGTCATTATAAAAGATAAAGACGCTACGTAAACGAATTGACTTATTATTACGTGCATTACTGCTTATCCCTTGTCTTATCTTACACCATTACTTTTCATTATTACATTAGCAATAATAAATACGATAATTACTTTGCGACCAAACTATAATGTACTCTGTGCCAAAGGCGAAGTTGATACGCGACTTTACAGTTGCGTTCATAAATTCAGTCGTGAACTATTGTGACAATATTGATGATCATTAAACTCAGGGACTTCATTGATGTCTTATTAAGTTATTAGATATTGTATCTAGAAAGAGTACATAACAAGCTATAAACAATATTTGCTTAATCAATTTTATTATGTATCAGAGGAGGTAAACAAACTCCTTTTTATTCACCGAACGCATCTATAATATGACCTTGTTTTGACATTGGTTTGACACTTCTGACAATAGTTTTGTAATAACTTTGCGCGATCTTTCTGACCTTAAAAACTCCGATAATATATGTTATTTAATTAGGACGGAGCGTCGAGTTAGCTCGTGTTGTCGGCTAGAACATTACTTAATTCATAAAAAATGCCTAGTGTAGTAACTGTGAACACTAACCCTTTCGAGGGACAAAAGCCGGGAACAAGTGGTTTGCGTAAAAAAGTTAAGGTTTTCGTCCAAGAACATTACACAGAGAACTTTGTGCAGAGTATTTTGGATGCGGTTAAAGACTCCTTGGTTGGATCAACGCTGGTTGTTGGTGGAGATGGCAGATATCTCGTGAAGGAGGTTGTCGACAAAATTATCAAGATCTCAGCAGCTAATGGAGTAAGTTCTTATTTTCAATTATTTATTATTACATTAGTTACTTCTTTTTCCCCCAAACAGAACTTAAAAATGTGTTTCTGTAGAGTAATTAAATGTTTAAAATTTGATTACAGTCTTCCGATGCACAAAAAAATGAAATGGCACTGTTAAAAAAAATGAAATAAAAGATCGAACGGGTAATCTTTAGTATCGTTTGGCAGGCGGATGGGGGTGGGAGGGGGAGGGGGGAGAGAGGGGTGTCCCCCCTCTCCCCTGGTACCATTCCCGTGAAAAGGTAACGCACCACTTTTGAGAAAAACAGATATTTGTAACCTAACCTCAAAACACTATAATCGGTAAAAATGTAGTATCCGGGGGCACTGGGGGGTGGAAGGGGGAGGGGGGTCCCCCGTTCCCCCTGGTACCACTCTCATGAAACGAGGACGCACCATTCTTGAGAAAAACAAATTATTGTAACCTAACCTCAAAACACTGCTTTTCAATACAAAGTTGCTTCTGCACGTCTCCGGCGCTGCGGGAAGTGCAGCCCCTTCGCCCTTACGTAACAAAGGATAGGCACCCATGCTCACCTCCGCAGCTTCGGCTTACTGGTCACCTCCGGCGACCAGCCTCAGCCACTACGGCTCGCACGGGTGCCTATGCTTTGTTACAGCGGGCGAGGGCTGCACTCCCTCCGCGCCTCCGGATTTTTAAATACACCCTCGGGGTAGCAGCCAAAAGACTACGTGGAGTCGGGGTGCCCCGAGTCGGTTTTGGGACAGATTCGACCTATTCCAACCATAAAGTGGGGTACATAACAAGACAAATAAAACAACAAAACATTCACACACAACAAAACATTCACTCGTGAAGAAACGGAATGAACCACAGAGTACTTAATAACACTGACAGTACAGTTCTTTTTCACGTTCCGTTTCACCGATTTTACAGACATTTTACACCACAGACAATATACTGGAACAGATTTGGTTGTCAATCGCCTATTTTAACGTTTCGTTACACTATTTATCTGATTTGAGGTTAGAAACAATTTTTATAAATTTCTCGAAAAATATCCATTACCTTGTAATAAGAGCGGTAGCGTTATAATCGGGGCCCCACCCTCTACCAGATTTAACCACTTTTAACCCCCTCCGCCTGCCAAACGATACTAAAGCCAACCCAAAATATGCCAATTTTCAATAAATACCAATCCTTTCTCAATTAAAATTTGGGTTTTCATATTTTACATTTCAGTGCCATTTCTCAATTTTTATTATTTATAGTTTTTCCATTAAATATTTATTTATAGTAGTTTATTTCCACAAAACGACACTGGAATGTATACTATGGCTTGTCTGCGTGAACTCTATGCCACTAGCAAATCTTCGTACAGATATATAATATTGTTGGATAATTGGTGATGTTATTGCCATAGATTTAATTATATTATCAGAAAATTCCTAAAGCTTGAAACATCATCTGCCTAGCCTTTTCCCAACTATGTTGGGGTCGGCTTCTAGTCTAACTGGATGCAGCTGAATACCATTATTTTATATGGAGCGACTACCTATCTGTTCTCCACAACCCAGTTACTGGGTAATACAATACCCCTTGGCAAAACTGGTTGTCAGACTTTCAGGCTTCTGACAACCCGTAACAAGTGTCAAAGATCCATGAATCGTGTCGTTCGTGTTTTCCGATGCACAGAGTGGTCTTGGTATGTGAAGGTGGTCACCCATCCACGGGCCAACCGCGGCAAGTGTAGCTTAACCTAATCGATCGACCCCTGCGGCTGTTATTATATAGCCACAAGCCCCTCCTAAAACTTGAAATAGACTGTGGCAAATCCCATTCAGGGTTTACCTCAGTCAGTCGGTATAAACAATGTTTTGGACCTTTATATTGCAAGTTGAGGCTTCACTATGTAATAATAAAAAAAAATATAATTTAAGAGTGTATGTTATTAAAAATGTAATTATGAAATGTGTGTGTGTACTCCAAATAAATAAACAATAAGTAGAAGTGAAAATTCGGGCGCCAGGAGCACACACCAAACTATGCCAAGGATAGACTAACCTGCGGGAACTGGAAACTTTTAATCTTCAAGCGGGGAGTATCAATAAAAATCGACACAAAAGTTATTGAACGATTTTATTACCCGAAGGCTGCTGGTCTCAATATACAAGAAAATTCCTTTCTAATATTAAGTTCTAAGGTGTAAAACTAAGATGGAATAGAAATTAATTTTTGTCCTGTCATTATTGCACTTTTGTCAATTTAAGTTAAGTATTATAAACCATACCACACTCCGGCGAATAAACTAACAAACCACGCTCATTTTGGTGATTTTGATCTTCGCGGGGACGTCAAGGCGGTCCATGATATATGTCGGTAGGTAGGGGCTAGGCTAGCGTTAAAAATTTAAGTGTTGAGATATAAAGAAACGCCTCGTGGCTGAAATGAAACATGAATAACCGTTAGCTGATGTCCAGCGTCAATGATATTTTAAGTTACAGATATGTTATGAGCGCGCAAATCGTGAAGACTAGAAAACATCCTAATTGGGACGTATTGCCTTTAGTCTGTGTCACGCACGTCTACGAGTGAGACGGTGCGCGCAGCTACGTAATTACCATCCAAAATGCCATTTTGTGTATTTAGAAAGTGTACCAATTATGATACCAAAGTTAATAAAACACAAGGAATCTCATACCACACGAAAGTACACATTATACTTCGATTTATTAATATATTTCAATTATTTTCCTAATATTCTGATATTTGGAGGTTAGGAAAAAGAAAGCGATGGAAAATACATTTTTTGTCGTAAGAACGACAAGGATGCGAGCACTCCAGACATAGAATAAAAGTACAGATGCGAATATTAGGCAGTAAAGTCATCTTTACAGCAGAGTTCTAGTTTCCCTTTTAATAACTTTTCTTTATAATTTTGTTTGATATATTTAATTATAAATTAAACATGTCATAATATGTAGGAAAAGAAAATATTAATAGCTTATCGTTACCATAGTATGTCACAGATAGTGTTAAAATAAACCTACCATTGAGATTAAAATTAAATCTTTTCGAAGGTGTATGATTATTTTTACAATTGTATTTCTTTCTTTTTAAAACGTGTTTTATTTTTCACCTACCTACCTTTTAATAGTGTTTATTCGTTGCATAGGCACAAATCCCGACTACAAATTCTGTACACGCGGTTTGTACTTTCTGCCTAGTTAATTTGTTAGTCTATGATGCCAACGTGCGGTGATTGGTAGCCCGAATAATGTTTGTTTACATTCACGCGCAATTGACAACATCTAGCTGTCACTTTTTTTCTTATTGGTTTTATCAAGCTATCCTTTTTCTATCCTTTTTACTTGTAGTGAAATGTAAAATGAATGAAAAGTGTGTATGTGTGCTGCCTCTCGGCGCGGAACACTTTTTTCTGTTGTTTTGTAAGTGTATAACATATCTGTTTATTAGAATATCATTGTCCAGCGTCGACAAAAATGGCGATCGGAATGTTTACGACCAAATGCAAATTAACTCACCGTTTCTTTTCCAAAGGAAGTTTTTACATCAGTAGATGAATTAATCCAAAATATATAAGGTTCAAAAGATCCTGAAACAAATATCGGAAACTATTAACGTCTGCCATCCAAATAACCACGCGACACGTGAGTAGGTATGAAACCACGAAGAATTTTACCAACCTTTTACAAAATATGGGCAATCCCATTATGATGCCGACAAGGGCAAATCAGCTACCACATAATTAGGACTGGATGTAGTCCATTGGAAGTATCAACTTCCAGATTTCAATCGGAGCTCTAAAATTACTCCATTTTATGCAAAGCTTGGGTCGAAAAGTGACCTGTCAAAATCAACTGACAGCATCAAAAGAAAAAATCAGTGTGACCACTACACGATTCCGATTCAAAAAAATGAATTTTTACATGGCAACACCACCATGTTGCCTTCAAATTAAAGCAAAGAATGCGCTATCATGTAACAGGCTTAAAAGACTCGTTACAACTATTAAAGGTCTTAATTTATTAAAAAATATTTAAAATACAGAAGTTACCTAAACCGGGCACATTTTGGTGCTGCAATTACAATATGTAGTATGTAAATTAGAAAGAAGAAAAAAAAAGATTCTTTGTATGTGCAGTGCCAAGTGCTAGTAATTTGTTTTGAAATGAATGACATCACTTAAAAAAAACTGGCCAAGTGCGAGTCGGACTCGCACACGAAGGGTTCCGTACCACAAGGCAAAAACGCCGAAAAAAACACGTTTGTTGTATGGGAGCCCCCCTTAAGTATTTATTCTATTCTGTTTTTAGTATTTGTTGTTATAGCGGTAACAGCAATACATCATCTGTGAAAATTTTAACTGTTTAGCTATCACAGTTCATGAGATACAGCCTGGTGACAGACAGACGGACAGTGGAGTCTTAGTAATTACACTATTACTAAGACTCCACCCTAAAAACATTATCCTTACATATTATAAAACAAAGTCGCCGAAATGTCTGTACGCGCATAACTTCCGAATGCCTGCCGCTGACTGCACCAAATTGGATAATTATTTTTTTGTTGTGTTCGGAATTGCCAGGACAAGGTTTGTTTGTATGAAAGAAAATTTCGGAAATTCGAAAAAAAAATTGCATCCGTGCGAAGCAGGTCGGGCCGCTAGTCAATAATAAATGGCCTATTAATAATAAGAATAATATAATAATAATATAACTAAAGAGAAGAGCTCAGAATAATATAATAATCTCAGATGATGACAATCATTTTTTTTGTGATCAGATAAAATTGTACCTCATGTAGATTCTATGATAGTATAATATTACATCATACCTACATTGAATCTAATCATTTGAATCAACTACTGTTGGAAAGGTTGAATATCATTGTGATAAGCAAAGATTTTTTGAATTCTCAAAGAATAATGCCCCGCGCCCAGCTCAAAATAAATGATAAAAGTAGAATAATCAATGTAAATATAAAGTGTGTTATTTAGTTTAGAAAACACCTCTACCGTCACATAAAAAATAAGGGAACTCATTTTTTGAGCTGTTATTTAAATATTCGAGATGTTATTATGATCAGTTGAAAAACATATTGAGCAGTTATTTAATTTAATGGCGGTTGATTAATTATTGCGACAGTAAAACATGGACAGTAATAAAAGATCAATTAGACTGTTATTTTATCATACAATGTCAATTCTAAAAATAATTGAGCAGTCCAATAACTAAATGAGCGGTAAAAATGATGGAATGGGCGGTTCGCTAAATGGTTCGGCAGATCATAGCGGATGCAAGAGCGAGCGAAGCGAGCTCGGGACTTGGGGCACCCCGACTCGGACAGGTTAGGTTCGAAGGGGATGACGGGGGCTCGAGTGAGCGAGCAAAGCGAGCGAACGAGCCCCCGTCATCCCCTTCGTGTTAGGTTCCATTAAACCCTGTAGACAGAAATAGGGGCCCCGCGAAGCGGGGCTCCGTCGACTACACACCCAAAACTACTTTACCACCTCATTGTTTATAGAATTGCTTAGAATGAGATTTATTACCGACAAATTCCGATTTATTACTGCCCACACGTAACTGCCCATTCATTCATTTTTACCGCCCATTTAATTATTTTCCCACTCAATTATATATTCACTGATCCATTTCATTATTTTTTATTACTCATTTTTGTTTACTTTACTGCTTAGTTTTAACTGCTGAACAAGTTATTAAACGTGCCATTTATAATTTTTAACTTACCAAAACCGCTATTTACAACTGCCTCTTTAAATCAGTGCCAAAAAAAAACAGTGGCACTCCGGGAGTGCTAACGGAAGTGAAAACAAAACATAAACAGAATACTTTGCCATCTCTCACTGACATAATTATACTGATTCCAGTGCTTATAAAAATAATGTATCATCAAAAAAGAAAACATAGGGTGTACAGTATAATATCCTTCCTATTACGTTTATGAAATATCTTTCAAATTGGTCCAATATTGGAGGAGAAAATATTTGAGAGCCAAACCTCGAATTATGATATTTTACATACTTAGGCTTTTTCAAAAAGTCTCTCCGACCGCATTTCCTCTTAATTAAACTGCATTCAAGAATAATTATTGAACATTTCTTAAAGCATAAAGGGCAGTGTACTGTGTAAAGGTCATAGCACACGTATCAAATCGGAAAGGGATCGTCACCGTATCAACTCGAGCCATTAGGGAGTACACAGAGCCACAGTAGGGAGTTTCATACAAAGAATACTGATTCTTTGTATGAAACTCCCTACTGCAACGCACACTAATCGGAATCGTAACGTAATCGCCTCGCCTCGAAACAAACTCACGAACCGCGGTACAGTGCGTTACGGCTCGTCGTCCCCGCGCTCAAGTCTCTCCGTATCCGAGCTTACGTCTCTTCATCCACCCTTGGCCGTCTCACTCCTCCCGCGGCCTGCCTGCTGCACCTTCAACCAGCGCGGCAGCGGTCGGTGACCCGTAAGCGCGGCGTGTCGTCGCCTAGTCGTAGCCGAGTCGAGTCGACGTATCGGAGCTTCTGATCCGCTTTGGTTACGTGCTTACGTTAGGTTGACGCCTTTTTGATGGCGAGGCGAAAGGCGATCCGGTGACGATCCCCTTCCGCGTTGCAATATGTGTGCTATGGTAACACCTTAATACTCATAGGTAATACCATTTCTTTCTGTAAAATGAGATATTGTTTGCTTACTTTATCAGTTAATTAATGTGGAAGTTTAATGTGTTATTATTACTTTATTCTACGGTACAATGATATAATAACAGCCGCACAGGTCGATTGATCAGGTTAAGCTACGCTTGCCGCGGTTGGTGTTGGTGACCATCTTTACATACCGCGAGACCCCTCCGTGCCTCGAAAAGCACGTTAGGCCGTTGGTCCCGGCTGTCATTCGTGGATCTTTGACAGTCGCTACGGGTAGTCAGAAGCCCGAAAGTCTGACAACCAGTCTTACTAATGGGTATCGTATTACCCAGTAGCTGGGTTGTGGAGGTCAGATAGGCAGTCGCTCTATGTAAAATACGGTATTCAGCTGCATCCGGTTAGACTGGAAGCCAACCCCAACATAGTTGGGAAAAGGCTAGGCAGATGATGAATGATATTATAAAAGAAAGATATGCTACGTTCATACTGAGCGACGTTGTGTATTGTTGCGTTGTTATTACAAAGTACTTATTGCGATATATAATACAGAACGTATGACACAGAAAGAGATAGCTATCTGCAGTGTGTTGCTCGCTGCTTTTAGCGGACTAAATGAAACTACAACAGTTGTCTGAATTTGTCTGCAACAATTTGCGCGCGCTAGTGCCATATCTACCTCTATAATATAATATCATTGCTACTGCATGATAAACCCCGCGTTCCGAATTGCGTCAAAAGCGATTATATTGCGAATCCGACCAAATTTAATAGTCACAAAATATAGGGACTATTGAGTACTATTTGTGACGTTGCGCGTTGGTCGGATTCGCGATATAATCGCTTTTGACGCAATTCGGAAGGCGGGGAAAATGTCTATGACAGAGACATAAGCCCTGCTTCGGCCGCGTTTTTTTATCGCGCACTGGATTTCCAACGCTCTGCTTAGCGCCGAGAGTTGAAAATCCTACACTGTTTTTTTTTTGACGCGCTGGTATGCGCTCTGTTGGATTCTCAACGCTCGGCTCAACAGCGAGAGTTGAAAATCCCGTAATCCACCGCGATATTTTTATGTCCGTTCGAACGCGGTATAAGTAGGTATAAGTACTACCATAAAATACAGACAGTATCTGTATTTTGTGGTACTACTTATATCTCTGTCATAGACATTTTTATCTTTGTTTATATCAATTATTACTAACCACAGTATCTTGATGTCAGTAGCAATCTTTTTGTAATTGCTAAGTTTACAAGGTTCTCCAATGACTATGCTGTCGCGGTATCTACAACGCCACATGCGAACAACGCGTCAAACTGACGTCATGCAAAATCCTGCATCGCGCAAGCAGAGTTTACCGCGCAACTAGCATAGATACAACGACATGAATCATCGGGCAGTTGCCCGCCAGACACAACACCCGTCTGGTCGGAGGATCCTCCCTTTTCTATAGAGTATGAGTGAACTTTACACCCTGTTCCTCATACCCCTATAACTAGTACCTGGTGAAGCACGATTTTCACTGCCAAATAAATATTATAAACTTTAGGTTTGTAGAAATAAAGGTGAAAATGCTATGGCTTAACATTTTTAGCACTATCTATAAAGTGTTGTGACTACAGTAATCAACAATGCTATGCATATCTGGAACTTTTTGAAGTGAAAAATTCTTTAGGAGCTTTGGACATTTTTTGAGATGGGAAAAAAGCAGTAAAATATGTGTGATCACTGATGAGGTATATGTAGATCGAAGATAAAGATATTATGTAACACTTTATGTTCTAGGTATCAAGACTGCTGGTCGGTCAAGATGGTATCCTGTCCACTCCCGCCGTGTCCTGCATCATCAGGAAATACAAGGCTCTTGGTAAGAACTAGGTTTCTTTTGTAGGACCAGAGTTGCGAGTTCATGTAGGGGGGTTCTGCTGTTACTAACTTTATTGTTAGGTATATCCACACTAATATTATAAATTCGAAAGTAACTCTGTCTATCTGTATGTTACCTTTTCACGCCTAAACCACTGAACGGATTTTGATGGCAGAGAGATAGATTGCATCCAGGGGAAGGACATAGGATAGTTTTTATCGACATACCTCGCGGGCGAAGTCGCGGGCGGAAGCTAGTATATAATAGTTCTCAAATAAGCGAAAATGGCCCGTAAACTGAAAACTATAAGAGCGATTTCGAACGCGTTTGTAGAGGAAATTCTCGCATCTATGCAAAGTTCCTATTATTTATTTTACAAAGACTTATATTCTCTTTGTTTATCTAAATATATAAAACTCAAAGGTGACTGACTGACTGACTGACATAGAAATCTATCAACGCACAGCCCAAACCACTGGAGGGATCGGGCTGAAATTTGGCTTGCAGGTAGATGTTATGACGTAGGCATCCGCTAAGAAAGGATTTTGATAAATTCTACCCCCAAGGGGATAAAATAGGGGATGAAAGTTTGTATGAAACTTTTTCAATTTTAAACCGATAGGGCTGAGACTTTGCATGCATATAGCTACTATGACGTAGGCATCCCCTAAGAAAGGATTTTGATAAATTCTACCCCCAATTGGATAAAATAAGGGATGAAAGTTTATATGAAACTTTGTAAATTTTGAACTGATCGGGCTGAGACTTTGCATGCATATAGCTACTATGACGTAGGCATCCCCTAAGAAAGGATTTTGATAAAGTCAACCCCCATGGGGATAAAATAAGGGAGATGGCGGATGTAAATGTATTAGTTTTTTTAACAATACTTAACGCGAGCGAAGCCGCGGGCAAAAGCTAGTTTTACTATACTTTGGGAAACAGATGAATCAGAAAAGTCCATTACTATAATTTTTAGATTCCTTTCGTGTCCACCTTGGACTTTATGCTCATGACGTGCAAAAACCGTCGAGGTTTTTCATTTGTCTAAAACTTGACCTCATGCCTATGGCCTCGCTTAAATAAAAAAACTGGCCAAGTGCGAGTCGGACTCGCACACGAAGGGTTCCGTACCACAAGGCAAAAACGCCGAAAAAAACACGTTTGTTGTATGGGAGCCCCCCTTAAATATTTATTTTATTCTGTTTTTAGTATTTGTTGTTATAGCAGCAACAGAAATACACCATCTCTGACAATTTCAACTCTCTAGCTATCACGGTTCATGAGATACAGCCTGGTGACAGACGGACAGTGGAGCCTTAGTAATAGGGTCCTGTTTTAACCCTTCGGGTACGGAACCCTAAAAATTGCTATTTATTTCCTGTTTACCTGCTATTTGACTGTTGGACCCAAATGGTGACCGATAAATCCAAAAAGACTACCCTGATTCCCATCCTGATTATTCGTCTGTCACACATGATAAACTACTGAGAAACGCGTGACCATGAGTGGACGTGTATCATGACGCAGCATATTGATGATAAATGACCACTTCTCTTGGCAATTAGATACTTCATCAGCATCATTCTCGTGTCCTTATTCCAATTTATTTGCACTGCTAAATGATAATGTTCCCCCCTAATCGAGGTTTTCCAACCTGACATAAGATCCCAAGGGGAGACCCCTGAAAGAGGACGTTAAAAGAAAATGCACATCAAGCTACCCGAAACTGTCAAATTTTCCCAATCAACTTTGAACCTTATGCTTTAACGATAAAGTTGAATATCTATTTAAGAAATTTGACAGATTGTAGTAGCTTGATGTGCTGGCGTCTGTACTAATATACGAGACTAGCTCTGCCCGCGGCTTCGCCCGCGTGCTCGGCGGAAATTATCCCATGGGGACGTTCCGTAAGTTTCCGTATGTTTGGTATCGGGTCAGTGGTCACTCCAGCAATTTTTTTGGTAATAAAATTAAAATCTGGCAAGTAGGCCCCAGGAATGATATCTATCTCCTTGCTAAAGGGTTTTGAGGATCCGTGGCATAGCTACCTTGTCCGCAATTTTTTTTTTTTTTTTCAAAATTGTGGCTACGCATGTAACCTTACGGGGAACCTAAATAATGTATGTATACCTATATAATGTATAATGTTTTCTGTTAGCATTGATGTCAGCCGTCAATTATAGATTTCATGCGTAGCCGCTATTTTGAAACAAGTGCGAGTCGGACTCGCACACGAAGGGTTCCGTACCTCAAGGCAAAAACGACAAAAAAAAACATGTTTGTTGTATGGGAGCCCCCCTTAAATATTTATTTTATTTTAATTTTATTATTTATTATTAAAGTTAAAATACAACTGAGTATTTTGTGAATATTTCAAGTGCCTATGCCATTTTTGATATCGAGCAAAAAAGGGCAAAAAAATCGCGTTTGTTGTATGGGAGCCCCCCTTAAATATTTATTTTATTTAGTTTTTAGTATTTGTTGTTATAGCGGCAACAGAAATACATCATCTGTGAAAATTTCAACTGTCTAGCTATCGCGGTTCTTGAGATACAGCCTGGTGACAGACAGACAGACAGACGGACAGACGGCCAGACGGACAGACAGCGAAGTCTTAGTAATAGGGTTCCGTTTTTACCCTTTGGGTACGGAACCCTAAAAAAAGGCGCGACAGTAGGCATTATATGCCAGGCTCAATAGAAAAATTGTCAATCCCCTTAAATCGAAATCTGTTCAGTGGTTTAGGCGTGAAAAGGTAACATACAGACAGTTACTTTCGAATTTATCATATTAAGTATGGATGAATATTATTATTGCATTAACTTATTAATATTGACTGTTTGATAAAGAACACTCAGCCTTGACTAAACTTAATAAACAAGATAATTATATAATAATACTACATAACGATGTGCGCGTAGTTTATGCTAAATAGTAAATGAGAGATAATAAAAATGACGTGTTAACTCGCCCAGCAGGGCTAGCATGGCCGGAGACATATTATCCACGGGGAGAGGAGAAAATACTATTCCCCTCTGTCAATATTGTCCACCCTCCGAGCATGGCGACATGGGTGGATAAACTATTCACGGTGGACAAACCAGGGGAAACGCTTGTCCCCGAAATTATTGCCATTATAAGAAAACTTTTATTCAATTACGAAATAGTCGAGAATATCGTCGTAAACCAAAATACTTTCTTCGTTTTATTCGGTTTTATTACATCTGGCTGGATATTTATTTTGTTTTGTTGTCAATGTCTCCGAGTATATAACGTCAAACTGTGCGTCAAAATCTTATTAGGTACACGTAAATAATATTATAATGAGTGCTAAAAAGTAAGTACTTAAGTATTTATTTTTGTGATTTTACTATTGAATAATTGAATACCGCCCCTAAGGCCTGAAACTGCGTTAAGCGGGCGCCCGCGACGGGCAACCGCCGCGTGTCTACGCGCGTGGACACGCGGTTGGGCTCCGTTGGAGCGCGACGGTCCCCGTAGCGGGTACCCGTCGCGGAGACCGTTCAATTTTAACGGTGTGCATGTATATTCGTGTCGATGGAGAACTAGAAATTTTCTCCGAGCATGTGGCAATGGTGGCAAACTGCCGTGGCCTCTCGCCCAATTCTGTTTAGGTACTCACTGAAGCAACCATGTCCGGTGAGCACCTGGGTGATCCTGAAGGAGATGCGCTCTCCTCTTTTCAGCCAGGCTTCGAAGTGCGGCAGAACGGCTTCGACAACGCGCTTGCACGAATATTGCGGCTGCTGTAGCCGCTCGCGCCACCGCTCGAGCGCGTGTCGCCGTTCCCGCAAATACGCTGTTCTTACAAATACGCTTCCTGGCACAGTATTCCCGCTTTGGCGGATATCGCGAATCTGGTCGTAGACCTTCGCGTCCATATCCGCCAGGATGTCCAGCGGCGGAAAGCGCGCCAGGAGAGTTGCCGCCTCATAGGATATCGTTCGGTATCCTCGTGCGATACGAATGGCCATTTTCCGCTGCAGTCTATTAACTTTAGTCCTGCAGCGTCGGACGCCTGACAGTCTACCTGAATAAATAGGCTCCGACCCTAGCGTTCTTGACTGGACAAGCCCGTGCATGTTACCGCTTGCGGGCACCGCGCGTGCCCCCGCGACGGGTTCCGTCGCACGGAGGCGGGCCCCGTTGCGTGGGTGCGGGGCGCGCCACCCCGTGTCGGACGCCCGCGCAGGTCCCCGCGACGGAGCACTTTTGTATGAAACCGCGCGGGCGCCCGCTTAACGCAGTTTCAGGCCTAAGACGACCCACTGACCGAATATTCTATCGACTATTATTTAATTTCTTTCTGTTATTTCAGATCCAGAAGCAACAAAAAACAAATAAGTGTGTTGGTCGACTTTATGTCGACTCACAACCACCTAGCCACTGGGGAATTTACAGGGCCCTTGGGAGCCAAAAGGACGGAATCCCAGTGGCTAGTTCTAAAACAAATTTTAAAAGAGCATGGTCCAGATAGGTCTGTCGACCAGTGGAAGCAAGTAAGTACTTATCTGAATATACAGTTATAACACTTATAAAAGAAGTAGGTAGATACTAACGTATATATAATTATGCTTGCAGACTTGGAAGGACATTAAAAAGGGTGCCCGTGCTGAAAATGCAGCTGCAGCACGGGGGCTCAATGCCACTGGCAATGCTCAGCCTGTGCCGAGTGTCTCAGACACCAGCACGAAAATATTGAATATTATTGGGCATGACTGCTCCACCGGCATTGGGCCTGAGGAGTCAGTGATAGGTGTTGCCGATGTGTGTACTTATTAAGATAATTGTATTGTGTGTGCATCTAGTGTATTTTGCATGCATGCAAGCATGTCAAGCTAATATTTGTTTTTATATAACAGGAAATGATTGAAATAGAGGTGACGGACAATTTAAGTGGCTTAAACTTCCCTCCGCCCACCTTCTTTGCTGATGAGGTGGAAAATATTCCACCAACTCCTACCAGCAAGAGGAAAGAGAAGGTCAAGGAACGGGCTGATGAGTGTTTTCAGCGATTACAAGCTGAAAACAATTCTATCCTACAAGTAACAATGCTTTCTCATCTTTCAATACTAATTGCATGGTCACTATTATAATAACTTTGTGGTGATATTTATTGTTGTCAATATCTTTCAGAGCATCGATAATACCCTAAAAGAGCGCAATAATATACTGCGCGAGCAAAATGTATTGCTCCGTGAGCAAAATGCGCACCTTGCTCGCGTAAATAAATTAAAGAGACTGAAAAGGTAATAATAATAAAAATATATTTCAATTAAAATAAGTATTTATTAAATTTTCTCTTTTTTGTCTTGCAACAGTTAAAAGTCTGGTGTGATGAGGCACAGGTGATTCATGCCTTTCTTCATTGGTCACCTCAGAATTCTCCATGGGTTCCATTGGAATTCTGAAATACACAAATTAAATTACTTCTTAAAAACAGATTCTATATCTGGTTGTTAAATAAACTAAGTAACTAAATATATAACTCACCGATAGTGAAGCATGATATTATATAATGTTGCACAAGCATATATAAGCTGAGAAGCTTTCTCTGGGCTGTAATGTAGCACCCTATCAATGCCCAGACATCGGAATTGGCCCTTAAGGTAGCCATTTGTTCTCTCCACACAGTTCCGCACTTGACAATGCCAGTTTGAGTATTTTTCTGCAGGACTGTTTGGAGTGGCTTCTAAGTCTGGAGTCATGAGCCAAGGCTCTAATGCATAGCCTGAATCCCCTGTAAAATATAAAGTTTCTAGTTATGTGTTCAATATATAGTAATTTTTATTTTCACTTTTCAGATTTACTCGAAGATAAATATAAGAAAATGTTGTAAATAATTTAGTTCATAATAAATATTATTTTTAAACCACATAGTGTTATTTATTAAGTAGATACTAGTTCACTATACATACTACTATTACAAAAGTTTTAAGTAACAAGAAAATAAAACAAACATACCTAAGAGGTAGTATTGCCCGATTCCACTGTCATATAGGCGCTTCATTTCAGCTTTTAATTTCGAGTTATTGAATATGAACTGGTCATGGACTCGCCCTGGGTATCTCGCATTAATATTGATAATGCGGCAGTCGACATCCACAATATGTTACTATAATAACAAAGTTTTATATTGGGTAATTAACTAAATTCTGTTTGTGCTTACCAATTGCACATTTATTGTAGTTCGCCCTTTCCTGTTTTTATATTGAACTCCAATCGGGAATGGTGGAGGAAATATATCGACATGGGTGCAGTCTACAGCTCCTAGAATATCAGGCAAACCATGCTTCTCACAGAATCCCGTGGACACCCTTTGCCTGGCTTGCTCTGTTGCTGGGAAAGCTATCCACTTAGGCATCAGTCTAAAATTAAAAAAAGCATTGAGAATAATATGTTCTTTTTGCTTGAGGTGAATCAAACATTGCTGCTGCTGCTGCTCACATTCTGATGATTGCCTCAGAAACTTGGGTCAGGTCCTTGCTGACAGTTGTTTGAGCAATTGCTAGCCCATGGTCTTGACCCGTACCTCTTTGGTAGCCACCATCAGCCAGTATTCTGATGGATGTGAGTACCTAAAATACAAGTACAACTGTAGATAATAAGGTGTATTAACAGCTACTTATGGTCAATACACGATACGATTAAGTATAGGCGCTTACTTTGATGTGCACTGGTAGTCCATCTGCTGTATTCGATGGTTTCAAAGCCTGATAGAGTTCTTGGCACAAATAATGGACGCAATCCTTGTGCATTCGAAAAATCCGGCGGAATTCTGTGTCGGGTAATTCGAAGGGATTGCTCAAATCGCGAATTGAACGCCGGTGTATTTTTCGCTCAATTTTCTCCCTTTCCGACGACAACACTAAGCTCCAGTAAGCACGAGACATTTTTATATTACAATTAATTATATTTTCTCCAAGAAATATACCTAAACCCACCATCTAAAGACGAGGACAAATTTCTCCCTTTGTTATGTCAAAATATCTGTAATTTTTCTCTTCCACTAGTCGCCATGCTATAAGCGGGGGGTGAGTATCCACGTCTAATGTCAAAAAGTGATATAATTCTCTTTCCCCCTGTTGCCGTGCTTTGGCAGGTGGATAAAGCAATTTTATCTCTTGTCAGTGGAAATAACCGGTGGAGAAAAGGTTTATCCCCAGCCCATGCTAGCCCTGCTGATAGATCAAAAATATCCACAATAGTTATGACTTTACGAAAGAAAGAAAAATTGGTCTTTTTTGCTACGCTTGCCACGGTTTTTCTGTGGATGGGTGATCATCTTTCTATACCGTGACCCCTCCGTGCCTCGGAAAGCACGTTAAGCCGTTGGTCCCGGCTGTCATTCGTGGATCTTTGACAGTCGTTACGTGCAGTCAGAAGCCCGAAAGTCTGACAACCAGTCTTACCAAGGGGTATCGTATTACCCATTAACTGGGTTGTGGAGGTCAGAGGAGGAGAGAGTCGCTCCGTGTAAAATACTGGTATTCAGCTGCATCCGGTTAGACTGGAAGCCGACCCCAACATATTTGAGAAAAGGCTAGGCAGATGATGATGATGTGTCTTATTTGTGCTGAATGACAAATAAGATGCACATTACAAAATAAACGAAACGAACAAAATTAATAGTGTGCGAAAATTTACGGGAAAACAAACAGATTCCACCGTTTTTGTGATGCAGGACAGTTTCAGATCTTCGTAATACAAACGTCACTACATGATATATAGCTACCTATTTGTCAGGCAGAGTTCATCTATTTTCCGCTCATAACGTCATGAATTTATTCCCCGAAGAAATTGGCAGAGTGATCAGTAGGTACACCCTTATTTTGCCAGCTATGTAACTCCTATGTACAGACGCTAGCACGTCAAGCTACTACAATCTGTCAATTTTCTTTAATAGATTCAAACTCAAACTCAAAGCATTTATTTCAATTAAACCTTGTACAGGCACTTTTGAATTGTCAAAATTAAATAGTCTGTCAGTTAGTCCCAAAGTTGAAGCTAGTTGCCCATTCCAAAACGTAGATCTCTATGGAGAAGAACGGGCAAGAAACTCCATGGACACTCTTTTAAATCAAGTTGTTACAAATTCCTGCGTATATTATTCTTGTTGCTTCTATATGTGAGAACAATGTAAAAAACTGGCCAAGTGCAAGTCGGACTCGCACACGAAGGGTTCCGTACCACAAGGCAAAAACGCCGAAAAAAACATGTTTGTTGTATGGGAGCCCCCCTTAAATATTTATTTTATTTTAATTTTATTATTTACTAGCTGACCCGGCAAACGTTGTTTTGCCATATAAATTATTTCTAGCTGCCCGGCGGTACATCGTTCGCATGGTGTCCCTACCCTACTCCTACCCCACTCCTACACTACTCCTACCTTACTCCTACACTACTCCTACCCTACTTCTACCCTACTCCTAACCTACTCCTACCCTACTTCTACACTACTCCTACCCTACTCCTACACTCCTACTCCTACCGTACTTCCACCCTACTCCTAACCTACTCCTACCCTACTTCCACCCTACTCCTAACCTACTCCTACCCTACTCCTATCCTACTCCTACCCTATTCCTACCCTACTCCTAACCTACTCCTACATTACTCCTACCCTACTCCTACCTTACTTCTACCCTACTCCTACTCTACTCCTACACTACTCCTACCCTACTCCTACCCTACTCCTAACCTACTCCTACACTACTCCTACCCTACTCCTATAAGTAAATAAAAGTATTAAAAAAAAAAGTATCCTATGTCCTTCTCCTGGCTCTCAACTACCTCCCTGCCAATTTTCATCTAAATCGGTTCAGCCGTTATTGAGTTATAAGTGGAGTAACTAACACGACTTTCTTTTATATATATAGATTATTAAAGTTAAAATACAACTGAGTATTTTGTGAATATTTCAAGTGCCTACCTGTTGCCATTTTTGATATCGAGCCAAAAAGGGCAAAAAAATCGCGTTTGTTGTATGGGAGCCCCCTTAAATATTTATTTTATTTTGTTTTTAGTATTTGTTGTTATACCGGCAACAGGAATACATCATGTGTGAAAATTTCAACTGTCTAGCTATCGCGGTTCTTGAGATACAGCCTGGTGACAGACAGACAGACAGACGGACAGACAGCGAAGTCTTAGTAATAGGGTCCCGTTTTTACCCTTTGGGTACGGAACCGCAAAAAAAAAGACAAATGAAGAAACAATTCAAAATATAAGATTTTCAACTTTATCACTAAAGGATAAGGTTCAAGATTGATTGGGAAAATTTGACAGTTTCGGGTAGCTTGATGTGCTGGCGTCTGTACCTCGAGCTTATTGCTCTCAATCAGGCACACATACAAACTCTGAGCTGCTACGCCTACAGTACCAAATTTTATTTCTAAAGCCTATCTAGTTTTTAGCAATAATTTAACAATTTTCCTTCAGGTGGCATCGTCCTCACAGCCTCCCACAACCCTGGCGGCATAGACAATGACTTCGGCATCAAATTCAACTGCGCCAACGGAGGCCCCGCCCCCGATGGCACGACCAATCAGATCTATGCCCTCACTACGGCCATAAAGCAGTACAAGATCGTCCCTGATATTGTCTGTGATATCAACAAGATTGGTGTTAGCAATTATGATGTAAGTATTATGTTATATTTTATTGGTGTTTTTATTACAAGTCATGCCTACAAACTTCCGTATGTTTGATTACTGGTGGCTTCAGTAGTTTTTTAACCGACTTCTAAAAAGAGAGTTTCAATTTTTTATAACATTTTGTTCGAAAGAGCTTTATTCCGAAATGGTCCCATTTAAATTTCGTAAAGATCTGATGATGAGTTTCGGAGACAGACAACGGAACTCTTCAATAAATGCCAGCAAATCAACCGCGATTGCTGCTATAGCACAATTATGTATGCATTGTTTACGCAATCAAACAACATAACATCACGGCTGGACCCTTTAAGGGGTAGGCAGATGTGTTCAATAGCTTTCTGTCACTGATATTCACATAGCAAGTAGTGATAGTGATATATGAATTTGTTTAGGGTAGTTACAACTAAAAAGTAAAAAATAAAAACCTTTTTACAAAAAAAAAAACAACAGGCTTCCAAAAAAAAAACACTACAAAGTGAAAAGTAACTTTAATTTCGAAAGTCGGTGTCAAAAGACGAAAATACAGAAGCAACGACACCGCATTCCGAAATTAAAGTTATTTTTCACTTTGTAGTATTTTTTTTGGAAGTCGGTTGTTTTTGTGATGAGATATGTGAATAACTACATTCCGGAAGTTTTTTTTTTCTAAATAAGCGATTTTTTTTTGTATAAAATCAGAAGAAAGAACAAGGTCGTTTCATTTTTATCGCACGAAGCGCTAGACGCGCGCTTTACTTGTGCAAACACGCGGCAAATAAAGTGAAAGTCAAAGTCAAAACATTTATTTCAAATAGGCACATAAAAGGCACTTTTGAACGTCAAAAATTACGATAAAATAGAATTGATTCTAGTCGCCCATTCCAAAAGGTAGTTTTCGTATGGAGAAGAATGGGCAAGAAACTCCACCGTTATTCTTAAGACTTACAATATTTTGCATACATTAATTAACAGGGTTATTTGAAAAACACCAAAAACCTCTTAAGAGGTCATTGTACTCATCATTATGAACAACTTTCACTATGGGACCAAATCTGAAATCGCGAAAAAAAAAACCAGCTGTTCCCTACATTTTGACAAGTTATACGAACATAAATGTAGGGAACAGCTGATTTTTTTTTCGCGATTTCAGATTTAGTCCCATAGTAAAAGTTGTTCATAATGATGAGTACAATGACCTCTTAAGAGGTTTTTGGTGTTTTTCCAATAACCCTGCTGTATAATAATATGTGAAGACGATGCACCTAAAATAAAATTACTATACCACAGTAAGTAAAAGAATTAAAAATGAAAATATGACATAAACTAATTATCTGATAGATACATGGGTGCTCACATATTTACAAACATGGTAAAAGTAAACGATTTACATTTAAATAAAAAAAATTACAAGTAATAAGACAGGGTGTGAGTTGAAAATGAGTGTGTAAGCGCAGGTGCTTTTGGTACAATCCGAGACAACGGCGAAGTTGGAAGTGTGTGTTATGTGCTGACGCTAGTCGTCTTCACGCACACATTCACAGCGTGTTTGTACATTTAGTTACCACATGTAAAGCGCGTCGCTTCGTGACATATAAATACTGTACCCTGTACGGTACTTGACTGACTAGTCATCGCTGATTGGAGCTCATAATCCCTTATCGCCTTTTGCCTGCAGTCGTGGTTTCATGTAATTACTTGAAACCCTATAATAAAGATCTTAGGACCAGTTTTTCGCACGAAAATTATCGCAAAATTAATGTGACAAATTGACAAGCGCGCGTAAGCAGTGCGGTGGTTTGTTAAATGATTTATCAACAGCCAACCATGTTAGGGTCGGCTTTCAGTCTAACCGGATGCAGCTGAATACCAGTATTTTACATGGAGCGACTGCCTATCTGACCTCCACAACCCAATTACTTGGTAATACGAGACCCCTTAATAAGACTGGTTGTCAGACTTTCGGGCTTCTGACTACCCGTAACGACTGTCAAAGATCCACGAATGACAGCCGGAACCAACGGCTTAACGTGCTTTTCGAGGCACGGAGGAGTCACAGTATGTAAAGATGGTCACCCATACACAGACCAACCGCGGCAAGCGTAGCTTAACCTGATCTATCGACCTGTGCGGCTGCTATTATTTAGCTACCAGAATAACTCAGCAAAATTGGTAAAAGAACTTACTGGTCTAATATGAAGGTCGTCGGTCCATCTGGCTAGGGACGTCCCACGCTACGCTTGCCGATACGCGGTCTCCATCACAAAACATATCCCTATTAAAACCATTTTTTCTCCCCCCAGGTCGATGGCCAGAAGTTCACAGTAGAAGTAATAGACTCAGTGAACGACTACATAGCGTACATGAAGGAGATCTTCGACTTCAACAAGATCAAGACTCTCATCCAGGGTTCAGAGCAACGGAAACCGTTCAACGTGCTTATTGATGCTATGAATGGAGGTAGGTGGAAATCCATGATTATTACTTGAAAACATTAATCTCCTTATTTATTTAACTGACGTGTCTTTTAAATCTGAAATTGGCACCAGTACCTGAAGAGTTGTGTGTATATCGGTTGTCCTGGTATGCGCATGTGTTACGGAGGAACGAGGAAAATTTCGTGAGGAAAGTTTTCAGAGTGAATGTCGATGGCTATATGAGTAGGGGAAGACCGAAGAAACGATGGATGGACTGTGTGAATGATTTAATGGTAAGAAAGGGGTGACTGTCGAGATGGCGGCTAATAGAGAAGTTTGAAGAAAAGAAAATGAACGCTCTTAAGGCGCCAATCACCTTAAGAGCGTTCATCATTCACATTTTATTAACAATCAAAGTACTTTTTTTTTCAGGTAAGGATGTTTGAAAGTTCATACCCCCCCATTCATAACCCCCTTAGGGGATGAATTTTCAAAAATAGTTTTTTTTTATGTTCGTCATTTTTGCCGATGGAAATCTTTCGATGCGAAATCCCATTGGGCACACACGGCTTGTCCTGTAATAAATTATACTTTCCATTTCCCAGTAACCGGCCCCTACGTAAAGCGCATATTCCTAGACGAGCTAGGCGCTAAGGAAGGCAACGTGCGCCGCATCGTACCGCTGGAGGACTTCGGGGGGGCCCATCCGGATCCCAACCTCACGTACGCTGCTGACCTTGTTAATGCCGTGAAAGGTGGGGACTATGATCTGGGTGCTGCTTTTGATGGAGATGGTGAGTTCATTAACCCATTATTGAATAATTTCAAACTCGTTATTGAAAAAAATCTAATAGGAGATCAATCCTCATATTATTATGGCCTGACCAAGATTATGACTGGATTTTAAAGAGACTGATCGCTGAATTTGTTTTAGACTTTCTTCTCAGAGTCTTGTGGCTCTGAGAGAGACTTGTGGCCAAGTAATAACAGCTGCACGAGTCGATTGAGCAGATTAAGCTACGCTTGCCGCGGATGGTCCGTGGATGGGTGACCATCTTTATATATCTAGAACTCTCCGTGCCTCAGAAAGCACGTCAAGCCGTTGGTCCCGGTTGTCATTCGTGGATCTTTGACAGTCGTTACGGGTCGTCAGAAGCCCGAAAGTCTGACAACCCATCTTACCAAGGGTATCGTATTACCTAGTAATTGGGTTGTGGAGGTCAGATAGGCAGTCGCTTCATGTAAAATACTAGTATTCAGTTGCATCAGGTTAGACTGGAAGCCGACCCCAACATAGTTGGGAAAAGGCTAGGCAGATGATGACTTTCTTCGCAGAGTAGTCGGTTAGGAAACAAACGATAAACAGGACGAACTTATCTAGTTTTAAAATATAAGTTATTTTTGACTTGTGTTTTTTTTTAACCAATTTACAGAAAATATAATTTAACATTGAAGGTCCACATGCCCAACCCATACTAATCTCAACTCTTTATTTTATTCCGCAGGTGACCGCAACATGATAATCGGTCGCGATGCGTTCTTCGTGACTCCATCAGATTCCCTGGCAGTACTAGCCAACAACCTGAAGCACATCCCGTACTTCCAACGCACAGGAGTGAGGGGCTACGCTAGATCTATGCCCACTGCAGCAGCTGTGGATAGAGTCGCCGCTGCTACTGGACACGAGATGTTTGAAGTGCCTACTGGTAAGAAACATACCGGCTCTCTTTAATTGTTCCTGTGGGCACTAAATGTAATATTATGTGTAATGTATGTGTATATTATGTTGTGTGCGCTGGAGCTCAGTCTCGTATAGGGTCTTAGCATTATGCTGAGCGCATTCTGATCTTTCTTAATTTTGAAGTCAGTTATTAATTAAATAAAAACACAACATACCTATACTGGGTTATTGGTAAAACATTAACAACCTCTTAAGAGGTCATTGCACTCATCATTATGAACAACTTTTACTATGGGACCAAACCTGAAAAAGCGAAAAAAAAATTAGCTGTTCCCTACATTTATGGTCGTATAACTCGTCAAAACGTAGGGAACAGCTGATTTTTTTTTCGCGATTTTAGTTTTGGTCCCTTAGTAAAGGTTGTTCATAATGGTGCGTACAATGCCCTCTTAAGGTGCCACTAGTCGATATTTTTTCCATACAAATTTCGGGAGAGTATTACTCCACTGTTTGACATCGTGCAACCCATGTTAAACATGATATCGGTTTTATTAATGTTGTCTGTACGGAAACAGAATAGTAAAATAAAAAGCCATTAAAAAGTTAAGCCAACAAAGATTCGTTTTTCTTGCTATTTTTAACGTAACTTTGTGTGTGAATAAGTAATAAAAGAACTGTAAAATCTTCAAAACCAAGTCCGTACCGACAAAGCTCAGTTATCGAAGAGTTCAATAAACTTTTTTGTAATTGATTTATGCAGTGGTTTTTTCATAAAACTCGATTTTCCGAAGCACTTTTCGAATTTTTTTTCGCGCCTATCGGTTTGGAATGGTGTTTCTGTGCGTGAGAACTAGAAGTTGTTCGAGTAGACTAGCGTCTAACTGTTCATCACTGATACTAGCTCTGTCGGACACGTAGCCAGGTGAGACAGCGTGGTTTTTGGCCATGACCACCAGTAAGTCGAGCACGCGACTAGTTTGCTCTTAAGAGCGTTTACGCCGAACGGCATTTCATACAAACTTTCAAGCCCTTTTTTTTTCGAAGTGAATCAACCGATTTTAATGAAACTTCGTACGTATAAGCAAAATACAAAGGTCTAAAAAGTTAGTAGAGAACATTTTCGAAAAATAGTGTTACAACCAAATTAGACCGATTTTAAACTTTCCATAATAATAATAATAATAATAATATTTATTTGCAAAAAACACGGTATTAAAAGATGTTACAAAATCAAGATGAGACCAAACATGTTTTGCTCAATATTAAAGCATGCAAAATTATAGTAAGTATCAACATTGTAGTTTATGCTCGAGAAAATCTTTAACACTATAAAAACTATGTTCATTCAGCCAGTTACACAATTTAATTTTAAAGAGTCTACAATTTAGATCTTTAAATGTATTTGGTAATTTATTGAATATACGCACACACATAGCTACACAATTTTTATTATATTTAACACACCGAGGTATCTCGTCAAGTACCAGCCTGAATCGATCACGCCGACTTCGTGAACAAACATCCTCAGCTGTTTTGAACAGTTCTCTATGTTTCTGTACAAACATGCATACTTCATACACATATATTGAAGGCAGTGGTAGCAAACCAAGCTTTTTAAATATTGGTTTACATGATTCATCTGACGGAATCCCGTATATGGCTCGTATACATTTCTTTTGTGCGATAAATGCTCTATTAAAGTCGGTACTATTTCCCCATTCCATTATTCCATACCGCAACGAGGATTCCACATACGCTCGATATGACATTATCGCCGTTTTTATATTTGTTATGTTCTTAATCTTTCTAAGGGTATAAACAAATTTATTCGCTTTGCTACATACATGCTCAACCTGTGCCTTCCAGTCTAAATGTTCATCTATTATTATACCTAAAAACTTTGTTTTTGTCACCTGGTTAATTTTTGGTATGTCCATCTTAAAATTAAATTTATTATTATGAGATTTGTTGAATTGTACATACACAGATTTGTCAAGATTAATACATAAATTATTGTCATTTAACCAATTAATTAAGTCAGCAATTGTTTTATTTATGTCAATTTCATGGTCAGTAATAGATTTATATTTTTTGTCAGAAGTTACAATTATAGAAATGTCATCAGCATAAAGAAAGCATTTGTACTTAGTCACATTAACAATGTCATTAATGTAGAGGAGAAATAAGATAGGCCCCAATATGCTACCTTGGGGCACGCCACGTTTTATATATTTATACTCAGACGTATACAGTAACATATCTCCATTTCCATCAACTTTGGTGACAGAAACACACTGTTTTCTGTCAGTTAGGTATGAAGATATCCATTGATGTGGCACTCCCCTAATTCCGAGAGCTTCTAATTTTTGTAATAGGTTAACGTGTGAAACCAAATCAAACGCCTTTGATAAGTCAAAAAATAATCCTGTTACCAGCTGGTTATTACACACATCAAAAGTGTCTAGGGATCAACATATATTTTTGCAATAACTTTTCTCCTGATTGATATTAATTAAAATTTTCTTTAAGGATTCATCAAATAAAGTGTTTTCGTTTGTCACAGTAACGATAAACCAAGTCACCTTTGCATTAATAAAGAAATTTGCCATTTTCCTAATAAAGGGATTTTTGACATTTGAACCACTAACACAAAAGTTCGAAAAAAAGACTGAAATAACAGTTTTCTTTAAAATTTTATTGGGTAACTTAAACAATTAATAATCCGTGTTTCTACCGCGAACACTAACAACACAAGAACATCGGTTTGGCATACTCAAAATGAGTTCATCCAAATCACGCTGTGGAATGGCCGCCCATGTTCGTTGCAACAACAAAAAAAGGTCTTCTTGCGACTGGATACCCTCCATATTCGGCAGAGCTCTTCTCTGTAGCATATCCCATGCATGCTCAATCGGGTTCAAGTCTGGCGACTGAGCAGGCCAGGGCAGGACATTGATGTTAGCTGCGGCGAGAGTCTGTCTTACAACTCTTGCGGTGTGCGGTCGTGCATTATCATGCATTAACTGAAATAAGGGACCGATTTGCACTTGTAGAGGAACGATGACGTCTGATACAATCGTCTCAGCATAAATTTGAGCGTTGAGGTTGCCTCTGATCCAAATCAACTCAGTTCTTCCGCCGATCCAAATACCCGCCCATACCATGATGGTTCCACCACTATAAGGATGGACTTCCTGGCAGGATTTTAATCGCTGTTGGCGTCCAGGGGTTCTCCAGTGTCGTATACGTCTTGTATCCGGTCTCATACCAAAACGAGACTCATCAGAAAAGCACACGAAACGCCATTGTTCTTCTGCCCAATTTCTGTGTTCAAGAGCCCATTGATATCGAATCCTACGATTGTGCATTGCTATAGGTGGTACCCGTAGCGGTCTTCGGGAATGAAGGTTCACTTCATGCAAGCGGTTTCTGACTGTTTGGTCGCTAATTAAGTTCCCTGAAGAGTGATGAAGCCTCACGGCTAACATCATGGCGGTTACCTATTGTTGGAGCTCTTCGAGTTAAGATTTGAATGTATCGGTCTTGTCTCAGTGTGGTGCAGCGATACCGTCCTCCATGGCGCTCAGCCACGGTACCAGTGCTTCGGTAACGTGTCCAAAGTCGACTGATAACACTCTGACTTGTATTCAGAGCTAAAGCCACAGTACGTTGCCGGGAACCAGCTTCTATCATTCCCACGGCTCTGAGCATTTCTTCCCTGCTTAAATGACGTCGCCGCTCCATAATAACGTTGGTTTTAATCAGTAGTAGGGAAACAGTAGCACTAATAATGTCTTCAATGCGTTGTATGTTTTTATAGGGAAAATATTGACAGCTGATTTTCATCTTTTACTCGAATTTGATTCACAGTTCCTGATTCAAAATATGAAATGCACCAAAAAGGATCCATATAAATTTATAAAATCATAAATTTATTACAAAGCCACATCTCAATCTCAAGAAATCCGCATAAAAATGCTTGATCCCTAGACACTTTTGATGTGTGTATTTATTCCATTTAGTATGGTTTTCAGAAGTGAAAAAATGGCTAATGTAGTAGATTTACGTTTTTGAAAGCCGAATTGTTCTTTTCTTATGATATTAAATTTATCGCAGTATTTAATTAGTCTATGGTACATACATTTCTCGTATATTTTTGACAAGATGGGTATTAGCGTTATAGGACGATAATTGTTTACATCATATCTTTCACCCTTTTTGAACAATGGTGTGACAATAGACAATTTCAAAGAGTTTGGGAATACTCCCTGTGAAAAAGATAAGTTAATCAGATATGTCCTAGAAACAGATATTTCCAGTTATCTTTTTTTATATAAGACATCTCGAAAATGTTCTCTACTAACTTTTTAGACCTTTGTATTTTGCTTATACGTACGAAGTTTCATTAAAATCCGTTCATTAATTTCGAAAAACAAGGGCTTGAAAGTTTGTATGAAATGCCGTACTGCGTAAACGCTCTTAAGAAACCTCGTATTCTAATGTTTTACCAATAACCCTGTATATCTGAACCATCATTACTTACACCTGTAATAAAAATATTTTAGCTTCAGTTTATTTTTAAGCACTAATAAACCATTGTGTGGGAAATATGACTACTGTTTGGCTAAATGTCCAATTTATGTAAACTTTTTAAAATAATTTATTATAATAAAAATGTAGGTACTTATAGCTAATGCTTATTATGTGTAGGTACTTGACCAGTGACTTTTAGGTGACTTTGAGCATTGAAAAGTGCGCATACATATCAAAATAAATGCAATTGTTTACATATTATATGAATTTAGTTTTTAAAGTTCTGGAATCTTCCAGAAATACGGAAACCTTATAAAGATAGCTTTGTGTTCTGTGTATATAATACAATAGCGACAGTACAAAAATACATGGGAACAAATATGTTGAAAAAGTCAAGAATATAAAACGCCCAGCCAGTGTTTCTATCTATTTATCTAAAACTGTGTGAATTATTTTATTTTACCTTTTAAGATATGCCTACAATTTTAGCACAATGTACTTTTCGACAAATTAAACAATTGTGGTTATTATTTCAAATTGGCAACACCTTTGTATTCATTTTTTTGATCTCGAATTCTATTTCCGAGATTAGTACTTGCTGCCTCTTCCCGAAATTCGATACCTACCAACTCTCCGGCCACTATTAATTACCATAATATATCAGAATGCCGATTCTCATACATAAAAACGTTCCAATACAAGGTAATTTCTTCCTTAGCAATAACCAATGTAACCTTGTAAATTTAGGGAAGGACTTTTGATACATTGAGACTGAAACTATGATGGGAATATTTAAAAAAAATACAGGAATGGCCACTCTAAATGTTTTGAACGATATAATAATTTCAAAATTTTATTCACCATCCTAAAAACAGCCATCGTTTCCAGGTTGGAAATACTTCGGCAACCTTATGGACGCGGGTCGCCTCTCCCTCTGTGGTGAGGAGAGCTTCGGCACAGGATCCGACCACGTGCGGGAGAAGGACGGACTCTGGGCCGCCCTAGCTTGGCTCTCAGTGTTGGCCGCTACTGGGCTCTCCGTTGAGGATATTCTAAAGGCACACTGGGCGCAATTCGGCAGGAATTACTTTACCAGGTAACATTCTCTGGGTAATACGATACCCCCGCCCCGGTAAGACTGGCTGTCAGATTTTCTGGCTTCTGACTACCCGTAAAGACTGTCAAAGATCCAGGAATGACAGCCGGGACCAACGGCTTAACGTGCTTTCCGTGTCACGGAGCGGTCACGGTATGTAAAGATGGTCACCCATCCACAGACCAACCGCGGCAAGTGCAGCTTAACCTGATCCCTGAGGCCCCTTATTTAGTCACGGGCACTATGTTAGCAATGACATATTGCTAGAAATAAACGTATCCTAGCGTCGTTTGACGCTGATAAACATGAGTTGGGGCATTATAGGTAAAATTAGAATGTTTGAAATAACGTAAGCAATAAAGTATTTGTTAGTTGACTTTTTTTGGAAATTCGGTCCCTCGCTACTGGATTATTTGAAATAGGTTTTAGTTCTAATTGTTTTGTTTTATCCCATACTAGTCTTGATACGATTAGGGTCGACTCAAACCTTGCGAACTCCCGAATAAATATCAACATTGCAAACTTTGCTCTAAAGTCGAAAATAAAATAAACTTCATCACATGCTTATTTTGTCTATATTTCAACAATGACAATGCAGATATTTCTTTCCCCGTTAAGACTGCGATGCGCTTCTCCAGGTAAACGCCAGTCTTTAAGGTTGATAATTGAAAAGCTAATCTACCATTTTGGAGTATAGGATCTGATTTTCTGACTTCGTGTTTACTTAACCAACATCCAACCAATCCTCCTACAGATAATTTTCTTAATTTATTTTAACGGACACACACATCTCTATTGTCTTTGTTATTCCAGCGAATGGCACTCGTGGGTTGCAGCTGAAAATCAGCGTCAGGTGTACCACCTGTGTTGATACCACCTATCTTGTGTTGTCATCTGACATTATGCTGAGCTGAGGCCCTTTTGGCATTAGAATAGAATAGAATGTTTCTTTATTAAAGTAACCAAGACTCAAACTCAAACAAGATTGTTAGTAAAACTTACGACTATGTTAGTAAGCACAGACACAAAACAAAAAACACAAGAAATAACGGTTGGTCACCGTTGCGACATCCCATGAGAAACGGCACAACAGTAACCCATGTAAAAACAGTCAAGGTGACTCGCAACTATGTTTATGACACTGTTGGAGCCGCCCCACACCCTGCGCACCAGGGATTATAATCTTTGTTTACTGTTTTTATAATTTCAAGGTGTATTTATTTTGCTGTAATGCCAATAAACGCATTTTTCTTTCTTTCTTTAGATACGACTACGAGGAATGCGCAAGCGACCCGTGTAACGAGATGATGCAGGTGTTGGAGAAGAAGATCACGTCTCCTGGGTTCGTGGGTTCGACGCACTCCAGCGGCGGCAAGACCTACGTGGTGAAGCTGGCTGATAACTTCTCTTATATGGACCCCATTGATCAGAGTGTGGCTATGAAACAGGTGGGTATTTGGTTAAAATATGTTAAAACTAGCTTCCGCCCGCGGCTTCGCCCGCGAGGTATGTCGAAAAAAAGTATTCTAAGTCCTTCCCCGGTATGCAATCTATCTCTCTGCCAAATTTTATCGAAATCCGTTCAGTGGTTTAGGCGTAAAAAGGTAACATACAGACAGAGTTACTTTCGAATTTATAATATTTGTATCGATTATCCTCCTGGCCAAATCCTAATTATTATTCAGTGTCGATCTGCGCAGGATTTCTTTTGCTCCCATAGATTATAGCAGCCGACATATGAGTGCTGACTTAGTTTCTAGCTACATAATCTTTGTGAAAATTATAAATTTAACAAAAGAACGATACAAATCGAAACTGCAAAATAATGAATGTATAACAAACCTTGTAAAACATTTTGGATTAGCAATATATTATAATTAATATAATTATATGTAAAGAAGATGCGCCTAAAATAAAATTAGTCTACCACAAAAGGTAAAAAGAATTAAAAATAAAGCAATGACAGGTAAATCAATTATGTGCTTAGCTCGTTGTAAGTAAAGTGTGCGTTAATTAGGAATTCCGTTTTCATTTCTTTACGCCTTCTGTGTAATATGTAATGATTTTTAGGGTTCCGTACTCAAAGGGTAAAAACGGGACCCTATTACTAAGACTCCACTGTCCGACTGTTCGTCTGTCACCAGGCTGTATCTCATGAACCGTGACAGCTAGACAGTTGAAATTTTCACAGATGATGTATTTCTGTTGCCGCTATTTCAACAAATACTAAAAACAGAATAAAATAATTTAAGGAGGCTCCCATATAACAAACGTGTTTTTTTCGGCGTTTTGCCTTGTGGTACGGAACACTTGACTCGCACACGAAGTGGCCAGTTTTATTTATCACTAGCTTCTGCCCGCGACTTCGCCCCCGTGAAGTTTCTTGTTCTCCGTCGCTTCAGATCGCCTGCCCGCGCTATTACTTCGTTAGCGCTTGGCGTTCTTTCTCACTTTTTATTTTCTGCTCGGCTCCTAAGACTCCTAGCGTGATGTTAAATAGTCTATAGCCTTCCTCAAAAATTGGGCTATAAAATGTAAAACAGAGATGTAAGAGTGAACAGGCTTCTTCTGGGTAGGCTCACTCCATCGTCGACTTTGTCTCTGTCACCTCTGACCTAGACTAGAGTCAAGAGCAAACCCATTTCAAATTAAAAAAAAAAACGAATATTTCAAATGTGTCTGATAGTTCTAGAAATTCAAGCGCGTTCAAACTAACAAACTCTTCGGCTTTATTATTAACTAACTGCGCCCCGCGGTTTCACCCGCATAAGTTTCGATCCCGTGGGAATATCGGGCTAAAAATTAGCCTATATGTTAATCCAGGGTGTCAGCTACCTCCATACCAAATTTTATCAAAATTGGTCCAGCCGTTTGAGCGTGAAGAAGTAACAAACATATAAACACACACACCCCCTCACACACTCACAAACTTTAGAATAGAATAGAATACTCTTTATTATATTAATTGCAGACTTAAGGTATAGAAACTGTACAAAGGGTAACACAATGGGCGGTCTTATCGCTAAAAGCGATCTTTTAAAGACAACCTTTGGATGGATTTGAAAAGGGGAAGGACAGACTAAACAAACAAACAAACAACAAACTTTCGCCTTTATAATATTAGTGTGATACAGATTTCGGTTAATTTTAATGACGTTATGATCAATCTTTCAACAACCATTAAATCACATTATTTATTTAGTTCTGGTAAAGTTAGAACCAATGCCTCACTACATTTTTTAATTATTACATTTCGTAATCTTATTTCCAGGGTCTGCGCATCATTTTCGAGGATGGTTCCCGTATCGTGTTGAGACTCAGTGGTACCGGCAGCTCGGGAGCTACTGTCAGGTATGTCACCAAAATTCTCTCATAAATGTACATTATCTGCCCCCTTTTCTCAACTATGTTGGGGTCAGCTTCCAGTCTAACCGGATGCAGCTGAATACCAGTATTTTACATGGAGCGACTGCCTATCTGACCTCCAGAACTCTGTTACTGGGTAATACGATACCCCTTATTAAGACTGGTTGTCAGACTTTTGGGCTTCTGACTACCCGTAACGACTGTCAAAGATCCACGAATGACAGCCGGGACCAACAGCTTAACGTGCTTCCCGGGGCACGGAGGGGTCACGGTATGTAAAGATGGTCACCCATCCACAGACCAACCGCAGCAAGCGTAGCTTAACCTGATTGATCGACCTGTGCGGCTGTTATTATTTCGCCTTAGCGCTTTTCCCTTAAAAATCTTTGTTCCAATAATAAGAATAAATAATTTCCATTCCAGATTATACATCGACTCGTATGAGGCTAAGAACGTGTTAGGCGACGCACAGGTGATGCTTAAACCCCTGATCGACGTAGCGCTGCAGGTGTCCGAGCTGCAGAAGTACACAGGACGCGATGCACCCACTGTTATCACATAAACACGTAGAAAAACATCAGATTATACATAAAAACAACATCACGCCCTTTTCCCCAAGATTTGGGCAGAGATTTCTCCATACTTCGCCAGTTGTGTTTATTATGTATAGAAGCCAGCACATCAAGCTAACCGAATCTGTCAAATTTTCTCAATCAACTTTGAACCTTATGCTTTAGCAATAAAGCTGAAAATCTATTAAAGAAGTTTGACAGATTGTAGTAGCTTGATGTGCTGGCGTCTGTATCAAAGTTATCCGGTGTTGTGATGTTTGGTAAGATAACGCCGGATTTGAATTTACTTCAAGTTATTCAACAGTTGCTAAGATTTTTGTTAAGAATTTACCTTTTTTATCATAAAGAAAATGTTCAATCTTGGTCTACTTTTAATCAGGTGTAAGGATCGAAAATATTATCTTCATTTAAAATTATTTTGTTACAGCCATAACCCATGGGTTGGCAATGTTGCATGATTGTTTAACTTTTTAAATTCAAAATCATCTAAGTTCGTTCTGGAGTGTTGCAATACATAATAAAATATATTTAATTGTTAAGAAATAATTACGTATAACAAATCTCTCTGTTTTTTAGTGTGAGTAATATTTACTGAATGGTGTTGCGCTATTGATAAAAGCCATTTATAACGTATGTTTTGTTAATGAAAATAGCATATAAAGCGTACAGTTGAACAAACTATTTGGTATACAGGCAAAAATATTCATCTTTCAAATACACTGCCAAAATTATTTTTTATTCTGTGCGATTTTTTTTTGCGTATGGACTCTGGAGACTGATATAACAGAAGGCCAATTCTCGTAATTTAAAACGTTCACAATCTAGTCGAAATCTCATCTCGGCAACAAACAAATGTCAAAAACTTGTCAAAATGTAGGGAAATCAGAGGTATTTTTGACACATTGACACTGAGATCAGATTGTGAAACAGGATTGATAAAAATCTAGATTTAAATTTAAAAAAAAATCGGATTTATTTGATTTAAATCGGATTTAAGTCGGATTTTATTGATTTTTTTTTTACATTTTGATCTTTCTTAATTTGGAAGTCAGTTATTAATTAAATAAAAACACAACATACCTATACTGGGTTATTGTTAAAACATTAACAACCTCTTAAGAGGTCATTGTACTCATAATTATAAATAACTTTTACTAAGGGACCAAATCTGAAATAGCGAAAAAAAAACAGCTTTTTTACCCGACTGCGCGACGCAAAGGAGTGGTAATGTGTTCATCAGCCTATGTATGTATGTATGTATGTATGTATGTTTATATGTTCCTTTGAAGCACTATACAGACCAAACGCCTGGGCCGATTTTTATGATTCACACGTTAATCGATTCCTCTTAGTCCGGCGAGTGTCACTAAAGACATGACGTTAGTGAAAATTCAATATGGCGACTACTGGACGCCATAATAAACTTTTTTTTTTCTTTTTTTTTTCAAAACCTATCAAGTGGGGTATCAAAATAAAGGGTTTTAAAAGGTGATTACAAAAATATATACAACATATATACTTAAAAGCAATTCGAAGTGACAAATCGCAAAAAACACCTACCAAGAACTAAATCGTCTGCGAAATCTTTCAAAGTAAACTAAAAAGCTGGAAATAAAAAAGTTATTTAAAAAAATCAAAAAACCCGACTGCGGTAAAAAACTTAAGTTAAAAGAAACTGCAAAGCTAAAAACAAGCCCATTTTAAATTAAATAAAAGTTGGAAGCAGGCGGGACCCACACCAATTTTATTGTATTTTCAAATTCAAATGGGTCCCGCCTGCTTCCAACTTTTATTTAATTTAAAATGGGCTTGTTTTTAGCTTTTCAGTTTCTTTTAACTTAAGTTTTTTACCGCAGTCGGGTTTTTTGATTTTTTTAAATAACTTTTTTCCTAAATTTATGTTCGTATAACTCGTCAAAAAGTAGGGAACAGCTGATTTTTTTTTCGCGATTTTAGGTTTGGTCCCTTAGTAAAGGTTGTTCATAATGGTGAGTACAATGACCTCTTAAGAGTTTGTTAATGTTTTACCAATAACCCTGTATAAACAGCATTGGACACGTATGTGCGCGCCCTAGTTTATGTCGGGGGGAAGTCCCTTGACACATTTTGGCTGATTTGGTCGCAGTAAAAATGTATTGATTTAAATCATTGGTTTTTATAAAAAAAACACTAGATTTTAATCGCGATTAAAATTACGAGAATTGCCCCTCAGAATTAACTACTCAAAACAGCACCATAATTGCGTAACATACAATCAATCACAATCAGAATTATTTTGAAGCCAAGCCAAGCCAATCCATGTTCGAAAAAATATATCTGTCCAACAACGTGAATAACGCAATGAATGATGTTCAACTGTCAAAATGGATGCTATTTTAGCAAAATGTCGCACCATTTTGGCGAGTTTGTTTTTGTTGTTTCTTACCAAGGGGTATCGTATTACCCAGAACTGAGTTGTGGAGGTCAGATAGGCAGTCGCTTCATGTAAAATACTGGTATTTAGCTGTATCCGGTTAGACTGGAAGCCGAATCAAACATAGGTGGGAAAAGGCTCGGTAGATTGATTGTTACGCAATAACACCGCAGTTTAAGAGTAGTTGCATGTTAGCTGCCTGTATACCAAATACCTTTGGCGACTACATTCCGGGCAAAAAAATATTTTGAGCCGGTAACCACACTGCAAGATGTAAATAAAACAACAGTTTTTGTAAGAGTTAAATCACAATATAATTATGTACTGGCGCCAGCACATCAAACTACTACAATCTGTCAAATTTCTTTAATAGATTTTCAACTTTATCGCTAAAGCATAAGGTTCAAGTTTAATTGGAAAAATTTGACAGTTTCGGGTAGCTTGATGTGTTGGCGTCTGTACCTACTTATTGTACAAAACAAATTGAGATTTTTATTTCTATTCAAAAATGTACAAATTGGCCAAAGACATTTTGTTTTGTATAAAACAATTGGTTTTAAAACTTGTGTGTTTATAAATTAATATATCATGAAAACTATTTTAAAATAAATGTTGTTTAAATTAACTTATCCTAGTTTCACTTATAATAATAACTATGACTAGATATTTTTTAGCTTTGATATTTACAGATTTCAATTTTGGTAGTATACATGGTCAAATTAAATTAGCAAGCGAAACTCCGCAGGCGACATGGAACACATAACACAAAAAATTAATGCCATCAAAAACATAACTTGTAAAAAAAGCCAAGTCTAGCAACTCATTTCTTCTACCGTAAAAAGTTGTGAGATCCCCATGTAATACCAAGTCGGTGAATTTATTGTCCCTACTTAAGGGACCTTCTCTCTTAAGTTATTACGTAATTAGCTAACCTAACAACAACTTATAGTGACCATATCAATACCTATTAAAATATTTTATGTTTGAAATAAATAGATTGACTTGGCCATCGCATGAAAACACAATAATATCTCACAAGTAATACATATTATATTAAATTAGATTGTTTAGTGCACACTCTCGATAAAAAAAACACACATTTTCTCAGCTCGTACTTCAAGTAAAAACATTCCCTGCGGTCGTTGACCCCCAAAAAAATACATCAAAAATTCTATCGTGCTTAGATATCGATTACTCATCAAATCTGCAGCGTTTCGCTATCTAATTTAATTTTGACACTATAATTAACTTAAGATTAGGGATTACACTGATATGATGCGTAAGGCTTATGAGGGTTTACGACGTACAGCATTTAATACAAACTTTCAAGCCCATGTTATTCGAAATGAATGAACCGGTTTTAATGAAACTTCATACACATGAGCAGGATACAAAGGTCTAAAAAGTTACTCAAGAACATTTTCGAAATGTCTTATTTAAAAAAAAGATAACTGGGAAGTCTCTGTTTCTATGGAAAATTTAAAATCGGTCTAATTTGGCTGTACTTAACACTATTTTTCGAAAATGTTCTTAATTAACTTTTTATCCTGCTTATGCGCATGAAGTTTCATTAAAATCGGTTCAATCATTTCGAAAACCAAGGGCTTGAAAGTTTGTATGAAATGCCGTACGGCGTAAACGCTCTTAATAAATAAATGGTATTCTTGGCAAACACTTGAATGATTCAACAAGAAATTTATCATCATCAGCCCTAGGCTTTACCCAACGATATTGGGGTCAGCTTCCAGTCTAACCGGATGCAGCTGAATTATTTTTACATGGAGCGACTGCCTATCTGACCTCCACAACACAGACAGAACAAGAAATTGTCACACTTGAATTATCAACACAAAGATGTCGCTGTTAGCTTAGATTTTTATCAAACCCATGTCAGATGTTTTCTAATAACAACCGCACAAACTGGGGGCCTAAAAAGGCCACTTTGGCAGAATCATATAAGGATAACATAGTGGACAGTTAACCGATAATTTAATCGTATCAAATTCCATTGGTGGAGCATTTTTCAGTTATTTTTTTTGTTTGTGCTAAAATACCAATCAATCCAATCCAAATCTAATCCCAATCTTTGATTATACCTACTTAGTGCAGCGAAAAAAAGAAAAACACGGACTATCTTCGCCATATTACGATTCATAATGTTATCCTTTTATGGTTCTCCAAAGTGGCCTTTTTAGGCCCCCTGGTCAATAATAAGCTCATCTGATTTTTAATACAGGTTGTTTGGGAGAGCAAGGTCATTCGGGGCGAAAAAATTAGATAACTATCTATTACCAAATTTTTCAAACTTATTGTCAAAGGGCTTTGGAGATCCGTGGCATACGCCATTTTGATTTTCTTTTCAAAACGTTGACAAGTTGATCAAAGTCGATATGAATGTCATGTAATCAACTAAGAACGTTCATATCTCGGAAACATGATTCTTTACGGGGTTTAGTCCCTTAATGTTTTCTGTGTGCATTCATGTCAGCTATAGATTTATGTAGGTTACATGGGCGGCCGCCATTTTGAAAAAAATCAAAATGGCGCGACAGGTGTGCTAGCCTCAATATAAAAATCTTCAATCCCCTTTATTTTCATTCCTTACATCACCCGTTATGCACCACTCTGTCTCTATCCTTCCACAAATAATAGTCAAACCCCATTTTATATTCAAGTGGCATCACCTTTTAAAGGATTTAAACACTACGTCCTTCAAAGTCCAAACCCATTACTCGTTAATAAAAAATTGCATGAGCAAGTTGACAGCTCCGAGCACTACGATGCAGCTGTAGAACAAAGTCTTCCACCAGGTGAGCTTGCCTCGGATCTGCAGCGACCGGATTTGGAGGAACGAGGGGAGCGCGAAGATGTGGACCAGGCCGCTTATCGCGCCTGTGTATCTGGAAAAGAGTTTAATAACGTAAATTAAGGTGCCACTAGTCAATATTTTTTCCAAACAAATTTTGGGAGAGTCTTACTGACATTGTGTCTGTTTGACATTGTGCATCCAAAATTAAACATGATATCGTTTAGACTTATTATTAATTTTGTCTGTACGGAAACAGAATAGTAATTTTACTATTCTGTTTCCGTACAGACAAAATTGAAAAGCCATTAAAAAGTTATGAGCCAAAAAATATTCGTTTTTCTTGCTATTTTTAACGTACAGTAATAAAAAAACTGTAAAATCTTCAAAACCAAGTCCGTATCGACAAAACTCAGTTATCGAAGAGTTCAATAAACTTTATTTATAAATGATTTATGCAGTGGTTTTTTCATATTTTTTTTTCATAAAACTCGATTTTCAAAAGCACTTTTCGATTTTTTACGCGCCTATCAGTTCGGATCGGTATTTCTGTGCGTGAGAACTAGATGTTGTGCGTGTAGACTAGCGTCTAATTGCTCATCACTGATACTAGCTCTGTTAGACACGAAGCCAGGTGAGACAGCGTGGTTTTTGGCCATGGCCACCAGGTAGGCCTTATAGACTTTATATCTGTAGACCATTTTCTATTCTATCAAGTACTTGGTACTTGTTGACAGGCCTGCGCTGTCCTCCCATACCTACTGTAATCTGGAAACATTGTAAAAGCCAATTATTTTTTAAAAGAGTAACCGTGGAGTTTCTTGCCGGTTCTTCTCCATAGAAAACGACCAATTGGAACTGTGCACCTAGCTTCTGACGTTTCATAAGTGCCCATGTAGGTTTATGTGAAATAAAACATTTTGATTTTGATTTTTTTTGAGTGAGTTCGAGCTCGCGACTAGTTTACTGTTAAGTTATGTTACATTTATTTCTAGACTACCTGACTATAGGCCGACCGATTAACTGAGACTTTGAGGTAGCTGCGCGGTGCGGTGGGGTTGGTAGTTGTCACAAGTTGACGAATCACTGAGCTCTCGCATCACGTCACCACACCCCTCCCGCACCGCGCTGCTACCTCAGGCAACGTCTCAGTTAAGCGGTCGACCTATAGAAAGTAATGTGATTTGCAGGATTTAACCGAAGTTAGCTTGAAAACCGGACAAGTGCGAGTCGGACTCGTGCACCGAGAGTTCCGTACAAATTTGTAGGTAGGTAAATAGTTTATCACGAGTTTTTTATTTGTTAAATGTAAAATTCTTACGGTTTTCGGATTTTTCCTTTACTTATGTTCTTGCCAAGTTTCATGACTCTAGGTCAACGGGAAATACCCTATACATTTTAATTCCCTTCAGACTGTCGCAATATACGTTTTTTGCGGCATAAACGGCCGTATCTTTTTTATACGTTAACTTAGAAGTTAGATTTTTTTCACAGCTTCAATGGACCGCAGACCTGAGTAGTTATATGCTTTCAATTTCAACTAGATACCTCCACGCGTTCCCGAGATAAAGGGTCTTGGCAGACCGACAGACGAATAACAAAGTGATCGTATAAGGGTTCCGTTTTATCCTTTTGAGGTACGAAACCCTAAAAAAAGAAAAAAGTTAGCTTTAGATGTTTTAAAAGTACTACTATTTTTTACAGGGCAGATCTCTTGTAGAGTTTTTAAAGAAAATCCTTACCTAATAATAGTCCCAATGCTGGGACAGAAGCAGGCGACCAGTATGCACATCAGCACGATGGCGAGGTTGATGAGGACAGTGTTGAGGCGCGTCTGCTTGAAGGGAAGCAGCAGGATCGCTTCCGAACGGAGCATGAAGGCGACCAGCGGGTATACTGTCACCACCTGATAGGAGAATGGAAGGTTAGTGGTTATTTGGTTCCACTTGATTTTTAGAATTCCGTACCCGAAGGGTAAAAACGGGACCCTTTTATTAAGACTCCACTGTCCGTCTGTCTGTCACCAGGCTGTATCTCATGAACCGTGATAGCTAGACAGTTGAAATTTTCACAGATGATGTATTTCTGTAGCCGCTATAACAACAAAAATACTAAAAACAGAATAAAATAAATATTTAAGGGGGCCTCTCATACAACAAATTTTTTCGGCGTTTTTGCCTTGTGGTACGGAACCCTTCGTGTGCTAGTCCGACTCGCACTTGACAGACGGACAGTGGAGTCTTAGTAATAGGGTCCCGTTTTTACCCTTTGGGTACGGAACCCTAAAAATGATCTAGCTAGCTCCTAAACTATAAATAATCCCTGAACTAACCATAGGGGTTTTTCGAAAAGCCCTTCGAGAAAGGCTTCAAAAAAATATTATTTGGTCTACTGTGACTGGGCCACTCTGTACTCACTTGAAACAGCATCAATATTCTAGCCACTGCAGTCATAACATCGTGAATATCGAAGTTATTCAGGAAATTCTGAAAAGGAAAAGAAATTTGCCATGTTTAGCTAGTTTCTTCGTAAACAATTCTTACATACATCGTGTATGTACATATGATACCCACTATTATATTTAAAATGACCTGAAATACAATGTAAAATATTGAATATTATAATATCAATTTCATCCTACCTCATTTTATGGCAAACTAGGTGCGCCCCGCGGTTTCACTCGCATAAATGTCGATCCCGTAGGAATATTGGGATAAAAAGTAGCCAGAATATGTTAATCCAGGGTGTCAGCTACCCCCATTAAAAAAATTTATCAAAATTGGTCTAACCGTTTGAGCGTGAAGAAGTAACAAACATATAAACACACACACACTCACAAACTTTCGCCTTTATAATATTAGTGTGATTGTTCCAATTTATGCCGATATGGATCATAAATTGTGGTAAGTACATAGTTTTCTATTAAGTAGATTAATATAATAAAGGGTGACAGGGAAAGCGACGCGCAAACTGTAAACATGAACTCAGCACATGATGCTAGACACCGTAGCGTAGACGTTTTTCATCGGTTATCAACAAAAATCCACTGTTTCGTAGAAAACTGTCATACCTACGCGGTCACAATGTATGGAACAGCAATTTTTAGGGTTCCGTACCAAAATGGTAAAAAGGTACCTTTATGGTGCGACTCAGTCTATCTGTCTGTCTGTCACAGCTGGATATCTCAAGAACTACTAATGCTATCAACTTGAAATTTGGAATAGTTTTAGATAACGTTGGCCTAACTATTTTGTAAATAAGAAAAATTTTTTTTTTTTGCAATTTGGCTGAAACGGGGTCTAAAAATTCAAAGTGGAGTTACTAGGGCATGTGGGGTATCTTATGAAAGAGCGCTGTTTGCACATTCTCAAACCTTTAGACTGCATAGTTTTCGACTTTTATCTCTAAAGTTTGCAAAGAGAAAAATCTGAAATAATTCTATGTGATAGAAGTTTATGTAAAGATTACAGGAAACATAAAACGATGTCTCTAAATAGCACACTTTTTCAGAAATCATCAACAAAAGTTACATTAGTTCCATTTTCGGTCAATAGATGGCGCTGACTTAAAACTGCAATATTCTCCACCGCAGCGCGCAGTGTTAAAATTCTCTGACGAATATAGGCCTCGCCAACGAACATTTAATAAAAACATATTAATATGATGGTACGGATCCCTCGGTGAGCGAGTCCGACTCGCTCTTGACCGGTTTTTATTTTTTTATAACTGACAAAATAATTTAAAGCAGGGGTGTTCAGAATCATGTACTGAACCCAAGGGAACAGCGGTGCTATTCTGTAAAAAGCTCACCGTGAAAACTTAGGTGAAGTGAGCGTGGAGTGAGCTGTCAATAGTGTCATTTATCCTAGCAAAACACACTCTCTTCACCTAAGTTTTCACCCTACATCCTCAAATGACGTTTTACGTGCATGTTCAAGTTATTTGCCGCCTGCTGTACGTGGCTGTACCATCCATTTATTTAATACTTACATCTTCAATACACGACTTGGCGAGAGGGAAACATATGTAGAACATGGCTCCCACCAGCGTGTAAGTAACAGTGACCAGCAGGAAGGCTATCGTCAAGTCTCTGCCCTGAAATCAAATTATAATTCATTTATTTGAACTATGGCCATTCATTTACTTATAGGGTTCTAAGAGCTGCTCACCAGGCTGTTTTTATGTCGGGATCAGCTATCATTATAAAAAGATATCGTGGTTATTGCGAAGTTTTTGCTAGAAGGTACCACCTCACCTTGAAATGAGTGAAACCCCTCTCAATGTAAACGGTCCAGAAAAAACGAATTGCAACCTGCCTCTAGGCCGATTTATCCTGACAGAAACACAAATGACAGCCCCGTTTTATGTCCAGGAAAATCACTGTCCATTCCAAGGTTGCCTGGAAGAGATCGCAAAAAGCGATAAGGTCGTCCATTGTATATTTTGTAGTGTTTGATGTATTTTTCTCATGTTATGTATTTTTGTGTATGTTTGTGTGTGTAATAAAGTATATATATAGGTAAGACCAGTGGACAAACTACACCTTGTGACCAATCCAAAGTGGTCAGAAGCCCGTGGTAATTGATAAACATCATCAAAAGTTTTATGTGCATCATTAGCGAAGTTTTAAGAACGTGATATCTATGGACCCACTGAGGCATTTCTCTAATAAAGAGGCAATAAAACCTTACGTTCTTCTCCTGCCTCGCATTATTGCCCATGATGGTGACGATAATGTTGTGTATGTAGAAGGACAGCGCCAGCATACCGCTGAGCACGGCCGCGTTCTTGAGGGCGTGCGTCTCCGTGGCGGTGGAGCCCATGTTGATGCCCCACGCGTAGCTTTTGGCCAGCACGAAGATCAGTAGATATGCTACTGATAGTGTTCCTGAAAAGAACAGAACGTCACCATGAGACCTGTAACCGCAGAAGGGTTAAGGCAGAGGTATACATATGTATATTCTTCTTCTTCTTCGTGTCAACGGCACGACTGAATTTTTATATCTTGTTGGCCTGGAACTTTGCCACTTCCACGGCGTCGTCGTCATTGGCAGCGCAGTGGTCACTTTGACTGCATGTTTTGGGACACAGAGGGCAGGATAGGAGGTGGAGCATGGTTTGCGACATAGCTCCACAATTACACCGTACTGCCGTTCCGTCAAGGTAGCCCCACTTTACAGGTTGGTTGTATACATATACCCCTCACCCACCACCCACCACCCACACACCCACACCCACATTTCGCCAGCTATGTTAACCCTTGGTATGCCGAACTGTTTCTGTTATTACTGCATACAACCGGTTAAGTCCCATGTGATAGGGGGCGAACCTATTGTCATCGACCGGAAACAAATCCAGACTTCGGAAGCTACTAAGAAATTCCCGATGGAAAAACCCAATAACACTTTACTCAACCAGGGAATTGAACCCGGGACCTCGTGCTCAACAGTGGTCATTCTGACCACAACGAGGCAGCTGGGATAAAAAGTTGACCATCTGCGAATTGCATCCCGTTCTCACCTAGGTGCAAGTTGGTAATTCACTGTCGACGCCATGTGAATACGATAAGGTGCCACTAGTCGTCCATACAAATTTCGGTAGAGTATTAAATTACTCCACTGTTTGACATTGTGCACTCAAAGTTAAACATGATATCGTTTTGACTTATTATTAATTGTGTCTATACGGAAACAGAATAGTAAAAAAAATAAAAAACCATTAAAAAGTTATGAGCCAACAAAGATTTGTTTTTCTTGTTATTTTTAACGTAACTTTGGGTGTAAGTAAGAAGTAAAAGAACTGTAAAATCATCAAATCCAAGTCCGTACCGACAAAGCTCAGTTATCGAAGAGTTCAATAAACTTTATTTATAATTGATTTATGCAGTTTTTTTTCATAAAACTCGATTTTCCAAAGCACTTTTCGAATTTTTTTACGCTCCTATCAGTTCGGAACGGTGTTTCTGTGCGTGAGAACTAGACGTTGTGCGTGTAGACTAGCGTCTAACTGCTCATCACTGATACTAGCTCTGTCAGACACGAAGTCGGGTGAGACAGCATGGTTTTTGGCCAAGACCAGTGAGTTCGAGCTCGCGACTAGTTTACTCGTAAATGAGGAACATCCAGCCTTCGCTTTACATTTTATGAACATAGAACTTAGAGGAGACCACACGGCTACAACTATTTCAGCCGAAACCATGATGAAAAAACTTACCCAGCGAATTAAACTTGGTGAAGAACGAGACATCCCTGAAATTGAGCAGCGGGAACACGACGAGCGCCACGTACATGGGCACGCTCGAGTGCAGCGCCCAGTACGGAGGGTCCGCGCGTGGCTCCGCCAGCAGCAGGGATGAGTCATTGCGCGGGCACAGCAGGGACGTGCTGGCTGTTGTGTTGGAGCTACTGAGATCTGGAGGTGACAAAAAGACATACAATTATAGTGGTATGAGGAACAGGGTTGTAAAGTTCACTCATCCTTCATAGAAAAGGAATCCTCCGACCAGACCGGTGACATGTCTGGTGGGTAACTGCCCGACGATTGATGTTGGGGCATTGTATATATCCTCGTTGCACGACAAACACTGCTTGCGCGATACAAGATTTTGCGTGACGTCAATGTGGTGCGTAGTTCACATGTGACGATGTAGATACCGCTACAAAATTATTGAAAGGGCGAAGGCTTTTCTAAGGGTCCTGAATTGAAGTGAGAAGAAGGGGTTTAAAGAGGCACTAAGGCGGGTAGTTTAAAGTTAATGAACTCGTTAGTTTTATGGTGGTCGATTAAAGATAGGCATCACCACACCTCAAGCTACAGCAAGGGATCCAGAAGTTATGTCAGCTAAATTAGAATCACAAACTACAGAAACCTCTAGTATGCTATTATAGTATTTTTATCTCACGAAGCAACGCGCATTTACTTGTGTTTACTAAGTGTACAAATCCGCTGTGAATGTGTGTGTAAGTGCATGAGCTCTCGGTACGGTCCGAGAAAATGGCGAACTCGGAAGTGTGTGTGTGTGGGGGGGTGTGTGTGTGTGTTACTTGCTGTTACTGATGCTACTCATTTTCACGCACACATTCACAGCGTGTTTGTAGGTACACTTAGTTACCATAAGTAAAGCGTGTCGCTTCGTGAGATAATAATACTGTACCTACTTACCTTCAAGTTAACAGTCATTTTAACAACTGCAGAAACTGCTTCCTCCTGTTAATAATAGCATAATTTCAGTTTCATAGCAAAGTCAACCAGTTTCAATGGTTTGCCAACTCTATGAGGAAGCTATTTTAAAAAAAACCACATCAGTGTAAAAGGCAATGTTCTCTAAGACTTACCAACAAAATAATTGACTGTAAAGTACAAGAAGTTGGTGATGAGTATCCAGTACACGATGTTGGCTCCAAGCAACACCAGCAAACTGAAGACATGCGCGACCACTTCTGCCCCTTGACCTAGTAGAATGCGGCATAGCGCGGGGACTTCACAGCTGTCACTACCTGGTGGGACAGAAGATTTATAGTGTTGTTAATACTGGCAGGTTACCATAATTACTTTAATCATAATTACCATTTGCAGGGCAGGCGATATGAGGGGCTGGTCAAGGTGTTTGAGAACATTTGGTACAAAATGCTAAATAGCTGGTAGTCCAATGGTATCGGCCCGACTTACGAGTTTTTAAGTCGTAGGTTCGAACCCAGACAAAATTATTTTGAAAAAACTTAACAACAATTAACTCACCATGATATTTATTAACCCTGAGCAGCACATAGGCGGTGTACAGACAAAGCGCGGCCATTAACACAATCAGCACCAGGGCAGCCGGCAGGCCAGCTCGCTCCACGCCCCACGCCATCGTCAGTAGCGAGGAGCCCATGATTGTGTTCCATACTGAGAAACTGAACCGAGAGACTGAACTGAGCGGCCCGTGGCTAAATAATAACAGCCGCACAGGTCGATCGATCAGGTTAAGCTACGCTTGCCGCGGTTGGTCTGTGGATGGGTGGCCATCTTTACATACGATGACCAACGGCTTAAGGCGCTTTCCGAGGCACGGAGGGGTGCCTCGGAAAGCGCGTTAAGCCGTTGGTCCGGATATATGTCATTCGTGGATCTTTGACAGTCGTTACGGGTAGTCAGAAGCCCGAAAGTCTGACATCCAGTCTTACCAAGGGGTATAGTATTAACCAGGAACTGGGTTGTGGAGGTCATAGGCAGTCGCTCCATGTAAAATACTGGTATTCAGCTGCATCCGGTTAGACTGGAAGCCGACCCCAACATAGTTGGGAAAAGGCTAGGCAGATGATGACTGAGAAACTGAACCAGGGTAAAGTTAGCTAAAAGTAGATGAAGAATGAAAATAGGTGACGATCATGTCAAGTTCCCAAGTGATGGAGATTGAATGAATGGTATCGTTCCAAGGTAGAGCGCCTCATTGAACCTAGCAAGTCTGTCTAGATTAAAAGGTTGTATTGGTACTCAAACTGCCTAGATTTTTTTAAACTATACTGGGGTCGGCTTCCAACAAGGACGGGTCTAACTGGATGCAGCTGAATTCCAGTATTTTACATGGAACGACTGCTTATCTGACCTCCACAACCCAGTTACTGGATAATACGATACCCTTTGGTAAGACTGGTTGTCAGATAAAAGGTTGTATTGGTATTAATAGGCAGACTTCGGTGGAATATTGAGGACCTTTAAAAGTCCCGACTTCATCTCTTTGGACACATTGTTACAATTTTATTAGGTAATGGTCTGAAAAATTCATTACAACAAGCGTGGAATGCTCATTCCTTCTCAACTCCTTTTTGGATTTCTCCTCTTAAGGGCTTAAAATTGTTACTTACATTGTGACTAGTGAGCTTTGTTTCTTTGTCTCTGGCTTGAAAGTCTTCTCGAATGTCTTGTTGAATGTGGATAACACAGCGCTCGATGATAGTTCTGCCGGGCCCTGAAATAAAATCAAAACATTAGAGTTTGTATAATCAGTTCATCAGAAAATCAGTGAATCAAATCAGTGAGCGTAGGTATGTACGTGATGAATAATAGTTGAATTGAGGTTCTTTATGCTGCAGAAGATTAAGAGCGTTTACGCCGTACGGCATTTCATACAAAATTTCAAACTCTTATTTTTTTAAATGCATGAACCGATTTTAATTAAACTTCATACGCATAAGCAGGATACAAATGTCTAAAAAGTTAGTAGAGAACATTTTCGAACAATAGTGTTACAGCCAAATTAGACCGATTTTAAATGTTCCATAAAAACAGACATTTGACGTTATCTTTTTTTTTAAATAAGATATTTCGAAAATGTTCTCTACTAACTTTTTAGACCTTTGTATCCTGCTTATGTGTATGAAGTTTCATTAAAATCAGTTCATTCATTTCGCAAATTAAGGGCTTGAAAGTTTGTATGAAATGCCGTACGGAGTAAATGCTCTTAAGAAAACTTTTTTGATACTTCCTTGTTATGAAAACGTGAATTTTATCAACACTTTGGACTACACGACTATGACTTTGACCACTCGCGTACAAGATAAATGATGAAACGTAAAGTATTTGTAATCATTTAAATTGTTACTATAGCTCCTTGTTAATTAGTTAAAATGATATTTGTTGTAGGTAAATATAATGTGATAATCGATCGTATCGTGAGAAAGCATGTGAGCGCGTTGTTATGATTATCATTCAAAAGAGCGATTAAAGAAATTGGTTAGTACCGTACATAAATAATTACAATATTTACAAGAAGTAAGGGGATGGCATTACATCTACTTAGTCACCCAAGTCAATCTCTCCAGCCGGTCGATTCTGTAAAAAACTCACCGTGAAAACTTAGGTTATGTGAGTTTGTTTTTGCTAGGAATTGACACTTTTGACAGCTCACTCCACGCTCACTTCACCTAAGTTTTCACGGTGAGATTTTTACAGAATAGCACCGCTGCACGCGGTGCCCTCTTACTGAATGACGAACGAGGCTTTGGCGAAAAACTCACCTACTTATAGTAAAAGTGCAGTGCTGCACATCTCCACCCTATTTCAAGTTAAACAAATATCAACTTTATGACAATTAAGTTGGTTTCAGAGTGACTAGCAGTATTGAAAAAGTTATAAAAATGTTTGAAGTTGTAGCGTAAACTGAACTTTATTGTGTAAGACTTAAAGTTATTTTTCCATTAATTCATATTTGCTTACATTTTCGGCAAATAAATCGCGAACGCAGATTAGATGCACTGGCCAGACAAATACCGCAAAAAAACGTGCAGTACAATGCAGTGTGAACCTAGCCTTAGGTATAGGTAGAAGAATACCTGCATGAATGGATCACCCCGTGGTTGGTGAATAGATAATTAAGCCAATTTATGGCCCAAGGGATGCAGATGGACTCGTACAAGCCGCCAGAGCACCTTCTAGTTCGGTTCAAGGCAAATAGTTTAAAACTCTCTTTTATTTATACACTCGATGAGTAAGTTATTAATAAATGATACATGTATGAGGATGATACATCATTATCATACTGTATTTTATAAAACAATTTTTGAATGTAGATATCTTTCTTGTTTACACCGATACCTATTTTATTTACAGGGTGGCAGGGTGGGAGTGATCGACGAACTTTCTTTTTACAATAAAAACCATACAATATACATCATCATCATAATAATCATTCTGATTTTTTGTCAGATTATTCTACAAGCAACATACTAAAACACTAGTGTTTTAATTTTTTAGTCCAAACAATAGATTTTTTGTAAATAGATAGACCTAATTGCTTCATATTTTGCAATAAATTACCAGCGTTGTGTCATCGCGCTTCTCTTTCTTTTCTATGCAGTCCGACAAAGACCGCGCTTTTCTAATTAAGTTTTAATAGATAGTATTGCAAATAGTCAAAACACTGGCGTCGCGATATAATTTATCAGCGCATAGTATCCTTGACTAAATATAGATGGTCCATTTAGTTATTTATTAAAGCCAGTGACGGCACTGCGATAATAATTTAACAAAATCGTTAGAGTCCAGAATATTGGCGGAGATAAGTTTAATTTAATGATTTGATCCGGAAACGACTGGACTTGGAACGTGCGCCCTATCATAGATTAGAAGGTATAAACATTGTTGATTTAGCTGTCTGTATGTTTGTCATCGTGTCACCCAGCAAATTGTAATGGGCCCGCTTGGTCGAGAATAAGATCGCCAGTGGTATAAGACCGAATGAATTAAATTCCCATGACCTAATGTGGCAATGTTTTTTAATGCAGTAATACACATTGGTGTTCTCCATCATTATTTTTATTCTGCTACGACGAAGATCAGAGCAAAATTTAATTTTGCAGGTAAATAATTTGATTCCTACGGTCTTACCCCAGCAACGATCTTACCCCAATATAATGCAAATGGTATGGCAGTCTCCTTGGATAGATGGTACGGTCCGCATGGGTCGATCGATCAGGTTAAGCTACGCTTGCAGCGATCGGTCCGTGAATCGGTGACCATCTTTACATTCCGAGACCCCTCCGTGCCTCGGAAAGCACATTAAGTCTTTGGTCCCGGCTGTCATTCTGGGATCTTTGAAGGGGGGGTCATTAGAAGCCCGAAAGTCTGACAACCAGTCTTACCAAGGGTTGTGCCGTTCTGGAGGTTAGATAAGCAGTCGCTCCATGCAAAATACTGGTATTCAGCTGCATCCGTTTAGATTGGAAGTCGACCCAACGTAGTTGGAAAAGGCGAGGCAGATTGATTGGTATGACACACTCCAGAGTCCGAAGAGGAGGGCGAGGAGGCCTGAATCCCAGCAATGGGAAACATGATTATGTTTGCTATTTTTTTGATCTGAGTGTTTGCCTATCTATTTTTACTTAATGCCCACTATAGTGTTTTTATCTCACGAAGCGACACTGGCTTTACTTATGGTAAACAAGTATACAGGGTCAGTTTTTAAAGACCAGCTAAATTTAAGGGTGTGGTACAGACCATCAAACTGACCAACTTTCTCCATGGGACCAACATCGTAATCGCGAATAAAAATTCAGCCGTCCCATACGTTTAGGTCGAGGAGGTATTGAAGTTGTCTATGGGTCAGTTGATAAATTTTTCGCGATAACGATATTGTTCCCATGGAGAAAGTTTGTACCACACCCTTTTTGGTTGGTCTTTGAAAACTAACCCTGTATAAAGACGCTGTGAACGTTAGTCTCGGTACCGTTCGAGATTTTTTACTCCGATATTCGATAACAGTAAGTTCGTGATATTTGTTTACAATTTACATCATCCATCATCGGTATGTCTTTATGTCCATGGAAGGTAGGCCTTTAGTGTGGGACGCAACGTGTGTCGTTACTCTTGCGCCATCCCATCATCCTGGCTCAGCATGCTGTGCTGGCGCTGCTGCTGCGGGTGCGCAAAACCTCAAGCGGCCAAAATATAATATTAACCTTATCGGAAAGTATATTTTCGAGCCGTTTAGGGTTGAAACCCTCGAGCCGAGGTGCTCATGGTCTTTTTAAAGAAATTTCGAAACGGCTGGCTGACACTTCCCGTGACCCAAGGGCTGGCTTTTACCTTGGCCAGAGGCTAAGCGTCGCCATACAACGTGGTAATGCCGCCAGTCTCTTGGGTACAGACGCCAGCACATCAAGCTACCCGAAACTGTCAAATAATCCCAATCAACTTTGAACCTTTAGCGATAAAGTTGAAAATCTATTAAAGTAATTTAACAGATTGTAGTAGCTTGATGTGCTGGCGTCTGTACATTACCAGTCGACAGCGATGCGGATGAAATTTTCGACGCTATTTTTTATTTTCTGTATAGTTTTAGTTAAGTTAGGATTTAATTTTATAATTTTTGGTAAAGTTACTTTAGATTTAATACTAACTGTTGGAGGCCAAAGTACCTACTTCAATAAATAAAAATATTTACATCAGTCATTTTTATTTGTTGTTTATTTATTGGACACGCGGCACTACACGCTTTCGTCTTACATCGTACGTTTTAAAATGGCAACAAATTTGGTAGTCAACAACTTCGCATTATAAAGTCAGATGATAAGAACATCGCGATTTGACCTCTTGTCACGCTTCTTTTATCAGTGTATCGTCACTGAATTCACAAAGCTACGCCCTCGTGACTCAAGCATTTAAGGCTAAATTGTCAGGATAGCCCGCGAAATTCAATTTTTCTTACGTTTTTGCAATAATACAGGGTTACTTTTCAAAGACCATCCAAATTTTTACATGGTGTTCTACCTATGAATATAAAAAAACTTTCACTATGGGACCAACTCTGAAATCACGAAAAAAAATCTGCTGTTTCATACAAAACTTCAATACCTACTTGACCGAAATGTATGGAAGAGCTGATTTTTTTTCGTGATTTCATTTGTGCGCCGATGTTCCTGTCACCCTGTAGTCTCCTATTTGCGAAAGTGGCCACATAATCGACACACAACGCACAGCCCAAACCGCTGGGTCTAACTAAACGCATGAAATTTTGCACAAACGTTCCTTAGGTAACAAAGGTGAGTAGGAGCACTAAGTAAGGGTTTTTGAAAGTTCAGCCCCTAAAGGGGTTAAGTAGGGTATCAAAGTTTCTATGAAAGTTCGTCATTTTTCCGATCTGGCGCACTACTTATCCATACTAATCACACTAATATTATGCGAAAGTTTGTGAGTGTGTTTGCATGTTTGTTACTTCTTCACGCACAAACGGCTGAACAGATTTGGATGAAATTTGGCACACAGATAGTTTATAACCAGGATTAACACATAGGATAGTTTTTATCCCGATATTCCCACGGGATCAACACCTTTGCGGGTGAAACCGCGGGGCGCAGCTAGTCTCTTATAATTCGGTGCTTTAGGAATACACGACAGACAAGGAAACTCACCAAAGAGTCAATACTTTCGGTGCTGACCGCCCTATAGGTAGGGGTGACAGCTCCCGCCTGCAGCAGCGGCTCGGCCTCCCCCCGACTCATCGCGCTGTAGTAACTCTGGCTCGTGATGCTCGGCGAATGATATGATCTGTAGGAAAAAATATAATGTAAATAAGAGCGAGTCGGACTTGCGCATCGAGGGTTCCGTAACATCATTACCTATATGTTTTTAAATTTTCATCGGCGAAGCCTATATTTATTTATTTAAACTTTTCGCACAAAAAGGTACAAAGGCGGACTTAATGCCTTAGGCATTCTCTACCAGTCAACCAAGGGTGGTGAAGAGATTGGATGGCAGGTGCTTTGCTTGAGAGGAACAATGATTAAAAAAAATTAAAACTAAGTACACAAATACATAAATATGTTATATACACATACATACTATTGACTATAATACATACTTATAATATATATATATATATACATACAAATTCAAGGGAGAGAGGTGTTGAGATGACTCTACGCTATTTGTTTTGAAAATAACTCTGCAATTTCCGCTTAAATGCATACCGACTGGTGGCCGTCCTGATATCAAGAGGAAGTGCATTCCAAAGAAGAATGGACTGAATATGAAAGGAAGAAAGTCAGAAGTATGAGAAGGACAGAGTAAGAGAAGATTATTAGAAGAACGCAGATTCTTAGCGTGAGAAGAACATAGAAATTGGAAGTGAGACACGAGATAAGAAGGAGGAGTGGGAGAGTTGAGAAGGGAGAAAAGCGTGGTCAAAGCGCGCAAACTTCTTCTTTGGCGAATGGACATCCATTTGAGCTCAGACCTATAACTCGACACATGGTCATATTTCCTCAGGTTGAATATGAACCGGATACCATTGTTGAGCAATCTGTCGAGCTTATCCAGCCAAACCGCATTCAAATCAAAGTAGCACACGTCACCATAGTCGATAATAGGGAAAATCAAAGTCTGCACAAGCATGGTTTTCGTCTTAGCGGGCAAAAAGTTTCTCAGACGATACAGGGATCGCTGAGTACCGTTGATCCTTTGACTAACACTAGAGACCTGACGTTGCCAGCTAAGTGTAGAGTCAAGATGCAAACCGAGATCTTTCACCGTAGGGGTAATAGGTATGACGGTACCATTGAAAATAAGAGGAGGAAGAGAGCTAAGCGTCACCCTACCCATCATGCGTGAGCTACCAATTACAATGGCCTGACACTTCGACGGGTTTACTGACACCCCGAAACTATCAGACCACTTTTTGATAGCATCTAAGTCTCGGTTTACATCTGCTATAGCGTCCGACAAACCTTCTACCCGCCCAGCTGTATATAATTGAAGATCATCAGCATATAGATGATACGAACATCGAAGACAGTGAGTTATAAAATTAATGAAGATGGAGAATAACAATGGAGAAAGAATACCGCCTTGTGGAACACCAGCATCCAGGTCACGCCAACTCGACGAACTCTTATCAACGCGAACCAACTGCTGACGTCCCCGAAGATAAGAAGAGAACCATTTCAGAGCCTCGGACGAAACCATAAGGTGAGAGAGGATAGAAAGGAGAATATCGTGGCTGACGGCGTTAAAGGCATTGGAGAAATCAATTAAAACCAAAACGGTAACTTTGGTATCCTCCATCGCTTCTCTAATGTCACCAGTCACTTTAAGGAGAGCGGACGCAGTATTATGCCCAGGCCTGAACCCAGATTGAAAGGAGCTAACGAGGTTGTTCCGATGAACAAACCCCGTAAACTGCTTGTGTACACGGCCTCAAGCACCTTAGACAGGAATGGGATAATGGAAATGGGTCGAAACTGATTGGGTAGGGAGGGATTTGAAATTTTAGGAAGTGGGCGGACGTAAGCCATACGCCACTGGGATGAGAATTGTCCGGAATCAAGGGAAAAGTTAATGATGTGGGTAATCGGAGGGAGAAGGCTATCAAGGATCCAAACGACCATACTACGACTGATTCCGTCATAGCCCACAGCCTTGGATTTTATGGACAGGATGGTCTTTTTAATTTCGTCCAAGGTCACCGGAGAGAAGTGAAATGGTTCTATGATGGGACTCGCTAGGCCAGTAATGTAATCGACTGTCTGGGACAACATTTGGGAATCCAAATGACAAGTGGTTGTGAAGTGACGGTTGATATCATCAAGGCCAATTGTATTATGGAAATCCACATGCCGTGGTCTGCCGATACCAAGAGTACCAAGGAAGTTCCAGATATCAGCAGGTGAAGAAGAAGAAATGTTCTCGAGAATATGGCGTCGTTTAGCGTTGCGTATCATCTGATTACACCGATTTCTAGCAGCTTTGAATAAGTTGCGATTTTCTTCACTGCGATCCTTTTTAAATTTACGAAAGGCCCGATCCCTGCGCCTCATCGCCATACGAACCCCTGTCGTCATCCAAGGAGCTGGAGGACGCCGAAGTTTAACCTGCTTAACAGGAGCGTGTTTGTCGTAGAGAGCAAGGACCGTATGATCAAAAATGCGCAGTTTCTCGTCTATAGCAGTCGCCGCTGCCAGGGGTTCCCAACTGAGGTCTGACGCATCCTGACGAAGCATCTCAACGTCCATACGCGCAAAACACCGCATGTGCAGAACTTTTGGAATAGGTTTAGGTGGTTTTAGGATATACGAGAGGAAAATGAGGTCATGATGGGAAAATCCAGGAGCGGGACACTGACCATGAGAGGGAACAAGGGAGGGTGCGGATGTAAGGATTAAGTCGAGCCAAGTGTCATCGCCAGAGATATTAAAATGGGTAGGTTGCAGTAAAAGTACATGGAGACTAACTGACTCAATGATGTGAAGGAGTTTACGGGATCGGGGAGTGTGGTGAGCAAGGTCAGTGTTGAAATCGCCCATGATGACGCAATGTGCATACTCTGACCCTACGGATTCAAGCGCCAATTCAAGGCCAATTCAAGGCTATATTCGTTGGAGAATTTGAACACTGTGTGGTATTGCAGTTTTAGGTCAGCGGCATCTCTTGACCGATAGTGGAACTAATGTAATTTTTGCTAATGATTTCTGAAAAAGTGTGCTATTTAGAGACATCGTTTTATTTTTCCTATAATCTTTACATAAACTTCTATCACATAGAATAATTTCAGTTTTTTCTCTATGCAAACTTCAGAGATAAGGGGGGAGCGGTATTTTTTAATACATCGTCGTTTCAGCCGATAGACGTCCACTGCTGGACATAGGCCTCCCTCAATTTTGGGGGGGGGGTTTGCCATAATCGCCACGCTTGGCAGGCGGGTTGGCGATCGCAGTATGGTATGATGGTGGAATAAATAGAGAACGCTGCTGCCCATTCTCCGGTAAGACCCTTAGTCGCCTTTTATGACACCCACGGGAAGTAAGGGGTGGTGCAATTCTTTAAGTCCGGCACCACACAGACAACTCATTTGTTTAACTCATTTGTTACATTAGGTACTCAACTAAAATCGAAAACTATGCGGCCTAAAAAAAAAGAAAATGTTTGAGAATGTGCAAACAGCGCTCTTTCATATGATACCCCCATGTCCTAGTAGCCCCACTTCGAATTTTTTAAACCTCCTTTCAGTCCCCGTCCCCGTTGCATATAAAAAATATATACCTAAGAATTCTTATTTCTTTCTTATTTGCAAAATAGTTGGGCAAACGGCATCTAAAACTATTCTAATTTCAAGTTGATAGCATTAGTAGACAGACGGACAAGCAGACAGACTGAGTCGCACCTTGAGGGTTCCTTTTTACCATTTTTGTACGGAACCCTAAAAAGGATCCACAATATTAATTTAAGTAAGAATAGTTCCAGCGTGAATAACAGTATTTAAATGCGCGTCTAATGATACGTCACGGCAGGAGATATTAGAATATTGGCGTAATTACCTACTTATAATATTTTTTTACAATTTTTGACGTGTGCATCGGCACACAAAAGAACAGAATCCGAAGATTTTATTTTCATCGCATTTCCAAAGCTTCGGAGCGTGTTCAACTCATAGGCCGACTCACGCAGGCAGTCTCATCAAGTGAAACTGAGTGACACAGAAGCATTAAAAGAAGAAGCAAAGCGTTTCCATTCGTGTGGATTAAAATTCTGGTCTTGTCTCTGGTCTCTTTGGTCTTTTGACCATCAATACCGAAACGAAATTGAGCGGACTCTTTTCTCTGCCTGCGGTTCGGAAACACAATCACGACCTGCCTAAAACTAATTAAGTAATATTGTTTGATGTGTTTGTAAATAATAATTAGCAAAAGCACTCACTTAGTAAAACTTTGTTTCTTGTAACGTTTTATTCTTCGGTCCTCACAATATTCACAGTCAGTAATGTCGGAACACGCACTCCCGAATATCCTAAAACAAACACAAAAAGTTATATTATAATAGGTAGGTAAGTAAAATAGATTATCCAATCCATAAATTTAAGCATTTTTAAGATCCAATCACTGAACTACATTTTTTTTTTTAATTCGCACTCTTCTCAATTTAAAATTATGTAGGAGTTTACTAAAAACAACAACAAACCTTTTTTTTTTAAACACTGTTATCAATACTCATTTTCAATTATGTAACATTTTATTATTATTTATAAAATCACCACTAAGTACAAAACGTTCCAATAAAAGTTTACACCACCATAAAACGAAAATAACTTTTTTTAGAAAAAGTTGTAGTAAATTCAATTAACTTTGGATATAACTGCGCCAGTCGGTATGTTGTCGTCAAGTGATTATCAATATTCAACAGTTTATTATTATCATATGACTGTATGACAGTGTCGCTTCGCAATTTTTACCGCGCCATTTTTTTTACGTCACAGACAGGGTGATTTGATTACTGGCTGGATATCATGATTTGGCGTTGTTTTAAGAAATATTTAAGGAAGAGTGAATTCGGAGTGAATAACTAGCAATTTTGGAGCAGTTTTGGTAAACATGCACTTTCTATAATAAAATTATAAGCATTGATTTGAATAATATATCATAATCTGACACCCAGTTTTCTAATAAATTCATCAATTACGTGCAAAAGCATCCGTTTTGCAAAGATCCTGCCTATAGGTAAAGGTAACTTCTCTTCTTAGTCTGTGGGTACATTCACTTTGATAAGTACCTACCTACTAATGATAGAAATATAAAAAGCAACTTCTTTCTTATAAGTATATAAGGAACCTAATCTATGTAGCTTTTTTATTATAGGCACAGATAATAAATAATACTCTACGATTATTAGGACAATTATAACACATGAGAAACCGATGGCTGTTCTCAAATAAAATTTTATTTTATTATTAAAAAACAAACAGTCTGCTATTTTTATAAATTCGTCATTCCAACACGATCCCACCGCCATCCTATTGTCATTTTGCTAAAAGTTCGTAATCTGCTAAATTCATAATGGTTGATCATTGGTCGGTCAATGGCACAGAAATTATACGATACTCGTAATGAATGACTGCACAATGACGTTACAATGGTAGGTCACTGATCAAAGGAACTGACAAATTTTTTGCAGATTACCACGTACGTCAGTAATTCATATTTCTTTATGTAAGTACGAGATTACCATTCTATGCCATTTCTTTCATTGGAGTGTCAGTGGATGACCATTGGAAAGTCATAATGACGCCATTATACCTATTAGTAGATTACCAAACTTGTCAAAATCAACAAATTATGAAATCAATGATAGACCATTCTGACACTATTGAATAGCAGACGTGAGGCCCTGCTCATTTATCATGTGCAGTCGACAACATCCATCGGTTTCTTACTAAACTTCAACTAAGTATTTTCCTTGATCCTGGTTCCTGCATACTTACTGGTAAACGCGGGTTACTTTAGCTCTGGGGGGGGGGGAACTTTGACTCAATACAAAATAGGGTTTTCTATTTTCTATTGTTATATAGGGCTAGATTGACTCAATGCTGTCATAAATATTGTTTTTGGGTCGACAAAATCTGCAGGTGAAACTAACCCTCTCCAAAGAACAAAATTGGCACAAAAGTAAAAAAAAAAATATTTACACATAGATTTTGGGGAAAATAACATTATTGCTAATTATTTCATTAAAATTCTAAGAATTCCACCATAATCCCTACTATCAAAGGGTTTCTTAAAAATGATGAAAAAATTTGCTAAAGTAACCCGCGTTTACGGTATCTCTTTTGTTGACTGTACCTGCTTGCGTAACACACTATCAATCTCAATCTGAATCATTTTGAAGGATATAGCTACATTTATGTTAAAAAAAAAAAATTAATTTGCGCAACAACGCTACTGATCGTGTTAAGGAATTACCCTGCTGCGCGCTGCTTTATTTTATTGGAAACACAAATAACTTTTAATAATTTGAGGTCCCTGAACACATTCACAGCTGTTCAATGTGATGATGTGTCTCCCTGAATAAACTGATAAATATGATAACGTAACGTGATTCTTAAATAGTTAGGATTATACTAAGTTATCAAGTTGTACTGGTATTACTGATTCTAATGATTATAATTCTGTAAATACATCCCAACTAGCAAAAAGTGGTTTTTATACTATCCTAGAACCATCATTTATCGAGGACTATATGAGACTTATATCCACATATAAGTTGGGAAAAGGGCCCACTTTATAAGTCTACTTTTACTTATAACGTATTTATATTAGACCGCTGAAATGCCATATACGCCTATATTGCTCCTGTAGTTGAATTACGTCAATGCAAATACTCCTGTTAATCTCAATATAAGTAAGTTATAGTAAAAAATTAGATTAACAAGCGCCTAGAAATGCTTACTTAAGCTCATATATTGTGAACAGTCGAAGTGAGTTTATCGGACATTGTTGTGCTCTGTAAAAAAAATATTTTTAACATCTTGAGGATAAGTATTTATATGAATCAGAATTTATTAATGTCAACCATAGTAGAAAAACAAAATGTTATTGTTGTCAAATTGTTAGTCTTATAGCTTATTCGTAGGGGAACATGAATTTTCTGTGAAATCTATCATGGTTTTGATTACAGTTTTAAAGCGCCTCTTGAAATTTGCTTATTTACATTTTAGTATTAATTAATATTAAATTAATATTATGAAGGCAGCTGACATTTTCTTAGTAAGCATTTCCAAGTGTGACATAGTGCTAAAATAAGTATTTTTAGCATTTCCAAGTGTGACATAGTACCAATATAAGTATATTGGTTCTATATTGGGTTATCTCAAAACCGAAGAAGATTCGCCATTGTTACCGATTACTGTACCGGTCGTTACAAGCAAAAGTGGATTCTTAAGGGTTTTAACCAGGATTGTTTGAGATTACTTAGACAATAACACTACTGTGGAATGCCTATATAAATATGTCTAGGTTTAAAACGGCATACGATAAATCTAAAAAAAAATATAGAGAACATTTTATCCTACCGACTGCTGTTATAATCTTGGTGATTAATTATTTTTAAAACGTGGATATGAAATCCATTTAACAGTTACTTCTAAGCTTATGTTAAACCAAACCAGATACATAAATGACTTACAGTAATTTAACTTTAATTTACTTATATTGGCCACAAAATATTAGCTTATATGAGGCTATAAGTAAAAATAACAAGAGCAAATGCTCCTCAGTGCATGTCTTCCTGGTACATGCTCCTACAGGAGTATTAAGATTTAAATGGCCCGCAGATGTTATCTTATAGGCGCATTTAAGTCTGACTTACCGGAGTAATTACTCTTGAGTGTAATTACTCTTATTTCATGCTTTTATAGGAGTCTTGATCCTATATTTGTCAGGAAATATGATCCTATATACGAATATAAGTAAAAATTATAGGATACAACGTACTTGAGTAAAAACAGCATGTATTTATGCTGTTAAAAGCGTAGTAGCAACCACCAAAACCTTCATCGGAGCTTTATAAGTCCATGTAGCATTATAAAATCGCATTCCAGGATTATTTTGCTAGTTGGGATATTTGTTACGGTCGCGAATCATATTTTAATCAACGTACAATTTAATACTGCAAAAAACTTAGAAAATTTGAATTTCGCAAGCTACCTTATAAAAATGAAAAGTGACCCCCGTATAAGTGGGTACTTAGTTGTGGCGCGCGCGATTTTATCGCGTGTCGCGTCTGTTTGAAGGAGCCTTTATGCTAATAAATCAACGCACAACCATTAAGCGAAATGTTTGTGTAACTTCATTGATTTACAACAAAGTTGCAACGGTTGTTATCAGAGGAACCTCCAAGGCTTGCCGTCACGTCAGTTGACAGGCGATCTGCCTTGATCTCATCAGTCGGCGGGTTGATGCATTCCATATTTCCTTTAGCCTTTTGAACTCTCTTGAACTGACTACAATTAAATGTATTGTGTTGGGTCAACGTTTTGGTGATAAAAATACACACTGATTATAAAATTAGGTATATGTTAACATCAAAATCATCCAATTTGTTCAGTAGAATACTAAATTAGATGACTAACTAACTTACTATACAAATAAATACAAAAACAAAGGACACTTAGGCGTTGAAGTACTCGTCCGCATCGCTGTCATCCGGAAACGTGCCCAGAAGACTGGCAGCAATGTCACGTTGAATGGCAATGCTAATTCTTTGGCCAAAGAACGACCCAGCCCTCTTGTCACGTGAACTGTCGACCAGCCGGCGAGAAATTTCCTTAAAAAGGAGACGCATACTCGGGCCCCATGACCCGAGCGTTTCGACCCCAAACGGCTCAAAGCTGTAGTTGCCCATAAGGTTACAGTATTTGCGCCGCTTGAGTGTCTCAGCAGCCGCAGCAGCGGCGCCAGCACAGCCCGCCGTGCTAGGAACGTGAGATGGCGCAAGGGTATGGACACATGTTGCGTCCCGCACCAGAGGCCTACCCACCTTCCAAGGCAACAACGTCATGCCATCTGGCCTCTTCCCATCGTCACGTACCAAACCGTTTGGTTCTAACACCGCTGGTACGCCGGTGGTGACAAGGGCTCGACGAATAATATCGTTGATGCTGGCGTGTCGTGCTATGCGACCTGCGCTCCTGCAGCAGGACAGGCCATGGTGTCCGAGACTGTCGACAGCTTCACCGCAGTGACATCGACAAGGTGCGCCCAAGCGGAGACACGTAGCGAGCCGAAACGATGAGTTATCCATCATTGTGCCTATAGTGGATGACGGGAGCGCCTGAAGCCACAAGCCTGATTCCCATTCTTCCACAGCCGGCAGACGGGCACGCTCAACAGTATTACGTGACGTGTTTACAAGGGTATTCCGTATAATACTGCAGAGCGGCACGTCCCACCGTCTCTGGGAAGACGGGTTATCGGGCAAAACCGTATTGGGACAAGCCATTTTCCAAGCGTTCGACGCATCGGTCACACACGGTACTTCAAAATCGACCAGTGAGGAAGATAAAATGTTCCTGGTTAATTTATCGGTACTGTGGACCGAGGACAGGAAGGCCGGTAAACTTATAATTTGAAATTTTTCAGCAGTTCATCTGCCTGCCTGCACCAAACTCAAACTCAAAGCATTTATTTCAATTTGTTCATACCTTTGTATTTTGTTTTCTATCACATAGATCGATCGGCATGCATTCAAGCCTTGCCAGTGCCAGGCAGTATACAAATAATCACAATATCACATAATCAGTCTTTAATGTTCCCATTGCTGGGACACAGCAGGCCCCCTCTCTTAGAGAGGGGGCCTGCTGTGCGGGTTGGTAGACGTCACGTCTTCAAATTTAGGACATGCCGGTGTCTTCACGAAGTTTTCCTTCACCGTTTTGAGAGTAGTGGTGATGAAATAATTCCCACAAAGTAAAGTGCCTGCTTGGGTTCGAACCTCCACAGCTCCAGTATGCAGTATACCGCTGATCCCTATTTGACACTTAGGAGCAGTTCATCTGCCTGCACCAACGAACATATTTTGGTAAACAAGATACAGACTAACTGTCTAGTTTGGGGCTCACTGGCAATGCATCAGGACATGATTTTAGACCCCGTAGAATTTTTCGTAGGTTATCAAACAAATCTCCTGTTTCATAGAAGAAAAGTGCAATACTTTTTTCGGATGGGAAATCATCAAATGACCCAGAATGATGAGTGTCAGACTCAATGACTAAAACCCACCCGTGTTCCTTCCTTAGCCCTTTATGTTCCGGGCCAGCGGTAGCCCTTTCGGACAATCCCACTGACACGGCAGGCTTCGGCCGTAACGGGCCCCTTCAGATGATGCTGACATCTCATCTTACGCGGTCAAAATGTATGGAACAGCTATTTTTTTTTAAATTATCGACTAATTTAAACGCAGAGGGTTCAGAATGACGGTACTGAATTTATAGTTATTATTGGTATATAACAGGTTGCGTGCCGATGTCCCCCCTCCCTGTATTTTAAAGCATTTATAACCTAGCCGTAGAAATTATATAGTAAATAAATAAATAATTAATATTATTTTAATATACTCATGTCGTCTCAAATATACATGGAGATGGATGGAGAGGGAGAGGAAGGCCGAAGAAAAGATGGATGGAGGAATGATATTATTATGAAAGAGAAGGGAGTGAATGATAGCGTGACGGTTGACAGGAGAGAATGGAAGAAGAATAGAATATCTCATGTCGTCTCAACCTGGTGTTAACCGCAGTGAATCAGAAAGTGTGTGAATCGCTTACTGTGTATTATGATAATGAGTCCCTAACAATTTCGCGGTCTAAAAACAAAAAATTCAATTTTTGTTCAGCGCAAATTTCTCAATAACGAAAAACTAGTTTTTTTTTTTTAAATACACAGTTTTTTATCACCTATTTGTCTAGTAAGTCTACGAATTTAAATTTTGATAACTACTCAATTTATCGAAAAATAAAAAACTAACACGTTTTTACGTAAACCGAAACACCATGTTTTTCAATTGCTTTCTTAGCTTACTGGTAGCAAATACCTATAACAATCTGAAAAAAATCCTAAATACTGGGCATATACCTATAGTAGGTAGATTATAGTAAGTCTACATTTTTTTTTAAGTTTAATTTATTTTATTGTACTTGTAAAAAAAAATGATCACCATGGCTGAAAAAAACCAATAAAATCATTTGCAAAACCGTTGCCTACGCGTATGAATTTATTGATACGAACAATAATAGGTGTTAAATATTTTAAAATTTGAGATATTTACAAAAAAAAAATCTATTAAAAAAAATCACAACCAAAGATGATGAGGGAAGGGTGGCACAGTAGGTCAATCTATTACGTACAAATATTTAGATAGACGCTTTCATATTGATTTATTAGTTGTATAAATATGGCTTAATGGGGGTCGTGCTCGTGGCTGACGAAATATTTATCTAAGTTTCGTCATCTTGGTAAATATTTATAATAATACTACGAGTATTGTTATACTGGTATCAGGAGGAAGTTTATTAATGATTTGTAGTATGCGGTGTCAGTGTGTACCTAAGGCGGTTCACACACTACAACCCGCCACGCGACGCGCGACGAGGCGCAGATAACGCACCCCACGTGTGTGCAAGTTCATTAAGCCGACGTTCGCACGGTGCAAGAAGCTTATAGATAAATGTGGAGGCAACACGCTAAATACGTAAGCGAAGACTACTGTACTGTGGTTGGACCGGTTGGACGCTCTCTTTCTGGATACACACATATGACAAATTATCACTGTCTCGTTCAGGTGTGTATTTAGAGAGTGTTCGACCACTGTCGTCTTCAACTTCAAGAGTGTTGCCTTCACTTTTATCTACAAGCTTCTTGGCACGGAGGGACGTAAAGATATCGCGGCGCGATTTTTTCGCACACTTGATTTTTATCGCACTGCTTACCACCGATGGTTGCAAATCCAAGTGTGTTTTTTTGATGGGATGCGCTTTGTACGATTCTCAATACTTGGCTCGACACCGCGATTTAAAAATTCGGTGCGTGAAAAAATCGCGCTGCGATATACCTACGCGATTATATACGATTTGCAGCGCTCCGAGGTTTCATCCGCATAAGTGTCGATTCCGTGGGAATATCGGGATAAAAACTAGCCTATGTCCTTTCCTGGGACTCAAACTATCTCTATACCAAATTGCATCTAAATCGGTTCAGCGGTTTAAGCGTGAAGAGGTAACAGACAGACAGACACGCTTTCGCATTTTATAATATTAGTATATTGGTAAGGGTATGGATTATGTCCGTGCAACCGTCGGCTCAAAACGCGCTTCCACGCGGGGAGGCTCTTAATTTAGGCTCCCTTTCCCACGCTCCCGCCCCGTCGCGTGGCGAGTTGTAGTGTGTGATCTGCCTAAGTACAAGAGTTAAGTATCGAACCAAAGACCAAACTTCATACAACGATTCTGCGATGTCTGCGATGCCGAGTTGCCTACTAATAAGTCCTCCAGACCATATTTCGGCCACGGCGGCCAATCTCAACGGAGACTAGCCGCGGCGCGGGAGATATTATAGTGCACAAGTGTGTGCACAGACACAGGTGCACTCTCTTTTCCCTCACCCTCATAGGCCGATGAGACGGCACGCAATCCGACACGACCGGAGAGAGACCAGGCGCAGAACCAACTACGGGGGTATCACACCGCCAACTTCCAAACTCCGGGCTGTTACCAAGAAATTCCTAAAGGAAAAACCCAATAACACTTTTCCCGGCCCGGGAATCGAACCCAGGACGCCACGCTCAACAATTTCGCTTGCGACCACGAGATTAACGGAGCAGCTACCAAACTACCAAAGTCACGGGCACCGACTCTTGTCCCAGGGGTTGTGGATGGCTACCGTGGAGATTTTAACCCTTCGCCATTCTTTGGTGCAGGGCATCCCAGATTTCTCCACGAAAAAAAAGAGTTCATCTACCTACAAATTGGGCATGCTTATGAGTGTGCGGCGACAACGTGTTGTTCATTCGGGATAATATCGTCAACTTACAGCTTGGATTCTGATAGTTATTTACTCATGTAACCCACAAGTACCTACAAATTACACATTTTGAGGGTTCCGTACGAAAATGGTAAAACGGAACCCTTATGGTGAGACTCAGTCTGTCTGTCTGTCACAGCTGGACATCTCAAGAACTACTAATGCTATCAACTTGAAATTTGGAATAGTTTTAGATGTCGTTTGCCCAACTATTTTGCAAATAAGAAAGAAATAAAAATATAAGTATGGATATTTTTTTGCAACAGGGACTGAAAGTGGGTCTGAAAAATTCGAAATGGGGCTACTAGGGCATGTGGGGTATCATATGAAAGAGCGCAGTTTGCACTTTCTCAAACATATTTTTTTTTTGGCCGTATAGTTTTTGACTTTTGATGAACAATGTAAAAAAAATACCGTTCTCTTATCTCCGAAGTTTGCAAAAAGAAAAATCTGAAATTATTCTATGTGATAGTAGTTTATGTAAAGATTACAGGAAAAATAAAACGAAGTCTCTAAATAGCACACTTTTTCAGAAATCATCAACAACAGTTACATTAGTTCCAATATCGGTCAAGAGATGGCGCTGCCATAAAACTGCAATATTCTACACCGCTGTGCACAGTGTTAAAATTCTCTGACGAATATAGGCCTCGCCAATGAAAGGAGATGGCATTATTTGGCATTACTAATTTTGGAAAACTACAGAATTCAAAGCTATTTTTAAAAAAAAGCGCTTATTTTTATGTACTGATAGCCAGATTAACTTTATTATTGACAATGGGGATAAAATCTCGATAAATATGAGTAGGTAACTTGATTTGATCTAACACAGAGCGGCCGGATACAAGGCTTTTTTATTTTTTTTACTGACTTCAAAAAAGGAGGTTATTTCAACCTCCTTACCCTAAACATGAACACCGACTAAATCCCATAAATATAACTCCAAGAAGATGACATTTCACGTCACGTTATTTATTTTATTTCGACAACTTCACAAGTCACATTCATATGCATTCATAGATAAAAATACTAAATGTACAAGTCACATTCGCTTGCTCGCTACTGTTTTGTGCTGGTGTGAATGTTTTGTGCTCCCAAAGTTTTACATGGATTTTTACAACGACCTGGCTTGCTTTTGGATTTCAAAGACTCCTACCTTTCTGAACAACCGTTGCGAGACTTGGACTTCGACGTTTCCTACTTTTACGACCAACCTTGGCGCTCTATCTTGGACACTGATATTGCTTACGATAGTTTACGATCATCTCCCTTATTTGTTTGTGTGTATCTATAACATTACGAGTCAACGTGATGTCAACCACGGACCGCTGCGTAAACTGTAGAATATCTACAAATCGTTGCAGTACGATAACAACACATGCTTTGGACGATGAATCCATTGTATCGGTGATTCGCTCCTGGATTGCTCCTGAGCCTGTAAGTTCATTATTTATGTACATATTTAATGAGATAAACATTTCAATTGTTTTTTTAGTTGAACATTATTTCGATTTTATTTTTTTAGGTGAGCAATCAAGAGCGTATATGTAATGCCTGTTGGATACTTGTAACCAGTTCTTTAAATGAAGTACAAACTATGCCTGAACCACATCAACGTTCTTGTACCGTTGGGCACCGACAGGTGTGTGTCATTTGTGGATCTTCTTCAGCACGTTCAAAAAATCACCAATTACGACTGATTCTGACAGAGAACGAGGCATATATAAAGTGATTCGAGAATGGAATGGTACTTGGCATGGGCACGGCATCAATATAGCCTGTCTCCCCTTGCACCTTTCTTAAATAATATATTGCTAATATAATTATGATGATGAGCATGAATAAAATATTATGATTAAATACCTACTGGTTTCTTATTGTTTACCTATCATCCTTAGGTAATTACCATTATCAATATTATGTGCTTAGATTCCGATAAGTGAGTCTTTAAAGTCTCCTGAGTTTTCCGTGACTACTATGTTTAATTAAAACTGACAAGAGAACACTTAGACTGTCATTAGGTCTATTTATGATCAGTGAGTAAATCTTTGAATTACACAAACTTCAACAAGTAGTTATCATTTTTCAAGTCATTACAAAGCATAATTAGCAATATGTTATGCATACAAACAACATTTATGCGTTAAAATAGTAATAGAGGTAAAAGAACCTAAAATGAATGCACTTAATCTCACTTTTACAAAAATTAAGATTTCTCTTTAACCCCATTGTTATTATTTTTTATTTATTTTTTTAACAAAAGCTCATAATATTCCCTTTCAAACCATGCCACTTTTATTTTTGTAGTAACTAAAAAAGTTTAATGCCAGCGTTCTATGAACTTCTGCCATTCTCCTTTAAAAACATGATGGTGCGCAACCCTCGGTGAGCGAGTCCTTGCTCTTCCCCGGTTTTTTTACGGCCGAATAGTGCAGTGAGTGACATTGACGCGTTACTGACTCAGGGTCAGTGTGCGACTCTTCGTGCTTCGCAGAGGGTTGTGGATTCGATTCCTACACGGATTACTTTCGTTTATTACTTTCCTATTAAATTTTACAGTGTCGAAGAGCAATACCGTCTGTATTTTACACGAGTATTGCGTTATTGACAATTAAAAATAATCATAATTATTATTATCTTTACTTTCAATAAATATTTGCATCTAACTACACTACAAATATCTCGCATATAGGTAGGTTTAATAATACCTAATGCAACATTCTAACCTGTTGCATCATTATTTGTTTTAGATAGGGCACTTTGACAGATTGATACCACTTAATAAAGGTAGGTATTATACCTTCACACTAGTAATATATAAGTCAATGCCTTCACAGTTCACAATCACATTCAAATTATTTCGCCCCCTCTTACACGGGAATCATATAACTGGCGAAATGTGGGTGTAATAGTTCTCGATCTGACAAAGAAAGACTGCGATTTTCAGTTAAAGAAATATTTTATGTTTCTACATAATCTCCCTCGAATTCAACGCACTTGATCCAGCGCTTGTCCAACATCGATTGATCTAGTTATTCCTTCCTGGAAGGCTGTGAAAATATTCAAAAAAGTTGTCCACACTAGGAATTTCTCCGGTATTATGGGTGCGTTTACAAACATTTAAACTCACATACACAAACAGCCAGAGCCGGAATAAAAAAAAAAATCAGGAATCTTCTCGAGAATCTTGGCATCCAGCTGGTCAAGAAGGGTGGAGTAATATTCGCCTGTAATTGTTCCACCTTTTTAAAGTTAATAAATTACCAGGATCTCTTTCGCACCCCAAAACACGCTGGCTATAACTTTTCCGGTAGATGTGATCGACTTCGCTTTCTTTGGCGCTGAACTACCGTCTTCCACCCACTGCTTCGTCTACTGTTTCGCATGCTCTGTGCTGTTTCATTTGTGGCGTGTAGTGGTGGATCCATATCTCCTCCATTGTGAGTATTGCGAGAAATCGCTGCACTCCTAAACGCTGAACGGGAAAAACGGGAATCGGTTCAAAGATTGCTGCCTAACTCGTTTGCGCATTTATACTTTTGATCGGCATTCACCCCGTCTTGCTCCGAGCTTTCACATCCCTAATTCTACGTGCTAGATGTTTCGTATCCTTTCTTCTGCTATCCCACAGCCCCAGCTATCTCATTCGCCTTCACTAGCATACCGTCCAACACGAATCATGATTATTTCGATGGTTTTCGGTGTGGTTGCAGTTTTTGGCAATCCTTCACGTGCGTCATCTTCGAGGGACGTGCGACCACGTTTAAATTCAGCTGCCCACTTTTAACGGCTGACATGGAAGGAGCAGAGTCCCCGTGAACTTTTGTCAACTTCGGATGAATCTCGTTAGGAGTTAATCCATCCAAAACGTAGAATTTTACGACCGCACGATATTCAAGTTTATAGTTATACGCAAGACATGTAGGTACTGCAAAAAATCGTGTAAATAAACTAGGAGAGAACAAAACTTGTCATATGAACTAAATGACACGTCTACATACCCAGGCGGGAAACATAAGTTTTGCTGATTGGAACGCCATCTCTGTGTCAGACCGAGAACTTTTCACCTTACTCAGAATGTACAACTCTAAAACCTACACCTCTGCCTAGCCATTCGGTGATTACAGGCGTCATATTATGTAGATACTATTATGTTGTGTTATTGATATGCGTTCAGGAACTGAATCCGCGACTGCGCAGCCGCGACGGATAAAAAACCACTGCGCATTTGGGTTGTCTGCGTATGCAGAAATCACAAGCAACATACCTAGGTCTCTATGATGCAACGAATCAAATACCCACTCGATGCTTCACAACACACGAAAAAGGTAAAGTTGTTTTGCTCTACTCTAGGTACCTTCATAAAATTCTAAGTTTACCTATTTATTCAACCGGAGAATTAAAGCCCTAAGAGCGTCACACACTTTCAAGCACGATCTAAATCATTTTGAAAGATATATTGCTAGTCCATTGCTTTATATTTTCGAAAAATTTGTCTGTTCAGTAACGTAAACAACGCAATGAATGCTGTTGAACTGTCAAAATGAAATCCATTGTTAACTCGCTGGCTTAGACAAAGAAAAGTATAGATGGCGGGTATCTCCATTTCATTTCCACAAGAAAGGGATAAAGTATTGAGTTATTATAAGTAACAGAAAAGGATAAAGCTATACTATTTCCGTCTCTCAGTGCGTGCCAGTTTTTTCAAGGCAGCTACTCATGTAGCCTATGTTAGCTAAGTTAGTTTTTTGTCTCATGTACCACGCTACCCGATGCTCTATAGCTTTCTTACTCTAAGCTCGCTGGACTTCACTGAACTTGTTCATAGCCACGTTATGACGTGCCCCCGACAGTGGTGCCGATTCTGTTACAGTTGTTCACAAACTAAACTAAATTTAAGTTCAGGCAGCTTTTTCTTTCTATTTCATTATGAAAAGGACAGAAGATAAATATTAGTTTAGTCCTGTCAAATTAGTCAGCGCCTGACGTAAATTGTAGCCAATTTTTTAATCTCGGCTAATGTTGTCTATGGAGTAGGTATCTTAATTTGACAGGACTAAACTAATATTTATCTTCTGTCCTTGTCTTAATGAAATAGAAAGAAAAAGATGCCTGAACTTAAATTTAGTTTAGTTTGTGAACAACAGAATCGGCGCCAGTGTAGGTATGTTAGGCGAACTAAAACTGTCGACCCCGACTTACATACTCTATCTATCAATTGACAACCGTAACATACGGCACAAAGGCAGCTCCGTTTCTTGCAATGATGACATTGAGACAGTTAGTGTCTAAACACACTATGCCGAAGGTACGCGACCGAAGTTCGGCATGATTACGCCTGCAATGCTATTTAACACAACGTAATTTCGGCATAATGTGTCGTCAGTAATTCGAATAGCATTGCAGGCGTAATCATGCCGAACTTCGGTCGCGTACCTTCGGCATAGTGTGTTTAGACACTTAGCGACGGATGAACGGGATAAATTCCCAGAAGCCGCAAATGTCGTCGAAGAATCGTTCTATATGGATGATTTGGTCCATGGAGCCTGCTCCCTAAAGTTCGTGTCGTTGCGCGTCGTGAGTTCGAAACCGGGCAGGCACTTTACTTTGTGTATTTATTTTCATCAACAATGCTCTAAAAACTGTGAAGGAAAAGATCGTGAGGAAATCGGCATGTGCTAGAACCAAAAATTCGAAAACATGTGACATCAACCAATCAGCACTGAGCCCGCGCGGCCCACTCCCTTTCCAAGAGGAGACTTGCGTCCCAGAAGTGGGAATATTTATGGCTAATTACGCTACACGAACACAAACACTTTAATCAAATACTCACTCGTAACTGTCAACAGATCGCACTGAACTGGCTGCAGAGTCAGGCTCCCTTGCGTTCTTCATAATTTTGTCCACGAACCTCATCACTATTTATTTTTATTATTTTATTCTTATTTCAAATTAATTCTGTGTTCTAGATAACTTTTTAATAACTTGAACGTTAAGATTAACAGGCAGGCGTTCTGCCCTGTGCTCGCACAGCGATTGGGAGATAACAATTTATTTGTCAAGTAATTTCATTGTTTATTTTATTTGTGGTTACAGCTAATTGTAAGTATTATTCACTGGTTAGCTAGACACTGATAGTGTAGTCAAGTGTAGCTTTGACGATTGTATCTGACGGCTGCCTCTCAATTTCTTTAATAGGCAGTTTATGAATTGTAAAACGATAGGTATTTAATGTTTATTAGGGTTCCGTACCCAAAGGGTAAAAACGAACTAGCAATTTTCTCTTGCGGATATGCTGATTTAAGAACTAAGGTGTTACAGCAGACTGACACGTGTCTAGACTATGACAGTACATCTTATAAAAGCATGATTTAAGGCGTTTTGTACTAAAAGAATACTAACACTTAGTACCTGCTCTTATATATGTGTATAATGAATCGTTGTAACACATAATATCAGCACAGTTGTCTTACAAGTGCATTTTTAAAGAGCAATTGGTCTTGAATATTATTTGCACTTAAAAAATCATTTTAAAAGTACATTCTTTCTTAGTAGAGTCTGCATTGAGTGTTTTATAACACTTATGACCTTAATAAACTTTTGCATAAAACTACTATAAAGCCAAGTTGTAAGTGTGAATTAAGTCTTCTCTGAGTCAAATTAAAAAGAAGACGACTAATAGTAGAGCTCTATCAGAATATTTTGTCTTTTAAAAGACTTGTGAACACCGATGAAATGTACACCGCAAGTTATTTAAGTTCATAGACACATAACTATCAAGCAAATGAAATAAATGATTACAGGAAATAAAAATACTACTAATACAGATGATACATGAGTTGACAACTTTTTTTTTATTCCATCAGCGCTTGCGCACACTCATTCGGCCGTTGTGATAAATACTCTTTTATTGAGCTTCCAGAGAGCAATATAAGGGAAATTACACTTAAAAGGGCAGTCGTAAAAGCGCTCTAAGTCCTATTTTCCCTCAAACCATGCCATTATAAAACCATTATAAGTTATTTTGGTATTACAAGAGCAGTAACAAGATTATTAGTAGTGTAAAGTAATCTTCAATAAGAGCGTTATAAGTTGACTCTAAGTAAGAATTCTCTTATAAAGTGCGCCTAAATCGACACTTACAGTCACTTACAGTTGTTTCTAAGTATGCTAAAAGAGTAAAAAATATAGGTCTTGGGACACTTGTAAGTTAACATTTTGCTAGTTGGGACCCTATTACTAAGACTTCGCTGTCTGTCCGTCTGTGTGTCACCAGGCTGTATCTCAAAAACCGCGATAGCTAGACTGTTGAAATTTTCACAAATTATGTACCTATTTCTGTTGCCGCTATAACAACAAATAAGTACTAAAAACAAAATAAAATAAATATTTAAGGGGGGCTCCCATACAACAAAAGCAATTTTTTTACCCTTTTTTGCGCGATATCAATAATGGCAACAGGTAGGCACTTGAAATATTCACAAAATACTCAGTTGTATTTGCTTTAATAATAAATAGGTAGGTAATAAAATTACAATATAATAAATATTTAAGGGGGGCTCCCATACAACAAACGTGTTTGTTTCCGCGTTTTTGCCTTGTGGTACGGAACCCTTCGTGTGCGAGTCCGACTCGCACTTGGCCAGTTTCTTTTTATTTAAGCTCCATCATGTGGGTGATATACCACTGCCTACTCTTTTGAAGAATACAGGCTCAAAAGGAAGGCTATTATTGGAACTATTGGAAGAACAAGAGAATTTGATCAGCAGTGGTGACGGACCTTAAGTAACAATTCGAAATACCAACCTAACAAAAAACGAACAAGAACTGCGTCAACAAACGAAGTTCTTTTTCGCTTGGGGTATTTAATTAGGTAGGTAACCTAATTAAATACCCGATCCCAAGGGAAACAGAACTTCGTCGCTATTTTATTAGGTAGGTAACTTAATTACCTAAATACCCAACAAAAACAAATTAAACAAGCAACTACTTCATCTTATTCACTATACAGTGAATAAGATTCACTATACAGTGAATAAGATTCACTATACAGTGAATAAGATGAAGTACCTAGTTGCTTGTTTAATGCTAAGGATTTTGTATTTGGTACAAAATTATCCAACACCCAAGTTCAACGACTGTTACTGCTAAACTAATACTTACAGTTATCTTAACCGCTATAGTTGTCCTTTAAAGTTCATGAAATGCACTATCATCGTGAATTTTTTCCGATTTTTCAAGCCAGCAGTTTAGCTTTTAGAGGGGGGGGGGGGCCTACTGGAACAAAAATTTGCACTTTAAAGTTTAACAATTCATAAAAGGAGCATCAAATAAAAAATAATTTTAGCAATCCCCAAGTCATTTTAGAAGACCTAATCAACGATACCCCATACGATACGATGGGGTAGACGACGAAAAAAATATTCATCCCCACTTCACATGTAGGGGAGCTACCCTAAGAAAAAATATTTTCCAAAATTTTATTTTACCACTTTGTCGGTGTACTTGATATACACACTCCTACATTTCAGCTTTCTAGTACTAACGGTCTCTTAGCAAAACCTCGGACAGACAGACAGACAGACGGACGGACATGACGAAACTACAAGGGTTTCTTGTAGGAACTACGGAACCCTAAAAAGATGATGGAACCCGCAACAAAATGCATTGTGTAGTTTAGAAGATCACAAGTCACCATGTCAGTTTAAAAGCTTAGGTAGGTATTTCTCCAAGATTATCATATCACACAGCCTTTATCTCTGCTTACCCTGGTGGTAATAACCTCATCTCATAGAAACAGTTAATCTTAATATGCTAATTAATTCTTAATTATCTATGACGACAATTTAAAGAATAATACCTAATGTAAAATTAACGTTTGCAACTGATAAACTTTGTGACCCCAGATACACTTAAAGAAATTTGTATGAAATCTCAAGGTCATGATGTCTGGAGTTCGCGACCGCAGTCGGCGCAAAGTACCTGCATTGTGACAAAACATACGTCACCGTTTCCCAACTATGTTGAGGTCGGCTTCCAGTCTAACCGGCTGCAGCTGCGTACCAGAATTTTGCATGGAGCGACTGCCTATGTGATCACCGCTACACAATCCAGTTACTAGGTAATACGAAGCCCTTGGTAAGACTGGTTGTCAACTTTCGGGCTACTAACGACCGGTAATACGACTGTGAAATATCTACAAATGTCAGCCGGGACCAACGGATAAGCGGGCCCAGGGTACGGTATATGTAGAGATGATCACCCATCCACGGACTTACCGTGACAAGCGCAGCTTAACTGATCGATCGACCCGTGCGGCTGTTATTTCCTAGCCACAAAGCCCCTCATTGGCCGATTCTGTTTTTTCACAAACTAAACTAAATTTATGTTCAGGCATCTTTTTCTTTCTATTTCATTAAGAAAAGGACAGAAAACAAATTAATATTAGTTTTGTCCTGTCAAATTAGTCAGCGCTTGACGTAAATTGATGTACCTATTTTTAATAGCCAATTTTTTAATCTCGTCTAAATTGTCTATGGAGTATCTTAATTTGACAGGACTAAACTAATATTTATCTTCTGTCCTTGTCTTAATGAAATAGAAAGAAAAAGACGCATGAACTTAAATGTAGTTTAGTTCGTGATCAACAGAATCGGCGCCATTACCATCGTCATTATGACTTAATTATTCCGAATATTCCCGATCAGTAACACCCCGTGTCATCCACACTGTTGACGATTGGGAAAATAATGTTCGTGCATGCAGTGTGGACGAACGGAACTTTTTTCCCGGTTGTCGAAAGTGTTAACGACAGGGGTACTAAGGTACTGATCGGGAATAGTCAAAAATAATAAATTCACGTTTCGTCCACACTGTGAACGAACGAAACTTTTTTTTTCCCGATCGTCAACAGTGTGGACGATGGAGTGTTACTGATGGGGAATATTCGAAGCCCTTACGAGGGTAGATCGCCAATCCGAAGACACGCACACATGCGCATGGCTGGGTCTATTGTAGTATAGCGGTATCTACAAAGCCACATGCGAACAACGCGTCAAGCAGAGTTTACCGCGCAACTAGCATATATGTATAATATAAAACGGCCCGACATGAATCATCGGGCAGTTGCCCGCCAGACACAACATCCGCCTGGTCGGAGGATCCTCCCTTTTCTATGGAGTATGAGTGATATTTAAACCTTGTTCCTCATACCTGTATAGTATAGGTACAGCTCTGCCTAAACCTTCGGAGAATATAGGCGATATGTTACGCGAATCCAGGAGATGCATTGGATGAGCGGAGCCTAGTATAGATATAAATGGAGATTTAACTCTCGATCCTTTTTATTGCCCAGTGCAATATCAGCCACATTCTAGTCTACTTATTTAAGGTTCTAAGGGCTGATTTTTCCATCGCCAGATAACTTTTATTCGAGGAATAAAATTGACATTTGACAGTTCTTCAATACAAAATCTGTCAGACGATAATTTTAATCCACGAATAAAAATTATCTGTCAACTGAAAAATCAGCCCTTAGTATAAATAACACAACAGGATAAAATAACAAACATTATATTTACAACATTACTACTAAAAATAAATAGAAAATGAATGAAGTACAGTCACAGATATAGGATATATTTTAGTACTGTCAGTTATGATAAATAGGATTATATTTATCTACTGCTACAAATATTATAATGCTTTTAGAAAACATGGCTTTCACATTAACATCAAGTTTCTGAAGAAGATATTTTAGAAGGGAATGATTATTTTTCGGCTTACATTCCATATGGCATACTAATCAATAGAAGGGAAAAATGGCATCTTTGGCAAATAAATTACAAGCTTTATTAAGTACAGTGACTGAAAACTTAATTATAATGAAATGCATTCCTCGTGATCATTCATACAATATTACAATCTAACCAAACACTAATTATATTGTTACTGCTAACAATATTTTCAAAGTTAAAGCCTTCTTCATTTCTACCTTTTAAATTTTCTTGATTTTACCCATCTATATTCCTTACAAAATTCTATGTAAATGGTAAGTCATATAAGAAAATGACAGTTTTTATTTACTGCTGATGCTCGACTTTCTGTTCTACCAGCATCTACCAACCCACACTGTGCCCGTATGGTGGATTACGGCCCACACCCTCTCGCTGAGAGGAGGCCTGTGCCTCATCAGTGGAAACATTATAGGCTGATTATAAATAATAATGATCATAATTGCTTAAAGAAATATGTTCAAATATAATTGGGTCGGAATCGGTTGTGTGGGATCCAGCTTCTAGAAATGTAACAGGTTAATGGTATCTGAAATTTATCCAAGCCATCATCATCATGTTCCTGCCATTATCCTATTTTGCAGGATATCACCACTAAATAAATGAATAATTTAAATAGAACTATGTAAAAAAATCATAGTTAGGTACACCATCTCGTCCAGTCTCATGCTGCAGTGATTAGATGTTGAAACCCATCTTCCTCATGCAGGCTTTGTGTTCTTCAATCAAGGGGCCACAGTTCTCTTCACCATGTTCAATAATGCTGGAATGTAAAAAAAAGAAAATTTATTATTTCTATGAGGAGGTAAATGTGAGGAAAGTTTTGAGTATGAATGTCGATGGCTATAAGAGTTGGGGAAGACCAGAGAAACTATATATATATGGTCTGTGTGAAAGATGATATGGCTAGAAAGATGGTGACTTCTGAGATGACAACTAATAGAGAAGTATGAAAAAAGACATGTTGTGCTAACCCGAAATAAATTAGGATAAGGGCAAGGGAAAGAATAACCCTTGCCCTTATCCCAATTTATTTTTTTTAAGGGCAAGGGAAATAATAGGCCCACGCACAATGGTCCACTGCAGGACTAAGTGCGGAAACCAAACCCAGAACATAGAAGGCAAAGAATATGACTATTCCTATGAAGTTTTCTGAATATAATTGATAGAATAGCAGTGTAATTTAGAGATGACAGGACGGGTTGGTTAACAAGTTGACTGCCAGACAACAGACACAATAGAAAATCTATTGTTTGCGGCCACCTGTGACCGCAGTCAATGCCATAAGGACATATCTAGTATTGTTTTACAATTTGACCATAAGGAAAGTCCATATCATTGACGACATATATACAAAAACTTTACACACTTTAAAATTCCCTTGTATTTTGGTTTTCGGTCAGTGGGTCGTCTTAATAGCCATTGATTCCCATGGCTGGCTATAGGAAATAGTTTAAAAATTATGTGACTTCATGGGGAGCTAACCATTTCATAACAATTCAGGCGATAAAATCCCAAAGTGTATGCACATTGTTTCTTAAAATAACGATTACCTACCTACTTTAGGTACACTAAGTTGACCAATTCCTAGCGTAACATCAAATTATCATACTTACCCTTAATCCATGAACTAAGTATTTATCTAGAAAATCTGCTGTTGCGTAATAAAAATAATTTGTTCATAACCTTACCATGCGTCTCGCACTCGCTTAGTTTCCGGGCAAGCACAGCATGGCTTCAACTTAGGTTTCTCAGCATTTGCCGGTGCAGGCGGCTCCGCTACTTTTATATCCACAGCTTTAGCACTTGCATTACCCATTTTATTGTAAATTAAGTACCGAAAATGTTTATTAAATGATGCAATTTGTTGCACGCCCAACGTTTGATGACAGATGTCAAAAACTCAAAACATTCGAAGGTCGTTCTTGTCAAAATGTATCCAGTATTCTGTGCGTTTATGAATATAGATTTGTTTAGATTGATGAAAAGAGACAGGTAATGTCGTGCAAGACGAATAAAAAGATAACATTTTATAATTGAATATTTACGTTTTCTTTTTCACCGGAGCTTATAAAAAAAAAACAATTTTGGCTACTTACTGGCACGCATGAAGTGACACTGCATGCAGTGTCACTTCATTCGTAAACGATATTCCGATCTTTGTTGTTTTGTTTTGGGTAAGCAGGATTTCAAGGGGAGCATGCATATTGAGAGCTCCGACTCGCCCCTTAGGCCTAGTTTGGTGACTTCTATGGTGGAATTAGCAGGAAGTTCAAATTAAAGACAGTTTTTAGCTACAAACTTTAATCTGACAAGCAAAACTTTAAATAATTGTGCAAAAAAAATCCTTACTTCTTGGAATAAAATCTAAATATAAAAAAACAAAACTGAACAACCTGACACCGAGACAGGCAACTTAATACGAGTTAAACACATACGTATACAATTAATTAAATCTCATAATCATACTTTAAAACATATTGATCAAATCACAAGTTCATGATTAAAACAATAAAGTACATTTTATGATCTAAAAAAAGTATCATAGAGTAAACGGAATGATACACAACTCCTTGGTGGAAAGATTAAACAGAAATTAAAAATGGAACATTGCATTTATTTAGCAGTTCGCAAAGGTTATGTATCAAAACGTTACTTATGCTATGTAAACTACGATCTAAATTCTAAAACAAAAAGCATTCACATTATATTAGAATGTTAATATGGTTAAAATCAAAAATGCAGTTAAAAAAACTTAAATTCATAATCACAAACACATAATGATTGGGTGATAAATGTTAAAATGTTAACTGATTAAAATGCAGCAGGGTGACGCGCGTTGATATAAAATACTTACTAAAATAGTCACCTTTATCATTGATCGCTGAATGGTTTACAAATTAGTCGTACCTATTTAAAATCAAGTCAATTTTAGCTGTCCAAATTGTTTTTGCCGATCGTGCGGAAAATGACGATTAAAAATAGATTTTTGTATCTAAACTGAAAAACATCACTTCGAATAGCCAGTATCACAGGCCAAAGATTAGTCTATTCGTGAATTAAGAAAAAATAAGAAATCAGAAGTGACATTTTTCAATTTGGACCCTATCAGCGTCCTTGAAAATCATATTTCACAAAATATGGAATTGGAAGGAGCGCACGCATGATTCCGAATACATTTTCCTAAGCACTAATTAATCAAATGTTAAAAGCTGAATATGATAATCAAAATAGTCTGAATATGCTGTACTTAAAACTATGTAAATGATGGTTAAAAAATAAAACATGCTCTCCCTATGATTAAACATTCTTTAAAAAGGTAACTTATAACTATAATTCTACGGCGCTTGGCCCGTTTACTTCAACAATTGTCTATGGAGATCTAATCGTCGTATGCTTTTAGCTATCGTAAAAAAACTTTATAAAAAAAACAACTTACAAAACTAAATTTGATAAAAATCTAAAAAAAATCAACGAGATATAGAAACAAGCTCATTGCAATCAATTCTAGAACAAAGGTAGTTCTATTATCATATAATTTCAGGAACTCATGAAAATTGTTATAGTTTTCTGTAAGTGCATCAGTCTTAATGAATAGTCTACCTTTAGTAAATTGCATTGAGATTCTCAAATTATTTCCAGCCTTCTAATGAGGTATATTATATAGATAGAAGAATTACTTACCTATGAAATATTTTTGTACTTTAATTAATATTTTGTACTCTTCCAGAATCAGTCTCTAGAGTTTCAATATTCAGTCTTTCCAAACTACGTATATTTATGTGTAGGCATATCGTATAATATAAAAGAACTCATTAAGTTTTGCTTATCTCATAATTAATACATTTATTGAGCAGACAGCAATATCTTAAAAACTTTACCTAAAAATAAAAAACGCTCATTTTGTATGCACTCATTAATCCATTGCTTTAAAAAATTGATATTTTAATAACACATGCGATTCGAAATATGCCTTATTTTCTGTAGCTTCATAATTTAACACAATATACGTAGCTTTTTTTATATTGAAGGGTAGTCTGTCTACCATTTGTCTTGAGTGAGGGTCGCGAACTGTGAAGGCGATCCCACCATCTTGCGTTCAGCTCCGCCCGAGGAGACGGGGAAGTTACTCTTGGAGGCTTTGAGATCTGGAAACATCACATTGGGTTCGTTAAAATGATTGGTACAGTCAACAGCAAAAGTCGATGATCAAAATCAGAAATTCAATACTAATGAACGGAGTTCGCGTCAGAACTGTGTGGCGTTGATGTGGCGTTGAGTGGTTTGAATCACTTCAACGCCACACAGTTCTGACGCGAACTCCGTTCATTAGTATTGAATTTCTGATTTTGATCATCGACTTTTGCTGTTGACTGTACCTAGGTCTTTTATGTGCTAGAGTAAGGTCTTCTGCACAAACACGTTTTTCTTTCGAGTTACAATTACAGTGAAAGGCCCGAATCCAGCAGTTATGCATGACTAAAAGCGCGGTCACTGTCGGACTGCATAGAAAATAAAGAGAAGCGCGATGACACAACGCTGGTATTGCAAATTATTTTCGCTATTGCAAAATATGAAGGAATTATCTATTTAAAAAATATCTATTGTTTGGACTAAAAAATTAGAACACTAGTATGTTGCTTGTAGAAAAATGTGACAAACAATCAGAATAATTTTATGTAATGTTAGTATGGTTTTTATTGTAAAAAGAAGGTTTTAAGAGGTAGCCTCATGATTTTTTTCTATCGTATCAAATTAGTTGTATTATGTTTTCAACACACAATCTACCTAGCATATATCCTGAGGAATATCATATATTTTTCTGATTTTGTTTACTGTAGTCGATCATATACTTTTATTGTTTCTAAAACTTGCGTTTTTTGTGTTTAGGTTCTGTAAGCCTCTTAAGGCAGGTTAGGTTAGAACTGTGACTCTGTGACTACTTCTTACAAAGTCGAGAGAGTGGAGCGCCCATAGATATATGAAAGTAGTACATTTCTATGGGAGCGCCCTCAACCACGAGTTGCAATTACAGTGAATGGCCCGAAACCAGCAGAAAACCAGAGTTACCTGCTATCAATAGCAGCATCTTCCTGCGAGCTCCGAAGGCGGTGACTCCAATCTCGATGAGGTCAGCCTCGTTCAGCGATGTAAACGTAGACATGTCTAACTCATGTTTCTTGAACAAATCTGAAATATACATTATTGATTGATAAAGGTTTGTCATTGGCTGATAAGCTGATAATGATGTAATTCGCGATAATACAGCAGAAGAAAAAGGAGGAGCATTAGGATCTAAATCGCAGGGTCTACAGGTTATTATATATTTAAAGCTAATTTAAGAATCAAAAAGTGCTATTTGTGATAGCGGCGGATTGATCTTTCTTTGGTCCGCTGATTATAGCAACTCCAACACAGAGCTTACAAGAGGAAATGCGGATGGCTGTTTCTCCATACGCTCTGGCCTGTTTGCTTTCTGGTTAATGACCATATAGCAATGATTTTTTACAGAATAATACATATTTTCCTTTTTGAATCATCAAAAAGGAAAATATGTATTATTCTGTAAAAATAATGTAAGTAGGTACCTATCAAGGTACCTACTTACATTATTTTTATAAGCACTAGAACCCTCAAAAAATGCCGATCTAAAATCTTAACAGAGGCCTAGTGTACAAATTTGACAACTATTAATGAAAAAATAAAAACAGGGACACAGTATAATTATATCCTTCTCATTCAGTTTACGAAATATCTTTTAAATTGGTCCAATATTGGAGGAGGAAATAGGCGAAAGCCAAACCTCGAATTACGATTTTTTACTTAGGCTTTTTCAAAAGTCTCTCCGACCGCATTTCTTCTGCTACTCGATTTGGCATAATTAAATCCAACGTCTCACGAGTCACGTCTAACGTGTCAACAGCCAGATTGGACGAACTTCCTTTCTTAACCGACTTCAAAAAAGGAGGAGGTTCTCAATTTGGTTGTTTATATATCTTTTTAAATCTATGTTTATTATAACTCCGTCATATTACTTATACTTATTCTTTTTTTAATGGATAAGGGTCAAGTTTGGTCCCATATAAATTTTATTAACTTTGTAGTTTTTGAGTTAGCTTCAATAATACGATTTTTTTCCCATTTAGTTTATAATGATGATGTTTTAACTTCCTGTCACTCATATTTACATAGCAAGTAACTATAGTGTTTATGAATTTGTGTGGGGTAGGTACAACTAAAGAGAAAAAAAGAAAAGCTTATTTACAAAAAGAAATAACTAAAAAAAACTGACTTCCAAAAAAAAACTACAAAGTGAAAAATTACTTTAATTTTCGCGAAGTCGGTGTCTAAAAACGAAAATGCGGAACCAAGGACACCGACTTCCGAAGTTAGTTAGTTAGTTATTTTTTACTTTGTACTGTTTTTTTGGAAGTATGAGCACGTTGTTATTTTTTTTTTGTAAAAAAGTTTTTTTCACACCTCATTAAGTACGTAATTTCTCAACATTAACAGTCTTACCAATATACTTGTGCAGTCCCACGTCCCTGAGCAGAGCAATCAACTGTTGGTAGCGACAGTTGTTGTTAGGAGGAGTCTGCGCCTGCGCCTGTGGCGGGGAGACTACGGGTTCCGCGATGTTGGGTCGCACCAGGTCGGAGCGGTTCCAGCCTTTTTCCGGCTGAGAAATCAATTAATTATATTACGACTCTATACTCACTTTAAACCTCCTTTTTTTTCATTTGGACAAACTAGTTGAGAGTCCACCTGTCCACGGTCTGCTTATGTGAAAACTAGAAATTGAAAACAGTCGTTGCCCCCCTCTCACCGAGAGGAGGCCAGTGTCCCAGCAGTGGGAGTGGGATAGGCTGATTATGTTGCCTAAAAACGACCACAACAACAGAGTTTGCCGATACTTACTATACAAAATCTGCCTAAGAAAGAGACAGAGCATGTATTATGGTTGGGTTGGGGCCAAAAACCGTGTTACGTAGCTCGTCGTCGTCGTTTCAGCCGATAGACGTCCACTGCTGGACATAGGCCTCCCCCAATTTTGGGAGGGTTTGCCATAATCGCCACGCTTGGCAGGCGGGTTGGCGATCGCAGTATGGTATGATGGTGGAATACATAGAGAACGCTGCTGCCCATTCTCCGGTACGATCCTTAGTCGCCTTTTACGACACCCACGGGAAGTAAGGGGTGGTGGTATTCTTTAAGTCCGGCACCACACAGACGACGTTACGTAGCTGGATGTCATAAAATAAGAGCATTTATTGGGTTTAAAGGTTTTGACAGGCTCGATCCGTAGAGGCCAGCTTAAAGATTACGTCTTCAATACTAACCCAATTACTAATAAACGTATTATAACAGATGAATAGTTACACACCGATTTCTCTCTTTCAGTCGTCAGTAATTTGACTTTCGAATGAAGAAGACAAAGCGTTGTATAAAGATACAGACGCTATACAACGATTATTAGTAAGGGGGAAAGTCAGGTATTTACATAAACAGCTTTATAAAACTTACAGTAACAGCATCGTTGCCGTTGTTATCATTCAGGTTGATCGTTCCTGGCGAAGTGTGGCTGAAGTAGTACCCAGCCCAGCGGGTGTTCGGCACGCGGTACCCACTGCCCACACTCTCGCGCATCGCCTGGTGACAAAGATTTAGATGAGAAATATGTTGGCAACAACCGCATCTGCACTAATGCCGCTGACTTACGAGATATTCCTAAAACACATACTTACAATAGGTACTTACACATAATCTGCATTCGCGATTTATTTGCCAAAAATGTAAACAAATATGACTTTATGGAAAAATAACTTTAAATCCTACACTATAAAGTTCAGTTTACTTCAAACATTTTTATAACTTTTTCAATAGTGCTAGTCACTCTGAAGTCAACTTAATTACCATTAAAATAAAGTTAATATTTGTTTGACTTGAAATAATATTAAAGGGAAACATAATTTTGAACAGACTACGTAAACTCACGCCTTTTTCCCATATAGGGGTTAGGCAGACACTTGCTAGGATCCCGAGAAAGGAGACTGAATAAGCTGTATTATGAAAAACTGCCCCGACTACTAGCTAGTTTGTGAGCATAGGTATATTAAGTCTGCAGCCAGTCTAGTATGAGAGCCAGCTTTGTGTTGTACATACATCTTACCATCTTGCCTCTTCTTCGAAAACTCCCTATATTATCACTCTTCAGTAAAGTGATTTAAAATAGCGTCAAATTGGCAATAGCTCATTATGCCTTCAACTATAACTCTAATACTGACTCAGTTGTTTAAAAAAATAGTTATAATGGTAGGTACAATCACACATCAGTATGGAGGTCTCCCTTACTACAATGACATGATAAAGGCGCCGTTAAATTATATTATCTGTGATTGACGCTACGACTACAAAGCTATAGAAGCATTTCAAGTCCTTGATGCAAGCATATTATGTCATCTACCATCCTGTACGTAAATTAAGGACGCCTTTACGAATCTGACAAAAATAAGCCGTTTTTCGGTGCATTTTGCGGCAAAATGAGACGAAACCAAATGTAACTAATAATTACCACAGATAGATTACTCTTTCATCTCCAAACGGTAGCCATTTTTTATTCGAAAATGTTGGTTTATAATATAGTAAAAAATAATTTCCGTTGCCTCTTCACACAAAATCGACGATATCGTGCTGTCTTTGGGATCATTTTTCTTCTATTTAATAACATAAACATATTTATTTTAAAATATTTTATGTAAGCAGACATGTTCAACTCAAAAATGTAGCCAAAAGAACTATCAAAGTGTTAAAAATAAGCTCAGAAAAAAATAAAAATCGAAGTCTATTTTTTCACATATTTAGCTGTAATACGTGAATCTTATTGGATTGAAATAAGGGTTATTTTACTGGTCACTGTCTCGGTTTATTGCACAAAAATTTGTAGTGAAATATTAGTCTGCGCTCGGCCGCCGTTGTGAGTGGACTCTGTGTCGGTTGTAAGCAGCAGCTTGTGCTAAAAGAAGATCGCTGTACGGATACAAAATATTTGACACACAAAACTTGATACTTCACGCATTCTGTATGTACCTATTACCCAAGGAAAGATTTGATTCACAGTCTTATAATTTTTCTAGAAGTAAGTAGGGTTCATAAATTCATATTTCGTTCCGGACTTGCTGGAGTGACCTGCACAGCAGGTGTACTTCGAAGACTGCTACTGGAACTAACAGCCGAGCTGATCTAGGTGTGCCGAGTATGGGCACGTTTTCTTAGTTATGTTGAGACCTTACCTCCGGACTTGATGGAGTGACCTGCAGGTGTACTTCGAAGACTGCTACTGGAACTAATAGCCGAGCTGAGCTAGGTGTGCCAAGTTTGGGCTTCTTTTGTTAGTTTTGTTGAGACCTTAAGAATAGGTAGGCAGGCACTAGGCCGGGTCTAGTCTAGGCAGATGCGGTCACTAATCGGAAACATAAAACAAAAGTATCTAAAAAAAAAGATTACAGCCGCCATCTTGGATTTTCATTTTGACTTTGTTTTCGGCTCCAGCACCCTCGAAAACTATGAAAACGACACCCATGATAAAAAATATAAAAAAAATTACAGCCGCCATCTTGGATTTTCATTTTGACCTCACTATCTGCTTTAGCGCCCTTGAAAACCATAAAAACGACACCCATGATAAAAATAAAAAATAAATTACAGCCGCCATCTTAGATTTTCATTTTGACCTAATTATTGGCTCCAACACCCTCGAAAACCATGAAAACGACACCCATGATGAAATATATAAAAAAAATACAGCCGCCATCTTGGATTTTCATTTAGACCTCACTATCGGCTTTAGCGCCCTTGAAAACCATAAAAACGACCACCCATGATAAAAAAATTAAAGCCGCCATCTTGGATTTTCATTTGGACATCACTATCAGTTTTAGCACCCTTGAAAACCATAAAAACGACACCCATCATCACCCATGATGAAAAATTAAAAAAAAACTACCACCGCCATCTTGGATTTTCATTTTTATTTCACTATCGGCGATCTCAATATCCGTCACTTTGCACGGCCAAAAATGTAATTGACAGGCTTATGGTGATTTATCGAGGTAGCCACTGCTAATATGCTTTTATGCAATGCACGACACTGCTTAGTACGTTATCCTAATTGCGTAACACACTTGGAATGGCAATCCATTCCGATTTGACAGTTCAACAATATCCATTGCGTTGTTTTTGTTTTACGAATTTTTTAAATATATATGAAGCAACTAGCTGTGCCCCGCGGTTTCACCCGCATAAGTTTCGATCCCGTGGGAATATCGGATAAAAAGTAGCCTATATGTGTCAGCTACCTCTATACAAAATTTTATCAAAATTGGTGAAGCCGTTTGAGCGTGAAGAACAAACATATAAACATACACACACACTCACAAACTTTCGCCTTTATAATATTAGCGTTATGAATATTGTAGCATTTTTACTGTTTGCCTTGTAGGGTGTACACGTATTTTCTTTCCAGTTTTCGAGAACCTACTTGCATTTGATACCATAGCAAATTTATTATATAAAATACGAAATAAACCGAATAAAACAAGCCTGTTTTATATTTGTTTTCAATAAGCTCGTCCGCAAATTGTTAATACATAGGTACTTTGGCAACTTGTACTTGATTAATCACTGTCCAGTGAAATTAAGTAAATAGCATTCTACTTATTTATATGAACACTTCACATTACCTACAAACTGTTTGAAAACAAATCACCGTAAACTTAAAAAAAATACATGGCAAAAATAAAATAAAATTAGGCTCAAGTATCAAGTCGTGTCAGTTTACTCATAATTTCACCGCTTCGCGCATGTCGCTGTGTGTGTGAGCCGTGCACGTGTAGTAGTAAGACTCAATACCTAAAATTGAAGCGCGTCATTTCGTAAACGCGTCCTTAACTCTCAAATTCCTTATTCCGAACACTTCAAGACCTTGATATTGACAACTACCTGATAGGACCTAAAATACATTATGCATGCGTGTAAGTTAAGGTAAATGTATACCATTCAAGTTGTAACTTGTAACCTTAACACTATTGCTTGACATGGCATGCATTCATTTGATTCATTAGCAATCCTTGGAAGTAAAGGATTTTGCCTTCAACTAAATTTGGAAAGGTTGGCTTACAGTCAAGTTGGTCTTTCCCTAAGCTCTTGCCAAAACTGTCGTATGGTAAAGTACACCTGCCAAAAAGCAAGGTTATGTAACTATGTTGAAATGAGGATACTTGAGGTAAGTTAAGTTACTAGGTTCTGTTGGCACTGCATAGGGAGGCTCAGGGGAGACCCCTCCCCAGAGACGTGCCCAGCTAACAGGCGTTGCACTGAGGGGGTTCCGGATTGGTCTATTAAGAGGTAACGGGCTCCCCTCCATGTGCTGATGGTGATCACCAGGGTGGTATTTTTTCCCCAAAGTCCATGTGCCTTTTGAAGGTGTCCCCCCGAAAACAAAACAAAAAAAAAAATGTTCTGTTAAGGTGTGTAACCTGGCGAATGAGCCGCTAGCGAACTGGGGCCCAAGTCTGCTATTTTTATAAATTCGTCATTCCAACACGATCCCACCACCAAAGTTCGTAATCTGCTAAATTCATAATGGTTGATCAATGGTCGGTCAATGGTACAGAAATTATACGATACTCGTAACGAATTAAAAGCAATGACTGCACAATGACGTTCTAATGGTAGGTCACTGAACAAAGGAACTGTCAAAATTTTTGCAGATTACCGCGTAAGTCAGTAATTTATTTTTCATTATGTACGAGATTACCATTCTATGCCATTTCTTTCAATAGAGTGTCAGTGGTTGACCATTGGAAAGTCATAATGACGCCATTATATTAGTAGATTACCAAACTTGTCAAAATCGACAATTATGAAATCAATGATAGACCATTCTGACACTATTGTAATAGCAGACTTGAGGCCCTGCGCGCGTGTTGCTGGCGTCCGCGTCGGTTACAGCAGTACGTAAGTTAGGTGGGCCGCTCTAGTGCTACTCCGGCAAGGCTCGAGTGGGTCACTTATAGTCCGACTTTTGATTAGCTGCAGTAAAATGACACTTCTTAATAACTCATTTCGGACTGAGTTTAGAGATATGCATATGTTTCGTTTGTTACACCATTCTGTATTAGAAAAACAAGATTTGGTTGATGGCCGCGAAAAAAACAAAAATACGCCATTTTCAGTCATATAATTATGTAACACATAAGCTGTCATTTTACTGCAGCTAAGTAATTAAAAGTCCGACTATAGCTTCTTTCGCGTTTGAACTATGAGACTCAGTTGCTAAGACAAAGGAAAGCATAGACGGCGGGTAGCTCCATTACATTTCCACAAGAAAAGGATAAAGTATTGAGTTAATACAAGTAACAGAAAAGGATAAAGCTATACTATTTCCGTCTCTCAGCGCGTGCCAGTTTTTTCAAGGCAGCTTCTTATGTAGCTCATGTTAGTTAAATTAGTTTTTTGTCTCATGTGTGGCCACGCTACCCGATATGCTCTATAGCTTTCTTACTCTAAGCTCAGTTGTGAATTTGCTATCGCCGCTCAAATACGGCGCGTAGCACGCGCGAGCTCCGCGCGGACGGCGGCGGTACTACGTACGAACATGAAACGCACGCGCGCATTTCGCAAGCGGCTCGCGAGCGCGGCGCATTCGCCAGATCTGGGACTCACCTTTGAGAAACGAGTTGGGAAATAGGCCAACGTACTGCCCACCATAAGAAAAATGGTCTATCTGGCACGGCCAAGAGGTTCCCGAACATGATTTCTTTCAACTTTAGCAACAAAAATGAAATGTTACAGTGCCTGTATCTTTACCACCCTTCAAATCAGAATACGCAGCTCAGTTTGCTTGGAAACAACAAATAAAGGTATGCAGGTGATAGCGTGGCGATTACGGCAACCCCGCCCCTTTTGGGGGAGGCCTATGTCCAGCAGTGGACGTCTTTCGGCTGAAGTGAGGTGATAGCAGGTACAGCCAACAGCAAAAAAAGATGATCAAAATCAGAAATTCAATACTAATAACCGGAATTCGCGTCAGAACTGTGTGGCGTCAAAGTGATTCAAACCACTCAACGCCACGTCAACGCCACACAGAAATCACTTCGACGCCACACAGTTCTGACGCGAACTCCGTTCATTAGTAGGTATTGAATTTCTGATTTTCTGTTGACTGTATGACAGTTTGACGTTCAAAAGACGTGCCTTTTATGTGGCACATATCACACTAAGGTAAGGGGTTAAGGTAGGTAAGGGCGAAAGTTTGTGAGTGTGTGTGTGTTTATATGTTTGTTACTTCTTCACGCTCAAACGGCTGGACCAATTTTGATACAATTTTGTATGGAGGTAGCTGACACCCTGGATTAACATATACGCTACTTTTTAACCCGATATTCCCACGGGATCGACACTTATGCGGGTGTAACAGCCGAGCGCAGCTAGTTTGAAATAAGTGCTTTGACTTTGTTCCGGAATAAATCCTTACAACAGTAGCTCAACAGATAATTAGGTCTATATTACAGTTAGAATTTAATTTTCCTCGATTGTAATTAATGTAAATCCTATTTTTAGTTTACTTTATACTTGAATAAATATTTTAAATTTTAGGTACAGTTCGCGTCAAATAACTTTGCCGCTCTGAAGCTAGGCTTTTCGCTAGCCGCGCATGCGCGCTGCTGTTAAACTACTGCGCAGTGATTTGTTGCCTACTTCAGAGGGGCATAGTTATTTGTTTGTGTCATATAGTAGGTATACTTTCCGGAATGGGTTTTCTTATAAGACACTCGAGTAACGTACTGCTGTATGATAGTCATCTTACCTTGCCAGCTTCAACCTTCATCTTCCTGTACTCCGACAGCGGCGACAGTTTGTTGAGCGTCTCCAGAGTCTTCTTCTCACAGCCCACCGCGCGACGATCAGATATTGGCAGGTCTGATATTATGCTCGCTAATTCTGGAAAACGATTAATTTTGTAAGCGGTGACTTTCAATAAGGACTCACTTGAGAGGTGATTTCAACTTATTAGCACTGAAAAGTTCTGAAAATGAAGGTAAGTAGCGTAATTACAGTACAGACGCCAGAACATCAAGCTACCCGAAACTGTCAAGTTTTCCCGATCAACTTTGAACCTTTTATGCTTTAGCGATAAAGTTGAAAATCTATTAAAGAAATTTGACAGACTGTAGGAGCTTGATGTGCTCGCGTCGCTGGGTACAATGGGCGACACCAACTAAGTATGTCAGATCAAGTAGGTGCCTATAGTACTCTTGGAAACAGCTGATAGGACATAAATATGTATAAGAATTAAAGATGATTTATAGAGGGTCAAATAAAATTAGCTAGCGAAACTCCGCAGGCTCGATGTCATCATCTGCCTAGCCTTTTCCCAACTATGTTGGGGTCGGCTTCCAGTCTAACCGGATGCAGCTGAATACCAGTATTTTACATGGAGCGACTGCCTATCTGACCTCCATAACCCAGATACTTGGGTAATACGATACCCCTTGATAATACGATACTCCTTGATATACCCCCTTAATTGGCTTCTGACTACCCGACTGACTGACTGTCAAAGATCCACGAATGACAGTCGGGACCAACAGCTTAACGTGCTTTCCCTGGCACGGAGGGGTCTCGGTATTCAAAGATGGTCACCCATCCACAGACCAACCGCGGCAAGCGTAGCTTAACCTGATCGATCGACCTGTGCGGCTGTTATTATTTAACCACGGGCCCTTCCCGCAGACGTGGTGTCGATATCTGATACTCCTCACGTCTCCAGAGCTTCGCTACCTAATTTTATTTGACTTGTTTACATTTTTGCCAAATAAATCGCGAATGCAGTTTGCGTACCTTGTTGTGAGCGATCAGCGTCAGTAGAGGTCGCGGGACTGTGACTGCTGTGGTGCTTGCTGATCGGAGACACTGAGGGAGACACCATGTTGCTACCGTCGCCGCCACCTACATACAATACAAAAAATGATTACTTAACAACAATAGTAGATGGTTTGCCAAGGGACCAAACAAAATTTTTTTTTTATAAATTTGCTCGCGCGCGTTTTTCTTTATCATGCAGCCTGTTACTTGTTCATACAATGTTCATAATTGATCTCTTTGGTGATTAGAACTTTTACTAACAATATCCACATTCCAAATTCAAATCACTTTTAGTCCCTAGGGATTAAAGAACTATTTTAGTCCCTGTTTACAAAGAATACACTAGCTTTTTTTGAATAGATGTGATAAAAAGTTAATTAATCAACCCTTAAAAACCAGAAGGCCAATCTGGTAATAAAAAACGGTCGAAATCTAGTCACAATCTCATCTCAGTGACAATCTATGTCAAAAACCTGTCACTAAGATCTGACTGTGAACGTCCTTAAAATTACGAGAAAGGCCCTTCAGTTTCAGTTTCAGGTCATACTTTTCTTTGGAAAGCTGTACGTACGGACGCCAGCACATCAAGCTATACTACAATCTGTCAAATTTCTTTAATAGATTTTCAACTTTATCTCCAAAGCATAAGGTTCAAAATTGATTGACAGTTTCGGGTAGCTTGATGTGCTGGCGTCTGTACTATTGAATACCAACATCTTATCATATCATAATCAGCCTATAATGTTCCCACTGCTGGGTTACAGGTCTCCTCTCGGTGAGAGGGAGTGGGCCGTAATCTACCACGCGGGCCCAGTGCGGATTAGCAGATGTCACAAGTCTTCGAATTTATGGTTCTAGGAGATGCCGGTTTCCTCACGATGTTTTCCTTCACCGTTTTGAGAGCAGTAGATGGAATAATTTACACAAAGTACAGTGCCTGTCTGGGTTCGAACCTACAGCCTACACCTAAGTCAAGTTGGCCACCACTGCTCTTTAATGAATACAAACATAGTTTACCAGAAATGTTCTGCGCGTCCAGCGACACCGAGCTGCCGGTGAAGTTGCTCTGGTATCCACTGCTTGCTTGAGAGCTCATGTTCAGTATCTGACTCAGCGTTGTCTATCAAAATTCAACAAGTATTATTAAAATATTCAGCATCAATAATCTTTACACGTGTCATTTGCGAAAGGGAATTTATTCAGGCGTTTGTACAAAATGTATAGGTATCGCAGAAGTAAAACATTATTGATATACCTACAACGTTATTTTTAGTTTAACCGAAACCTGAATTTAGTTTGTTCAGAATAAGTAACTGAATCGATTCCAATAATTTTTACCCCATGTTATATTTTGACCCAAAAATATTTAAAAAAGGTTACAAGTTGGACACCGAGCGACACTAAGTAGGTAATCCAGTCTCCGCGCCGAACGGTTAGGTACCTAGGTACTATTATCAATGAGCGCAAGACGGCGCGGCGCGAGCGGCGCGAGTGAGCATGTTTTTGTACGGACAAACAGGTAACTTAACAAGCTTATAACTTTGTGATTTTTTATGATACAGTTTTAAATTCTTTACATAAAAATTCTAGACACGTGTTTCGGGTTTCGCATAATTATACTAAAAATAATGTTGTATACTAATAATAAAGCTGAAGAGTTTGTTTATTTGTATGTTTGTTTGAATGTGTTAATCTCTGGAACAGACAGTCGTATTTGAAAAAAATATTCTTGCATTTGATAGCCCAATTTTTGGAGAAGGCTATATTAGGCTATTTGACATCACGCTATGACTCTCAAGAGCCGAGCGAAAAGAAAAAAAGTAAGAAAGATCGCTAAGCGAAAACGAAGTTATAGCGCGGGCAGGCGATGCGATGCGACGGGGTGGGTCGGGGGAAAGATGAATTTCACGCGGTCGAAGTCGCGGGCAGAACCTAGTAGTAAATATAACTCCTAGTACTAATTCACATTCATTTAAATGCTGTTGTAGACACTGTTGTCATTATTTTCAAGATACATACATGTCTGCCTTCAGCAGGCATCTGCTGCTGGTATTGTGGCTGCATCATCATAGGCTGAGGGAGCCCCACCATCTCTGCGCCGTTCGTCATGGCTGCAAAGAGAGCATAATGTTATTTTTGTCACCCTCAGTATAGTTTTCGTAATGTGGAATGTGGACGTCGACCCCAACATAGTTGGGAAACGGCTAGGCAGATGATGATGAGTTTTCGTAATGTGGCTAAATAATAACAGCCACACAGGTCGTTCGACGGTTAAGCTACCCTTGCCGAGGTCGGTCCGAGGATGGGTAACGATACATTACATATCAACACCCCTCCGTGCCTCAGAAAGATTTGTACCTAGACCTTTGACAGTCGTCACGGGTAGTTAGAAGCCCGAAAGTCTGACATCCAGTCCAACCAGAGTATTACCCAGTTACTGGGTTCATCATCATCATCATCGTTTCAGCCGAAAGACGTCCACTGCTGGACATAGTCCTCCTCCAAGCACCTCCACTTCGGTTCTGCGCTTCTCGCTACTGGGTTGTAGAGGTCATATACGGTAGGCAGTCGCTCCATGTAAAATACTGGTATTCAGCTGCATACGACTAGACTGGAAGCCGACCTCAACATAGTTGGGATAAGGCTACTAGGCAGATGATGATAGGTTTCCGGATGTATTACGGCAAGCTGTACGGTTTGAGACCGGTAACCCACTCCTTACAATAAAGAATTTAAGATGAATAAGCAAAACATACATTGGCATTTTAAAATAACATTTTTGAATACTCACGGTTCCACGATCCACCTTGATTCTTGTACATAACCGAATTATTCATAACCGGATTAGGGAGCAGATTTGGATAATGGAACTGTCCACTCCTGGGTTGAGGAGATGGCACCATCCAGGAGGTAGGATACACAGGCGGGGTCAAGGCTACCGGAGACAATGGGCTAGGGTACCCACCGGGAGTTGGCGGGTTATGCCCAAATATTGGCGAGCCAAGGTTGGCGAAAGACGCTAACTCCGAAAGTTGCAAGTTGTATGGAGAGCAAGGGGAATTTCCGATGTTGGTGGCATGTGTTGGCGAGAACGGGTTGAAGACGCCAAAGTTAGGCAAATTGTTAGCGGATAAAGCGGGAATGTTGTAGGATTCAGGGATTTCCGCGGTGATGGAAGGTTCCTTGTCGGCTAGGAGCTCGCGACGGGCTTCGTAGATATCGCCTAAGGAAAGAAGAATACAAATTGGATTCGAATGAAACTATTTCGGTGGGTGCCTGTCATAGAATATACATAGAATACTCTTTATTATGTACATTATAAAGGTAAATTACAGACATAAATATAGATGTTTCTATATTTATGTCTGTAATTTACCTTATTATCTAAAACACGTTCATAGAGGTACGAGAATCGGACTCTAGATTCGCGAAATATAACTCAAAGATCTTAGCACCTGCTTTTACTTAGACATGTTTCCATCTTTATCTTGCACTTGTAGTTTAACGGTTGTGCGACAGTACCTAACAGGAACCTGTCCTCCTGTCCTGCACCTGTCTGTGTGGTGCCGGACTTAAAGAATAGCATCACCCCATACTTCCCGTGGATGTCGTAAAAGGCGACTAAGGGTCGTACCAGAGAATGGGCAGTAGCGTTCTCTGTGCATTCCACCACCATACCATACTGCGATCGCCAACCCGCCTGCCAAGCGTGGCGATTATGGCAAACCCCCCCTATTGGGTGAGTCAGCAGTGCGTCTTTCGGCTGAAGTTATGATGTGATGACCTAACAGGCATAACTTTTAACAAAAAACTTATTTACAAAAAAAAAAACGACTGACTTCCAAAAAATACTACAAAGTGAAAAATAACTTTAATTTCGGAAGTTGGTGGCAAATAACTAAAATACAGATCCAAAGACATCGACTTCCGAAATTAAAGTTATTTTTCATTATATGTATAGTGTTTTTTGGAAGTCGGTTTTGTTTTTTTGTAATTAAGTTTTTTGTTAAAAGTTATTCCTGTCATTGTCAAAGTTTTTTAGTGGGTCAGTTTGTAATTTATCTAAGTTACAATCGCTTAATGTCAACACTGTTCATCACCTTTTACAAAATATTGCTTTTCCCGATGCAGGGACGTTAATTGTTGAGGAGTTCTCCTAGTAAGAACCAGGTGAACTGAAGCTGATTGAGAAGTTACCTACCATCAGCTCCACTTCACCATACGCATTGTAACGAGCAGAAATTGCTTAGCAACCACATTAAAATACCTAATCGCATCGCAACCCGTGAAATATTTATTATTGGGTCGTTCCGATGGCCATCTGTGGTCTTCATCATCAATTCACCAAATGGTGCTTTCCGAGAACAAATGCACGAGTTACTATAAAAAATACCCAAATCGCTATAGGTGTGCCTATAAAATTTGAGGGATTCCCTCATCAGATTCCGACTTGGTGACAATAGGAGCACCTCGAGAACACACCACCACACCCTTTCAAACAAAAGAAGAATTTTTTCCACAATTGACGGAGTAATAGGTGAAATACATAATCAAAAAAAAAAAACAACATTCATAAAGTCGAAAATTTATAATCTGTCCCATCTCTTTTTTAGAACTCGGTTAAAAAGTACGTGCTAAGGTTATTGTGCTTATAGATTATAAAGGTTCACTGCTCGTTCCCCGTAGGTGATAGCATGATAATATGTAGCCTATATGTTGACCCGACTTCTTAATAATATTCGTGCCAAATTTGAAGTAAATCCATGCAGTACTTTTTGAGTTTATCCCGGAAATACATACAGACAAACAGACAAAAATTCTAAAAACTATATTTTTGGCTTCGGTATCGATTGTAGATCACACCCCAAGTATTCTTTAAAAAAAATATTCAATGTACAGTTTTGACTTCCCTACCATTTTATTATAAATGATAAATAAATAAATGATAAATGATTTTATTTTTGTAAGTAGGTTTGTACAAACACTTTTACACGTCAATCATGTTTTTTAAAACTAGATGAGGTCGGCGTTTCCTATCTGACTACTCTGAGAAGAAAGGCCGAAACAAACTCAGAGGTCACAGTCTCTTTTAAAGTCCAGACATAATCTTGGTCAGGTTATATGAAGACCATGTAGATCGATCGATGTATTACACTCCAAGAGAGTTCTGTATTGACATAGTTACTTACCTGCACAGCGCTCGATGCCCTTGACGACGATGGAGGTGATGCCCTGCTTGGGTTTGCGTCGAATATTGATGTACACATTGTACTTCTGCATCAGTTTGGTCGCTTGCTCGCTGTCAATGCGACAACTTTCGTCTGATACGTCGAAGATTACTACGAGGGGGAGGCTGCCCTGTTGAGATAAATTAATGGATTTGGTAAACAATTGTATAAAAAGTTAGAAAAGACACTAATAAATTATCTATTCTATGGATTTCGTTCCGCCCTCACATTAAGCACTATAATATCATTTCACGCAGAATTTATTTTAATTGGCAAGTCAGTCATGAGCAAACAGTTCAGGCTCTGAATACAAGGTAACATTGTCTGAAAACCAGAAAGTTGTATTTTAAAACGTACAAAATCTGACTTTTCGTTTGCGATTATTAACCCAGGCGCCAAATTTACACTCCAAGGCGAAGTCGTCATTGAATCTCCAACTGAACAGGTTCTCCTTGCTTCGGTCAACCTGGGTCTGGAGTCTGTTTAAAGACTTCCAGGTTACCCAAGACAACTCATGTGCAGGTGGGAGAATGTGGTGCTGTTCCACAAAAGATGGGACATTTAATATCATATCCTGCGTGTCCTGTCAGCTGCACGTTACAGGAACTGATGGACCTTAGATGGCGCCAAACAGCTGAATTCTGAGCAGAGTCCATTTAGATTACCATCGACACGCTAAGAAGAAGAACCCAGCGTCCAGTTGGGACTACGGATATAACCCCGTTTAATGTCCGCGGGAAAAAAGAAGACTGAAGTACCTTTCTAACATCTTATGAGAGACATCATAAACATCTCATTACTACAATATCAGAAATAATACGTTAGAATTGCTGGAAGAATCATGGACTTACCACTAACTGCTGCCGAGCCGCATAAACATCTTTAATATTCCCAGTAATAGTGACGCAAGACTTCTTGATCACGGGTATGTTCGGGTCATCAGCGTCAGGGAACATTATCTGTGTGTTGGTTCCCTTCATGATGATCTTCAACTGTTCAGCTCCACGCCCTACTACCACGCTGTGGTGCATCGGGGATATCTCGAGAGACATCTGCACTTGGGTTTGACTCTGAAAGGGATTTATGATGTTAGTTTTTTATTGAAAAACGTTCCGTTTTATCTGGTCAGAAGTCAGAACACCAAAAAGGCAAAGAAAATTACATAAAAACCGAGAAATCCCCAAAAGATAAGACATTTTGAAAAACAGGTTAGTTCGACGAAATGAGTTATGATGCTCTTCGAAAATTATTAGGCGTTATACAATCTTTTGTAAAATGATAAAATCGGTAACTCTGCTGGTGGAAATGTTATCACCAACTTTGGAGACCTCAATGGGCCTATTCATGGGAATACAAGTCCGCACAACCACTACTTTTAGCCAGAATCTGCACTAGCCAGACAATGAAGTTACTGTGAAATGATTCCACTTTCTTGGTAAATTAGAGCATTGGAGGACTGCGGAAACAGCAAATAGACAAAAAGAAAGAAAAAAAAAAACTACATAATAAGTATACTTAATACGGGCACAAAACAGAAAAAGTCAGCAGCTGCTGGTACGAAGGTTTTATATTGATCTTCAATTGAAGTCCTGACTCCGTTTCTAGCAGGTTTTCTCTGTTTCAGTGTCTTCACTCATTTGTGGAATATTAACAAAATTAAAACAAACTTGATGAACTTACTGCTAATGGTCCGCACATGTAGTTCATGAGCAGATTGGTAGCCTCCATGGTAGCCTTCACCTCCCACTGCACCCCCTTCACCACCAACAGGTTGGCGTGCAGCTTCGGACGGTTGCGTAGCATCACCTGGGAAACAGACCTTGTTAAGGGGGATGGCCTAAGGTAGCCAGCGGAATTCAAATTTTCTTTCGACGATTGATACAATTTGCAGGACCGCAGCCCCCCAGGGGGTTGTGTGAAATAAGGAATCGTTAAGTGATCATGTGATGATCACATAACGATTCCTTACTTCGAAACCACGTCAATTCCTTAGCTAATCCCGCCAATCTCACGCTGATTTCTCGAGGCTTCGTTCATTGTGTCATAGAGAATTACGGCCTACGTCAGTGGTTAGTGTGTATGTACAGTCAACAAAAGAGAGATAAGTATGCAGGATCGTCGGATATAGTTGAAGTTTAGTAAGAATGGATGTTCTCGAATAAAATTTATTTTAATTATTAGAAAACAAACAGCTCATTTATCAAATTAAATTTCAGTCGACAACATGCATTGGTTTCTTACTAAACTTCTACTATATCCGACGATCCTGCAAACTTATCTCTTTTGTTGACTGTACATCAGCAAAAAACAATAATTTCGCAGGTTACCCTGGTGCTTTCGCCATTACACAACATAGGTAGACACCGTAAGTATTAACTTGAGCACTGAATAAATATCGCTCTAGGCACCAGTGGGCCTAAAAAGGCCACTTTGGCAGAATCATAAAAGGATAACAGAATGGACAATTAACTGTTAAGTTAATCGTATCAAATCCCATTGGTGAAGCATTTTTCAATTATTTTGTTTGTCTGTGCTAAAATACCAATCAATCCAATCCAAATCCAATCCCAATCTCTTTGATTGTACCTACGTAGTGCAGCGAAAAAAAAAAAACACGGACTGTCTTCGCCATTTTATAATTCCTTTTATGATTCTCCAAAGTGGCCTTTTTAGGCCCCCTGTTTACCTAACCCATAGTGCTAGTTAGAAAACATATTGCATCATCACCAACAACAATAGTACCGCGATGGTCGTTCCTATGACAAGGCTGAGTGTACTATTTAGATACCATCTTACAACCTGACAGATGGTTAATTAAAGACTGATGGGTATATTCGTTAACAGATTGTTCTGGTGCCTTCAATCTAGTACAGAATAGGTCATAAATCAAATTTGCAGAATATAATTATAATTAAATTATATGGGTTAAGTACCTGAACGTTGTACTGGTCCTGAACGTTTTGCACGTACGGCGAAGTGATGTCTGGTAGCGGCTGTGAGCTGGGGACTATCGGCAGCTCGAAGCAGAACACCAACGGAGTCAGGGCCTGGCACATCATAAAGGTCAAGTATTGTTTGACGGTAAACAAGATTCCTATAGTCATTTCACAGATAAGTACCTAGGTATTTTTTATCTCCGACAGCAACTAAACGGCAATGAGAATAAAGATCATTAAAAGCAAAGTCAGAGGTAAAAAAAAATTAATTTAAAAAATTAAAAAACCCGACTGCGAAACTGAAAAGCTACAAACAAGCCCATTTTAAATTAAATAAAAGTTGGAAGCAGGCGGGACCCATTTGAATTTGAAAATATGATAAAAATGGTATGGGTCCCGCCTGCTTCCAACTTTTATTTAATTTAAAGTGGGCTTGTTTGTAGCTTTTCAGTTTCGCAGTCGGGTTTTTTAATTTTTTAAATTAATTTTTTTATTTACAGCTTTTTAGTTTACAAATGTGAAAGATTTCGCAAACGATTTAGTTCTTGGTACTTGTTTTTTACGTTTTGTCACTTCGAATTACTTTTAACCATATAAGTTATATATATTTTTGTAATCACCTTTTAAAACCCTTTATTTTGATATCCCACTCGATAGGTTTCGAGAAAAAAAAATTTTTTTTTGAAGACATTGTGCCATAAATCGGCCATTTTAATTTTTTTTTTCAATTTTAATATACCCAGTGTCACTCTCACAATTAAGACGAATCTAACGGCACCTCTCAAGCTGAAATCGATCAAGCCGTTTAGGCTACAGAGCGTGCCAAAGAAATATACATACATACATACATACACTCGAAAAACATAACCCTCCTTCTGACGCAGTCGGGTAATAATTTACTACTATTTACGAGGTAGATATTCGATACAAAAAATGCATTGGCTACTTGGTGGACAGTCGCCATTGTCAATACCTAATAAAATGTTGTTATATAAACAAGTTTTAAAACCTGTATGGACCTACGGTATTCAGCTGTGGGGCTGCACCAGCCAAAGCAACCGTCAAATCATACAAAGATTCCAAAATAAAGTACTCAGGGATATAGTCAACGCGCCTTGGTACATTAGAAACAGCGACCTTCACCGGGACCTCAAAATGGATGTCGTAAACACAGTTATACAAAAATATGCAGAAGCTCATGAACACAGACTTCATCATCACGTAAATGTCGAGGCGATCCAACTCCTTGACAACACTGAATTAGTGCGAAGACTAAAAAGGGTAAAACCTTTTGAGTTAGTTTAGTGCAGTGTAAGTGAACAACTGTAGTGCAAGAGCTGTATCTTATAAAGAACACGTGAATCAAGTGTCTCCCCCTTAACTTATAGTGAATAAGAAAGACGTTATTGGACGATTTCTTAATGTTATAGTTACTTAGCAGTTTAAGTTATATTTAAATTACTTATTAGCTAATAGGCTAGATTGTAATGTAAATAAAGTATCACCTACTGTGGTACTTAATAAAGGAAAAAAAAAAAAAAAAAATTTACGAGGTAGATACTAATTAATCTAACATCCCAAATGTGCCCGTTATTGATTTTGAAGACGTCACACAGTCACATTTCAAATAATTCATTATCAGAAATCGATCTTAGAAATACATACATTTGAATCGAGTCTGAGGTTCTTGTAAGAAACTTTTAAACGTCAATAATTTGTTGGTCATTATTTTATAACTATAGTAGTAGAGGGGCCCGTGGCTAAATAATAACAGCCGCACAGGTCGATCGATCAGGTTAAGCTACGCTTGCCGCGGTTGGTCTGTGGATGGGTGACCATCTTTACTTACCGTGACCCCTCCGTGTCTCGGAAAGCACGTTAAGCCGTTGGTCCCGGCTGTCATTTGTGGATCTTTGACAGTCGTTACGGGTAGTCAGAAGCTCGAAAGTCTGACAATCAGTCTTATCAAGGGGTATCGTATTACCAATAACTGGGTTATGGGGGTCAGATAGGCAGTCGCTCCATGTAAAATACTGGTATTCAGCTGCATCCGGTTAGACTGGAAGCCGACCCCAACATAGTTGGGAAATGATGATGATGATTTTAAAACTACCCAAGCAGCAAAATTATCCTACAGTGCAGATGTTATAGGCCTCCAGTACTTATAATGGTCTCTTAACGGTTCTAGTATTTGCTGCCACGCTTATAATAGCAAGCATGGAGTTAGTTGGGCCTTATAGTATATCTGATCTTATACATTAACTTATAATTACTTATAGGTCGAAATTAAGAGTGCAATATAAGCTTGGGTGACCTATAAAAGTATCCCGAGGGTGTAAATGCACTCAAGAGTAGATAAACTGGTAAGCTATACTTATAACTGCTAACAAGAAGCATTATAGAACTACTATAAGTAAAGTACGCCAATAAGAGTGACAAACAGAACTAAACATACTGGAAACTATTTGCATTTATTACTTGGTTTTATAAGGCTTTATAAGTTCACTTTACAGAACAATTATAAGTAAAATGGAGCGGTTCTAAAGTGGTATAAATCAATTTTGTTATAATCTTAACACGGTTATAAAGGTTTAATATAATATACTTAGTATCCAAAACTATATCCGTGGTGTCCTGTACAAGAATACATTGGTTTATAATGGTCTTGCAAATGCTATTATGGTGTCGGTTTCTAGATTTGTATCTGGCGAGGAACGAATCGTAGAAATAGAAGGTTCCCTACAAAATAGTTACTGTGAATAGACAAAATGTTTATATTAACAATTCTGCACAAAACGACGTTTTATCGATAAAAAGCGATTTAAATTTAGACTTAAAAAATGGTATTAGAACCTGTGCAAGAAGATGAAAGCGATATTGAAGACTATTACAAAATGGGCTGTAGAATACGATATACGACATGCGACATTAAATTCTTTATTGTAAATATTGAATAAAAAGATTGAAGAGGATGCCCGTACACTTCTTGACACTAATAAAGAAAATCTGGATATTACTAATTCAGCGCCAGAAGAATATTGGCATAATGGCCTTATCAAATGTTTAAAAAATATTTTTCGATAATTCCCGTTCCACCCGAAGAGATTTCTGTATTATATAAATATTCGAAAATCCGTTTTAGTCAAAAAGCGATCGACGTCCAGAAACATTACCATTTTCAATGCTGACAGCTAAACAAAAACAATAAAATAAGACATAGGTACCTAATAGCAATATAAATTAACCGTCCGTTTATAGAAATATTTGCGGAACTCTAATTCCAAACAATATGGCCAAGCAATGGTTCTGATATTTACCATTTTCAAACAAAGTACGCCTATAACGGTTTGTTAATATATTTTTGAAAACCAACTTTGCCAAAATGGCGACTTTTCGTTGTATGTCTTAATGAAACCAACATTATTTTCAAATTCAACTAAATGAAAACGCTAATTTTAAGGGGCGTGTAAAAATTTTGATATAAAACATATTATACTTCACCGAAAATATACGTGCGCCATGCACATTCAACACATTACATCTTGACTTATTGTTAACTAACACTCTACTCATATTGATATTCTAGATAATATCTATTTATAATAAGAAATGGATGCATTTCTTACCTTTATCAATATTAATCTTTACAAATGTCATTCACCAAATCACAACATTTTTTTGAGCTTGTAAGAGATTCACTGTGTACGTTATTGTCGTGTTTGGTTCCATTAAGCGCTGATAGTTAGCTTCGCGGGAGCAAATAGTTTTACGAAGTCCAACTATAGAGTCGTTATTGGTCAAAGTGGTGTTCACCAAGTCTATTATAGATATTTAATTAGGTAAAATACGCCTATAAATTGGGCCCTTTTCCGTGGTTATAATTGCTTACTATTCCGTTATAGTCCTAATGAAATGATGGTTCCAGGACAATTACTAGACCACATTTTGCTGCTTGGGTATAGTCCGCGTAGAACTAGTTGGCCGCGCCTTGAGTGGGGACGGGGATGAGGGCGGCGGGGTTGCGTAGTGTTCGCAACGCACGTATGAGTCATGTGACAAAGCGCCCTCGCCCCTCGTCTCACCGCGTACGTACCTGAGGAGCGGCCAACTAGTTCCGCGCGGAGTATGGATTGCGCCGGCATTTCCTAGCTGACAGATCCCTGAGAAGAAACGCCAAAAAGAAGTTTAGAGGTCTCTCTCTTTTAACCTTTTGACGACAAACGAAAACGTGCCCAACACGCCACCGTCGTCGTCAACAACGGACAAGAAAACGGGTGTTGGGCACGTTTTCGTTTGTCGTCTATACCCGACCGTGGCGTTCAAAAGGTAAAAAATGTCGTTTTCTTGTCGGTTGTAGACGACCGTGGCGTGTTGGGCACGTTTTCGTTTGTTGTCTATACCCGACCGTGGCGTTCAAAAGGTTATATTACTGCTGCTCTGAGTAAACATAAACAGGGTTAAACAGAGTCAAAAACATTTCAACTTCTGCTTAGGAATTTAATAATATCTGTCCTTGGCGCCATGGATATCAAAAATAATAATCGTGACAAAGAACACTAATTTCACGATTTACCATGAAGATGAATTCTCAAATTGCTACTGCAATTTCGTCAGAATGCGTCTAGACTCATCACATTTATGGCAGGCGCGATGCAAATGCGAGTTTATCTTTACCACTTCTTATGCATAACTACTAAGAGGTCAGCGCCAGTAGTGAGTCTGGCTTGTACTATTTATTCTGTGGTCTGGCTATATATACCTTAGTGTGCTTAGCCACATGTCACTTATGGAGGTGTACCTCATGTACCTCATGTGTATGTGTGGTGTGGGTGTGTGCTAAGCATGATGTAGATCTATTCATCTACACCATGCTTAGCACACGTTCTTTTATCATCATTTCAGCCGCTTTCGGCGTCCACGTCCACTGCTGGACATAGACCTCCCCAAGCACCTCCACTTCGACTAGCAGCGGTTCTGTGCTTCTCGCATCCAACGGGTTCCTGCGGCCTTCACAAGGTCGTTGGACCACCTTGTGGGAAGCCTTCCAACGCTACGTCTTCCGGTAGATTCACTCCAGAACCTTTCGGTCCCATCTGTTCTACGAGCAATGTGCCTTGCCCACTGCCACTTAAGTTTGGCAATTCTTCCCGCTATGTCGGTTACCTTGGTTCTCCTGCGGATCTCCTCATTCCTGATTCGATCACGCAGGGAAACTCCAAGCATAGTTCTTTTATACTATAATTCTATTAAATAAATTGACTAAAGTTCATTTCAAATAAACTTGCGATAAAGTTTGTTCACCTCCTTCTACTAATGTATCCGAATATTTCCAAACCATACGAAAAAAATGTATGGGCAGTGTCGGTAACACGATCAAAACAATGACTTACTCCGTGTTTGGTATTATGAAACTCAACCGATGCAATGTTAGCGACAGTTTTGTATGACGAACGATATCTATCGTAAGTTATTTGGACTTTTTGGTACAGGGTGGTTGAATGACATTTATCGCAAGTTTATTTGAAATACACTTTACTTACCCTAACTCGTGCCCTGGCTCTCTCCACCCGCTCCATGTCTCCTGCAATGGACACCTGGTTGCTCTTCTCCACCGTACTGGTGCGATTCGAATCCGGGAAGTGGATGTGGCAGCCAGTCTCCTCCATCACGCGCTTTATTGTAAGCCCACCCTGTGGGACATCAAAGTAGTATTTAGAAGATTTGTTTTCGACTCTGCAAGCCTGGAATGTTATGCTAGATGTGTAGATCGTAATAACAGCGAATCAAATCGATTTTTAGGGTTCAGTACCCAAAGGGTAAAAACGGGACCCTATTACTAAGACTCCACTGTCCATCTGTCTGCAACCAGGCTGTATCTCATGAACCGTAATAGCTAGACAGTTGAAATTTTCACAGATGATGCATTTCTGTTGCCGCTTTAACAAATAATAAAAGTAAAATTTAAAGATGTATAAAAGAAACATTTTTTTTATTGGCGTTTTATGCCTTGTGGTAAGAAACCCTTCGTGTGCGAGTCCAACTCGCACTTGGCAGGTTTTATGATTGTTCTTCTAAAACATAAGCTTAGCTAATGGCGTGGTGAAGAGCCAGCCATCAAGGTTAACTGCTTCTGACTGTCCATGGTAACGCAAGACGATGTCATGCGCCGAGATTTGTTATTGAGCCGTTTCCCTCATACTAGCCCATTCTACCCTTGGATCCAAATGATCCAATCAGCTAAAACTTAAAACAGTGGTTATTCCAAAATGTTAACAATCTTCATTTGCTATATTGCAGCATGAATTATATGGGAAAAGCTCATGCTGGTCATGACATGGTGGAAAACCTACATGGTCCTCATATTGAACAACGACCTAACCTTTTTTTTTTTGTTTAGCCTTGTCCCTCTACTGGGCAAAGGTCTCCCCAAATCCTTCCAGGAACCTAGTTCAAGAAAATACATTTTTAACCACTTTATAAAATTAATATTTTAATATTAATATCATTTAGACATTGGCCAGTCACAGTCAGCAAGTTAGTGGTAGCGGGGCTGCCTGGGGTCTGACTCTGACGTATATCCATACTAATATTATAAATTCGAAAGTAACTCTGTCTGTCTGTATGTTACCTTTTCACGCCTAAACCACTGAACGGATTTTGATAAAATTTGGCAGAGAGATAGCTTGCATCCCGAGGAAGGATATAGGATAGTTTTTATTCCAATATTCCCACGGGATCGACACTTATGCGGGTGAAACTGCGGGGCGCTGCTAGTATTTAATATTAGTTAGTGTCGCCTCGTGAATGCTATGGCATTCGTGATACAGAGTAACCCTAGTACGAGTGCCAAAGCACTCTTTTAACATCTAAGTGCACATTACATAGGACTAAATTTGTTTGTTTTTAAGGAGATTTACTGTACCCATTCTTCTAGTAATAAAGATTTCTATTATTAATGCTATTTTAGTGCACCCATATCAATAAAGATACATGAATCAAGGCTATTTTTAAACAATTTAAGTAGGTATGTGTGTATTTTATTACCTAAAGATCCTTATAGCGGATAATTAGCGGACGTGTTTGAAAGATAACCGTAATTACTCTATGGTTACCCGTATTTGCCATAAAGAATCAAGGTAGGATACTGACTGACGCACGAAACAAGAATTTGTTGTGTTTAATTTTATTGTTGTTATCTACTTGTAGCTCAATAAGCACCCACAGGCCACAACATAAGGGGGCCTAAAAAGGCCACTTTGGCAGAATCATAAAAGGATAACATTATGAATTATAATATCGCGAAGACACTCCGTGTTTTTCTTTTTTTCGTTGCAATGCGTAGGTATAATCAAAGAGATTGGATTGATTGGTATTTTAGCACAGACAAAAAAAATAACTGAAAAATCCTTCACCAACGGGATTTGTACGATCATAGAAATGTTTAGGTATCTATAGATACGATTAACTTAACAGTTAACTGTCCATTATGATTCAAAATGTTATCCTTTTATGATTCTACCAAAGTGGCCTTTTTAGGCACCAAGATCATACTAGTAATTAAACTGATGTAAAAACTTCATAAAAGATTTGATTTTATTTATACTTTCAAGAAGGTAGTCCGGTTTGAATATATTCATGCACACTTTACACAGCAGCCTTTTGAGAGGTATTTAATTAAATGAAAGTCTAGCCACAGAATAAATAGTACAAGTACCCTAGCTGTCTCATTTCTTGTCGTTAATTATCTTGCAGTCAAAAAACAAACGAAATTCCACAAACGTCGTTTTCAATATTTTAATTTCTGTACGTTGATGACGTCATTTTGGTTTTGTGGTAAGTAATATACCTACCTAAATACTTATACCTAATAAAAAATATAATTAAAACAACAACAGAAAACTAGCCAAATTATCGACGCACGTATCGGTAACAAAGACATAGACAAAGGCCTAACACTTGCTGAGCGAGCTAAGGAATGCGGGCCTCGCATTCCAGAGATGCGTCGAGTTAATGTGACCGCGTTGTATTTTATAAAAACGATAGATGTAAGTATTTATTGTCATTCACACTGTGAAAATGCTTGAAATATTCCATAATGGTACGAAAACCTAATTTCACCTAATCTAATAAATAAAAAAAGTATAAACCGTTAATCATAATCAGCCTATAATGTTCCCTCTGGGACACAGGGACACAGGCCTCCTCTCGGTGAGAGGGAGTGGGCCGTAATCCACCACACGGGCCCAGTGCGGGTTGGCAGATGTCACATTTCTTCGAATTTTTGGTTCTAGCACATGCCGGTTTCCTCACGATGTTTTCCTTCACCGTTTTGAGAACAGTGGTGATGAAATAATTAAACCGGTAATGACGTTCGAAAACATGGCGTGTGAATGCTCCAAAACATCTCGAGGAAGTGCAAAGCAAGTAGCAATACCATATGCATGAAGAGATGAAAGACTTTTACTGAACTAGCGTTTCAATCGCTGAAAAAAATAACAAAGAAATTTTTCATTTCACAAATATTAGTTTCATGTAGATTGAATTCTTAGACCTCAGTTGTTGTGAGATCCGGGATCCTTCGTTACGTTAACAGTTTTTATAAAAGAAACCAGCAAGTTGAAAGTAGGTACGTTCACTGCTAGATTATGTGGTCAAACTTCGCGTAGGTTTGTATACCTTCTTACTCTCAGAAATACAGGATATTACCTATGTCTAACCGTCTAACGTGGAACAGACCAAATCCTAATAATGCATTTAGAATTTTGTTACTGGCTGGCTGAAACTCTGAACCTGTACATCATAAGGGAATCTCACACCTGGACATGAGTTGCCTTGGTTGTCCTGGAAGTTTTTAAATAGACTTCGGACTCAGGTAAGCCGAGGTCAAGAAAACCTGCTCAGGTGAAGATTCACAGATGAATCCGCCCTGGAGTGTAAATGTGGTGCTTTCCAACAAACAATGGGGCACTTGTATCCAGCGTGTCCTGTTGTCTGCACGCTACAGGAGTTGATGGACGCTACTGAAGGTGCCAAGCTCGTAGCCAAATTCTGGGTTGACTGTAAATAGATTGCCATCGACACGATTTTTTTTTTTTGTTGGGAAATCATCAGATGACCCCTCCCGCTGGCACGGGCCTGGTCCTGATCGGACGGTGAGCTACCCATTACTCTCCGTCCGCAGACTCGCGCCTACGGTGGCCGGGAGTCGTCCCGTGGCTCCCGACGACGCCCGGAGCGTAGCCACGACACGCCGCGCGCCGCAGCCATCGACACGCTAATAAGAAGATTAGAGGACGGAATCAGGGTGGGTCGATTACAGCATGATGTCATGAACAAGTAGGCATTGCAACTATCAGATAAAGTTCTCGCCTTTGGTTCTCAGAATCTATCTAAGAACGTAACATGAGAACTATATTTTGTCGTGCTCACAAGTAATTGATGTGAAATCGTTAGTGCCATTAAATAAATAGGTTCTGACCTAAGTAGGCCTGGGTTCTCACTAAGGCGACCAGTTTTACTGTCATCGTGAGATATTTGAGCACTCAGCGAACATTTAGCAAGCGTGTCTGATACCACTAAATATTTATTTTAGTACTTAGCACGATTGGCGAGGTAATTTAGTCAACGACTTGCTTCTGATTAGCCCCGTGGATTAGCCTAATGGAACTATTGAATCAAGATTTTATCGTCAAGTTGTTAAGTTACAAGTACATAGGTACCTATTTACTTTCACAAGATAAAATTATTGTGTTAAAAAAACCGGACAAGTGCGAGTCGGACTCTCACACGAAGGGTTCCGTACCACAAGGCATAAAACGCCGCAAAAAAAAAAAAAAAAAAATTCGCCCTCTATTATATGGGACTCAACAAAACTGGCGAAATGTTGGTGAAGGTATTATATAAGGTATACCTCTGCCTTACATTTCGGAGAATCCAGGCAATACCGGCAAATACAACGTGTAACGATACAATGTGCTTAAAAAAACAGCTGTTTCCCACATTTTGACGAGTTATACGAACATAAATGTAAGGGAACAACTGATTTTTTTTCGCGTGTAGTCCTTATTAAAAGTTGTTCATAATGATTAGTACAATGACCCCCTAAAAAGTTTTGCGCATTTAACGTTACACTTTGTATAATAGTATGTTATACTCATCAACGCCCAACCCTTGCACCTAGAAGGCTGAAATGCACAAAGGTTCCCTCTAAGATATAGGCAAGGAATATTTGAAATTTCCATGGAATACCTATGGAATTCACGGACGTGTGAAGTCGTTAGCAAATTGTTATTAAATTAGTAAGATTTGCTATCGTTTCGTTTAGAGGATTTTTTATTCAGAATTAATATGAAATGTACATGAACAACAAATTATAAAATCAGTACCTACCTATTTATTTATTTAAAAAATAATGTATTAGTAAGATTAGGTGTAGATAGTTTTAATATAAAATTGATGTACATACATACCAACGCATACTTAGGTTGAGTTCCAATCGATACCTATTGATTACAATTATGCCGTCTTTTCTGACTCCATCGGAAGTTCCCAGTTATAATTACAACCGATTGTTTTGTGTGATGAAAACCGCGATGGACATTGTTTTGTTTCTCACAGTTCTCAAGTCTACCGACTTGACAATTGTGAGAGTAGGTATTTGCGAACATCCCAATTAGGTATTACGAAATGCTAGCTTCCGCCCGCGGCTTCGCCCACGAGGTATGTCGATAAAAACTATCCTATGTCCTTCCCCAGGATGCAATCTATCTCTCTGCCTAATTTTAGCGAAATCCGTTCAGTGGTTTAGGTGTGAAAACGTAACATACAGACAGACTGAATTACTTTCGAATTTATAATATTAGTATGGAGGATTGCTTGTATGATTGTAATTGAAAAACAGACGCTCACGTGAATGCAAAAACGTGACAGGATCGACTTCTTGATTACAATATCGTAATTATGAGGTTCAATTGGTTTGATCTCATAAATAAAATGCCTGTCTGTGCCTGATAAAGTAATCGAGGAAAAAAAACTATGCTTAATAAAGATGTGAACATTAATTACAACTAATAGTCTAGTTAAGATGTATACTGTATAATCTATGGTTCGAACTAAGCTTATACTTAAAAGTTTAGGTAATTCTATTTTTGCCCGACGTAAAAGAGGGTCTGTGTGGGGCCGGACATAAATAATAGCACCACCCCATACTTCCCGTGGGTGTCGTAAAAGGCGACTAAGGTACGCCCCTTAGTCGCCTTTTACGACACCCACACCCCCGAACAAAGATTTGACATGTCACCCGGGCAGTGTTGCCACTTTTTCAACTTTCACTTCCCGTGGGTGTCGTAAAAGGCGACTAAGGATCGTACCGGAGAATGGGCAGCAGCGTTCTCTATGCATTACACCACCATAGCCATACCATACTGCGATCGCCAACCCTCCTGCCAAGCGTGGCGATTATGGCAAACCCCCCCCCTTTTGGGGGAGGCCTATGTCCAGCCAGCCCAGACGTCTTTCGGCTGAAATGATGATGATGAAAAGAGGGTTATGATTTTAACAAGCATTACTTATGTATGATGTCATCTGTTCCCATTAGAAAAGTGTGCTTGTTTTGAACATTGTAGTTGCAGTCGGGTTTTTGATTGCTCATTTTTAGGGTTCCGTACCCAAAGGGTAAAAACGGGACCCTATTACTAAGACTTCGCTGTCTGTCCGTCTGTCCGTCTGTCCGTCTGTCTGTCACCAGGCTGTATCTCAAGAACCGCGATAGCTAGACAGTTGAAATTTTCACACATGATGTATTTCTGTTGCCGCTATAACAACAAATACTAAAAACAAAATAAAATAAATATTTAAGGGGGGCTCCCATACAACAAACGCGATTTTTTTGCCCTCTTTTGCTCGATATCAAAAATGGCAACAGGTAGGCACTTGAAATATTCACAAAATACTCAGTTGTATTTTAACTTTAATAATAAATAATAAAATTAAAATAAAATAAATATTTAAGGGGGGCTCCCATACAACAAACATGTTTTTTTCGGCGTTTTTGCCTTGTGGTACGAAACCCTTCGTGCGCGAGTCCGACTCGCACTTGGCCAGTTTTTATTTTTATTTGCAGCAAGAACTGCGCCCTTTTTGTGTAACACACTATCAATTTCAAAAAGCGTGAGGATTGCCACAAGAAAAAAGAGGCCCAGCAATGAGTGACGTCGCGCAGTGGATGATAATGATGTGTGATGATGACACATTTTTAAATTTTCTTAGTATTATGTAGGTATTTATGTACTTTCTACTTTGCTATTGTGTCCAAGGGATCCGAACAGACTCATAATAGAGGATACTCATAAATCAGCCAGGTATGCTAAAAGCTGCCTTGTGATGTGTGTAGATACCTACGTATTTACAACAAAATCCCAAAAGAATTAAAATGTATAAATAATGCAAATTCATTTAAAAACAAGCTGTATAAATGGCTGAATGGACATAATTTCTATGACATTAATGATTTCTTTGACATAAAATTATAATATTATATCCATCTATTTATTTGAATGACTTATTTACTAATTACTGTTTTTTTTTTCCCCTTGGACCTAAAATTTTTGCATGCAATTGACATATTCTGTGTAGCTAAACATGTGGACATTGTATTTAAATAAGACTAACACCATTATACCATGTTTAAGGCAAATAAAGACAGTTTATCTTATCTATCTTATATTATCTATTATACGACTAAGTAAGTGACTAAGTGATGTCTAAACTTGAAGTTGTAAAGACGCAAAAAAAAAACAAATCGAGGGCAAACAAACTCGCATGCTCGAACAGTTAATTATAATTACTGATTAAAAACATTAGCATAACAAAAAGGTGTTGCGGAATGATGCCTTTGACAGATTAAAAGTTAATCCGTTAAATAGGATTCCGTAGTCACGGTAATAGTACCGTAGTCGTCAATATTCTAAAGCTAATTTTCTAAGCTTTTGTGTGATCCAAGGTTTACTTTTGGACTTACGGACTTGTCTGTGTGGTGCCGGTCTTAAAGAATAGCACCACCCCATACTTCCCGTGGGTGTAGTAAAAGGCGACTAAGGGGCGTACCGGAGAATGGGCAGCAGCGTTCTCTATGCATTCCACCACCATACCATACTGCGATCGCCAACCCGCCTGCCAAGCGTGGCCATTATGGCAAACCCCCCCTTTTGGGGGAGGCCTATGCCCAGCACGTCCAGCAGTGGACGTCTTTCGGCTGAAATGATGATGATGAAGGTTTACTTTTGTGTGATCCAAGGTTTACTTTTCCTTGATTTTAACTTCATTATACTTAAACATAATTCTTTTTTCTTTTTTTTTTTCTTAAATTATAGTAAGTACATAATAATACATATACGTAGCTTAGTGTGGGGACGCCCGCGCCCCCCAGCTAGATGGACCGACGACCTTAAAAGGGTGGCTGAGTGGGGGTGCTTGGATAGACTAATGTGAAAGGCGGAGGACAGGACAGGACAGGGTGTTGTGGCGCAGTCTAGAAGAGGCCTATTTTCAGCAGAGAACTGCCGTAGGTTGATAGCTGGCGTCGGGGCCGCTAATCATGCAACCAGCAGCGGCCCTAGGGGAGCGGTGCGACGGCTCCGGGCGCCGTCATGGGAGAGGTGCTGAAATCTACCGAAATGCGACCACCACTCATCATCTGCCTAGCCTTTTCCCAACTATGTTGGGGTCGGCTTCCAGTCTAACCGGATGCAGCTGAATACCAGTACTTTACATGGAGCGACTGCCTATCTGACCTCCACAACCCAGTTACTGGGTAATACGATACTCCTTGGTAAGACTGGTTGTCAGACTTTCGGGCTTCTGACTACCCGTAACGACTGTCAAAGATCCACGAATGACAGCCGGGACCAACGGCTTAACGTGCTTTCCGAGGCACGGAGGGGTCACGGTATGTAAAGATGGTCACCCATCCACAGACCAACCGCGTCAAGCGTAGCTTAACCTGATCGATCGACCTATGCGGTCATTCATGTTCATTATTTAGCCACGGGCCCCTCAAATGCGACCACCACTGGTGGTCGAATTTCGGTTGATTTCAGCGCCTCGACGATCGGCTATATAGTAAGTTACTATCATCAATGACTGGTGCCTGGAGGACAGTCCTCCAGGCACCAGTCATTGATGACAGTAACTACTATAAAAACCGATCGTCCACAAGCAAGCAAGCAACTGCATATAATATAGGAACATGGTACATAAGATTTTGCACCACCTAAAAAAAATCTAGGGCCGCCACTGCATGCAACAACAGTTGACCAGGAACGTAGGTATCGCGCAAACTACAGATCTGGGAGGCGTGCCTAATCTGCGCACTAAACTCACTCACAGACTGACAATCCCCTCGCTTGCTTCATAAGTAGATCGGAAAGTTTGCTCGAATTTGTATCGAAACTTGCAAGACTTTACGGAACCCTAAAATAATTGTACTTAATTGAAATCAGCTCACCTTTCCGATGATATGCGAGTGATCTGTGTAGCTGACATCGATCTTCATCGTAACCCGGTTATTCTGAAAAATAAAACATTACCAATTAGTTCAATCATATTTTAAAATCACTTGTAGGTGCGACGAGACAAGTATACCTACACTAATAACCTACTAGCAAATTAACGGCTCTCTTGCTATTTATCTTTGCGTTTGCGACAGTACCCAAATAAACAAGATTATACACACGATACAGGCCCCTCTATTCCATTGGGCAAACTGGGCAAGTGCCCAGGGCCCCGCGATCGACGGGGGCCCCGGCCTGCCGTCAAAAAATCATTATTTGCAGCCTGTTTTCTTTTTTCTTTCCATTCAACGTATTATTAGTAGGTACCCCATCATCATCTGCCTAGCCTTTTCCCAACTATGTTGGGGTCGGCTTCCAGTCCATTATTAGTAGGTACCCCATTCAATGACAAAATAATCACAATAATATTATAAAGGCGAAAGTTTGTGAGTGTGTGTGTGTGTGAGTGTGTGTGTGGGTTCCGTTTTTACCCTTTGGGTACGGAACCCTTAAAAAGTATCCTATGTGTTAATCCAGGAAATGGTCTATCTGTGTGCTAATTTTCATCCAAATCTGTTCAACGGTTTATGCTTGATTGAGTAACAAACATCCAAACATCTTCAAAAACTTTCACATGATTTATAATATTAGTAGGATAGTTTATCTATTCGATAATTAATTAAAGCTCCAGCGAAACGTCATTTTTGCAGCCTGGTAGGTACCAAGCCATCATACAGTACCGCCATTGTAGATGAACCAGTCAGCATGTTGGTCCAACTGACGACTCCAAGGATCCGCCAGACGAAAGCTTCGTAAGCTTTACTAGGATATAACTACCAACACCGACGCGACATAAGTAACCCACCGGTCACCTACCATCTGGTTGCCTAGCACAGGCTAGCACTGGCACAACGTACTCAACAGATTGTACTTACTTGAGGATAGGATAAGAAGCTAGTCCTCATGGATATAGGTAGGTAGTGACGGTGATAGGTAGTATCAGAAAAGCAGTTCTACTACCCACAGTCCCACAACTCCCACACTTCAATAAATTATCATAAACATAGTTTGCCTTAAGTATAAAATAGTACTGCGTGCAGGATTGCTAGCTAGATCCCTGCATGTAAATCACCGTGAAGATAAGGGTATTGTCTATCTAAATCAGCCGTGACATGATCGGTCAGGTATTGATACAACAACGAAATTGTTAGCACTTTGGAATAAAATAAAATAAATTAGGTACGTACCCTTGTGTCTAATAACTGAATTATTTTTTCCCGAGCCAGCTTCACGTCATCAGGTCGACCAGCGACTCTCACATGTGGGTCTAAATACAATAATACACTCATTAAATTCGTATAAAACCACCAAACTATTCACTTATTTTGTCCTCATCGCTTACCAATTTCAAAAAGATCGATAAATTTATTATCACGTAGTTTTCTAATAACATTATAAACTAAATCGTCACTATATTCGTCAAAAATCATTGTTACTTCATTGATATAATTAAAATAATTAATTGATTGCTAAATATGTTAGTTCATGTAACGGACACACGCGCGAATACATTATAAAATAAAATTTTGAAGGAGCGCGCCAGGCTGGCGCCTCTCCGCTAGTCTATTTGGCGCCGGCCCGCCAAAATTACGACGAATAATGCAGGTGTTCCGTTTATTTTTTAAATTTAAAAAAAATGTGCGTTCATTTTTTTTTTACGGAAATTATTTTTGCGATTCTATTTAGAGTTGCTAGTGCTTATTATACCTTTTTTAGAACGAGCTCCAATTTTGAGACGAGCGGGCCAATTTATTAAAGTATTGGTTTCAGTCATTACCTGAAATAGAATTATTTTTAACTTTTGTATTTAGTGCCTAGGAATGGCTATTGTTGTAGAAATATATTTTAATTTTTTCCTTACCCGGTGGAAGAATGCTTGGGCTGTTTGAGTTTCATCCAAGTTATCTGCAAAGGTTAATCATTGAATTTCTATTTTCTTTTTCCTAATCTTTGAGAAATTAATATTAACTTACCACCAAGCATAGCTTCCAGACGACGTCGGTCAACACGGAATCTTTCCTGGTATACATCTTCAGCACTGTTTAGCCCAAGAATCACTGCTAATTTCTGTAGGTCTTCTGCTGACGTCACAGAATTACTCGTTCCACTTTCGGAAGCCTATAACGGTTATTTGTAAAGGGGTTGAAAGAAAAAAGTAGCACTCTCGATGATTATTTACCCGGTTTGGGGTGGTTCTATCTAATAATTTGTTATGTTGGTCAATGGTGTATCAAAAGGGCTGCAAAAGGGCAGTGGTCTTCAAAATGGCGGAGATTCTATTAAAATGAGGTTTAATAATTTTTAGTCATAACATTATGAAATAGGTATCAAAAACTTACTTCACTTATCGTATCTTTGTCTGAATTATGTTTAAACTCCGATAAATGCGTTTTCACGGTTAAAAAGTTGGTCGATGCCATGGCTAATTGTGCAACAGATTTATATTATTAACAATATAATTGCAGTCAATTAGAATATAAATATATCAATTAATGAATTAATAAAATAAATTGTCTAATGAACATAATAATTATTGCAATACTTAAAATTATACCGAGGTTTTGTATACCAGAACTACTTAACGTATTGCTTGACCGGTACCGAGTGAACTGTACTTCTAATATGCCAAGAGGAATTAAAGAAATAAATTCAGTAACTGAGGGTAGTTAACTTGAACGTTACATCAGTAACGTTCAAGTTACATACCCCCAAATGTTGATATATTTTGTCTATTACTCTGTTTACTCTATTGGTATCATAAAGCAACGTTATAAGCCTAATGTATGTACCTATATGTATAATTTAATTTCATACATGTTTTTCTATGAACAATCTATTTAGCTGTTCAAAAGAAAATTTTTACGCGCAATAAACATGCATAGTTTGCAACATGGAGGCCCGTCTTGAAACAACCAATAAGAATTCCTCCCGCGCCGGGCCGTGCGCTGGCGGCGCGGCGTCGAGACGGCGCCAACTCTTTAATTTCTCCGCAACCTTTATTTTGCGCCTAGAGAAAAAAATTGCAGCCAGGTATATTTTTTTAATCTTATAATTTAGTTTCTGCCTGTCCTTCGTGCACCAACGCTTTTAAAAATAAAAATCATTTTTCATCAAGAGATAAGTTTAGCATTTTAATATTATATTAATAAGACAATTCGACTTATTAGGCAATTCATTCATGATGTTGTTGGCTGTGTATTACAAAATAGGGAAATAAATCACTTTATCTTGCTTGTGAATGAATGAAACCATTATGAAACGGAACGTTCCATAAACATTATTTTGAACGACGCCGCGTGAGGTTTCGCCAGTCGGGTTTCTGCGCTTGCCGGTGTTGGGTGTGCGTCCTCCTCGACTCTTGAATTCGTGTCATAGTTAATTTAAATCTCATATTTATAAATTAAAATAGCCTTAACTGTATTTAAATTTAATTAAGGACATAGTGTAATTTTTAATAAGTGTGTTCATTTTACGTCAAGTGTGTAGTAACCTCTATTTATTTTAGTGTTTAAAAATACGACTGTGAGTATCAAATTGTTAATTTCTTTTATGTAACTGTCCACTTCTCTCTAAATAAAACTAACTGTATTTCGATAAAGCGAAGAATACAAAATAGCCGTAGTATGGTTCGGAGACGAACAGCTGTTCGCTAGCCAAGCGGGCAACAAGGCAACAAGCGGTACCGGCCTATTGTTACCAAATTATTGTATTGAAAACGTTTTTTATGCCTAAATTCTTTTGCACAACATTACGAAAAATGAGACTTGTTACGGTCTTTCTAGTGCAGTGATTTTTAAACAGTAATTATTTATTTAGTGTAGTAAATCGATCGATAATATTAACACAGATAACAATAATTTTAATCCCGGTGTTATTCTTACGAGTGCCTGTTCATAGCTTTGATATAATTATCATGTGTGGGTAGGGTATTAGTACTAAATACCTACTATGTAATAATAATTGCAATAGTAGTTAGTTCATGTTGAAGCTGGTAAGCTTCAAAATACACATGATAATTTGTGTGATTTAATAACTGACATGGTGGTTAAACCTTGATAACATGGTCCCATACATAGTAACATAATGTACTGTGCAAGAGAGTATGCAGAAAGAATGATGCAAAAGATAGGGTCTATATCTCCCGTTTTCTACGTGACACTTTAGTTTTTTATACAATCTTGAATCGTTACTAGGGGTCGGTTTCGGAATTAGGATTCAAATTGGATAAAGACATTTCGAATAATCTTTTATCAGATTCGAACACAATTCGGATTAAAAGATGCTGGCTGGAGCCAAATGACAAAATCACTGGGCAAAAGCATTAAAAAAATCAAAACTCAAAACTGTGATGTCAAATGTCATTCTGTCAAAAAATAAAACTTTTGAAATATTACCAGCCGAAAAAAATGTATTGGGAAATTAGGGAGTTTTATTATTAGTTTGATTATTTTGTGTTTATTTCTAATTAACACGAGAACTATTACACAGCTTTAAACTGATCAATATGAATAACTAATGTTATTCGTTTTGCAGGTTGGAATGATGCTTTCAAAAATTAGGGAAAACATATTATTTTATTATTATATTTTCAAGTATTTTTTACGAGACTCTATGCGTAGTTTTTAATTAGTCTCTCGTATTCTCTTTCTTTCTAACTACATCTAACGTAAGTGTAAGTTTTCTGCGTTCGAAAGGAAAATAGCATTTTGTTGAAACTTATCATCATGCATAAACAATAAAATTCCTTAAGACTGGCAATAGTTGAACTTTTTCCTATTGTTATCATAGTCATAACCACCGCAATGTTTCCACTAAAGTATGTATTCTAGAAACCAATACAGGTGGGTGACATGTAACAATTTATTATTTGCATCCGATTAGCATTAACGTTTGTTATTGAGACATTGTTCGGTACCTTATGTAGACGTGCATTCGATTATAATTAATGTAAAGTGTCACACAATTGTTTTTACTGACGGTTTTATCCGCTTCTAGAGAAAGGGCTCACCCTTTCTTTACTAAAGAAAATAATAATACAAAATGTTACAAATAATCATGGTATTTAAATACATGGTGTGAAAATACAAATCTATTTCCTACTAATTATTAAAATTAGTACAATTATAATAAAACTACCCGTTTCTACTTCTTCGATACGATTGAACCATGGTTGACAGCATAATCCGCATGACGGTTCATTGACGTTTCTAAATCCCTAGCAATTTGGCATTATTTTGAATATTTTCTGAACAAGTTGAAAACTAAATTAAGTAGGTATGTACGGTAACGTTTTATACATAAACGCAATAGGTGTCGCTTTTATTTCCCTTACGTAATGACAAGTCGTGATTAAATCGTGCAAATATGCTATCTACTAAGAAAACTATAAGTTTTATACACAGCTTTTTAACCTTCACGTATGTAATCGACATCAAAGCGAAATGAAATGTTAGTGCGCCTGCGCCTTCAATGTCGTATCTAAATCAAACGACATAAGAGCGGAAAGAAAACAAATTACGGAAGGACATGACTACATGAGGAAGTGGTTTACCAGATATAAGAAGCTGGGTATTTGTTTGTTTTTTCTTCATACCGCTTTGACAATAGTCAGTCTTGGCGCAAAAAGCAGCATAGTAGCATAGTCTTCTTTCTTGATTGGTTCTTCACAAAGTGACCAAGATAACATTAGATTGCCTCTAGTATGAAACTATGACAAAAAAATTGTAGGGTTTATTAAACACTATTAATTGCTTGATCCTGACTGTTACCACTAGTAAAAAAACCTGAATGTTCAAAAATACGCGCATTGACATGGAGTTGCGGACACCAGCCCGTATTACCTATGTTCAATTCACAGAGTCAGTCAGTCTATTCATTCGTTTTTTAATAGTCTAAGGTTCATTGAACGCCATTTGCCCAAGCAAATGGCGTTCACAACATTCAGGATATTTTCACTAGTGGGTGTAACCTCTAGTACCAATACTAGAGGTTACACCCACTAGTGAAAATATCAATGAACTAATAGAAAAATCCTTAATGTTCACTTCACAGAGTCGGTCACGTAATCTTAGTATTCATAATACCTACTTATTAAATGTACCATTTTAATGTCGATAGCATTGTCATTATTTCAATTACATAATTAGGATAAAATTAACACGCAAGACACGATTTATACGTCCTTGAACGGTCTGTATTGAAATAGATTTGTGCGATTTAGATTCGAGTTAGATTCAGTCGTCAGTGTATCATGCTCCAGGGTATTAAAAACTGAGAGTAATTTACCTAGCTACTTCACGAGATGACCTTTTAGTTCAGCTTCAATTTTTCAAGCCGAATGATATGGTAATGGATATTTAAAGCAGGTTACTGACTCTAGGTTTGTTTGGTCACATCTAAGTAATTCAGAATTCACAGATAATTCTACACACAATAGCTATAAATCCGCAGGCATTTTTTGCAGCGATAGATAAGCATATTTGATGAAGTGATTCATCAGTTCTCCACCATCACACTTATTATATCCAAAAAAAGATTGTAATAAAGTTCAGTCATAGTAGGATAAGGATATCGGTAAAATCCTTGACACTAAAGTAAAATCATGCATGATACACAGAAATGTAATAAAAACATTTATTGCTTTCCGACATAGCACTAAACGAAGATCATGGCAATAAATCATGTAAACCTTATGTTGGCAATTTCTTTATTGCGCTAAATTAAAAGGTACAGTAAGTTCAGCAACCCTGCAAAGGATCCCATCATCTCTTTCATTCCACATGAAAAGAAAGGTACAAAATGATGTTCATCTTGCAGATGTCAATTTGCACAGCCCAATGGTAATTAAGGTAAGATTTTTTCGCCTGGCCGACCGCAAAAGGCGTCGACTCTCCGTTATAGGCTGGCGCCAGGCGATCAGGCGCAAACTTGACGTTTAACGGTGGATTTTATTACTTGTAACATGTTTCATTTGATACCAGTGGGGGTAGCAATATTATCTGTTACGAGACCACTTTAATCCCAATTATACAGCAATCGAGTTGCCATCGGAGGTGTTTCTAAGCTGCAACTTTATGTTGTACCAATTAAATTCATTTGAATCCTTATTTAAGGCCGCTTAGTGGTAACTGCTGTCATCTACACGTGACTCAATGACGCCTGCTTTGTAATCTACATAACTATCTAGCGAGGAGGAAACTATACCATTCGTTAGACGTATATTGTCAAAGTTGGACCATACAAGTTTGTAAATAAAACTTCAATTTGATTTCCTAGTCGTTGAAACTGGAGTTTATTACTTCGTACTGCTATTCGTATTTGTTTTCAAAACATGCATTTTGAGATAACATTTATTCGGAAATGATTTTTCGTCTTGAATTTCAAGCTGTACTTGCCAATACAAGAAAGAATACGTTCGAAAATGATTTGCTAATACTTATGTAAATGTGTCATGGCAAGAATATGCTCTGCAACATTAACACTTCTGGGTCCGTGTATCTTGACATGCATACTTTACTTCGAATTGCAACGTCATCCGCTCATTAGCAGTATTAACGCATGCTTCAACAAAGTACATGACATACCTATTGAATGTTTAAAAAACTTGTATGCAAATACTGAACGGTTGGTCTCGCACAGTAAAACCCGATAGTATGTTATTGCGAATTAGACATCGCTTATTTAACTTTCTCGCCTCACTTGCCTACATGTCGATCTTATTGAGGTGTAAAAGAAGACGAGTTGAACCATAATTGACGTCGGTTAAAAATGTCGTCACTTACGTAGCGGAAAAAACTGTTTGCTAATTTAATCTAGCATGTCAGTGTCTATCAGTTTTTAATGAATATGCCAAATATGTCGAATTGAATGTGAGCAATGTTTGTATTGAGGTTACTATGGCATTTTTTATTAATAATAATTATAAGCTTGATTGTATATACTCAGGTTTTTAACACGACAAACAACAAAGTATTTTTTGCTTATTAGAGTTATTTCCTGGGCAAAATAAATAATATAAAAAATAATTGAAACAGTTTAATAATTTTTTTAACATTTTTTATTTATTTCAGAATCTCAAGTCATTCCAAAGGCGCGCACCATGGCCAAAACAGAGAAGTCATTTCCAAGAAACTTTACAGGTAAGCGGCGTTGGCGTGACCTAACACTTATACCTGAATATTTAAATAAGTTTTTGTGGTTTTTCAAAGCGTTCTAAGAACATTCTGTGTTGTAGGCACCAGATTCGAAATTGAGAATCGTTATTTCGGAAATGTTACAATTCCTATAATAAGTGGATAAGGGACAGTTGAGTTGGCAACATTTTATGGCGTTGGCTGTGACCGGCTGACGATGACGTACGTCGTATCTCCCCGGGTTTGGCAAGGCGCCATCTTTAAAAATAAACGCGCGAAACGGCTCCATGTCTGTCGGTGCATAATCGTATTTCCGGTCTTCCGTAAAACCTCGATCTCGCTTTTTGTGTAATTTCTATTTATTATCTGTACGTCTGCGACAGTGTCTAGACGTTCAAAACGCGATAAGTTAACGACATGTCGTAATCGATTACGTGCCAAAAGATAACAATAAATAAGAAGATAAGTATAGTAAAAGTGCACTGTGCTTCCCACCCACCCCTACCATATTTCAAATTAAACAAATATCAACTTTATTTCAATGAATTTTAAGTTCATTTCAGAGTGACTAGCACTATTGAAAAAGTTATAAAAATGTTTGAAGTTGTAGCGTAAACTGAACTTTATTTTGTAGGAATTAAAGTTATTTTTCTACAATGCGTTTCAAATAAGAATAGGATCGACTTAGCGCCATGTTGTGACGTCATAGCTGTCAAATCGAATAAATTGGGTAGGGTGAGCAAAACAAGATATTTTTTTAATAACATTAATTATTTACGAAAACATTTTTTTTTCAATTCCGCTCATGTCTGCATCACTGTTTGAGTGGTCATCGTCAACAAATAACAACAATAACAAATTTAACAGGAAACAACCACGTAACAACGTAGAATTAACGAAAGAATCAGTAACACTCCACAAGCACTCAGTCTCACGAAGAAGTACACCAACAACCACAGAGCATGTAACACCCAACAACGACAAGATGGCGGCTGGCATCTTCTTTCCTTTCTGGTGAATTGTTGTCAACAATGAAAATAAGAAAGAAAGTAGCATAATTTAAAAAAAAACTAATTATGACAATTTTTTTTTCACTTTGATTGATCTAAGATTCGGTTAAACAAAAAAAAGTTATTGATACGCAAATAAGTTTTCTTTGCACACCGTACTTTTCAATCAACATTTGACAGATAGAGGTCATTGACGTTCCTATTCTTATTTGAATCGCATTGTATTAATTCATATTTGTTTACATTTTTGGCAAATAAATCGCGAACGTTACATTAGGCATTTCAACTACCACGCACAACTACTTACCATTGCTTGAAAACAAAAGAACCATCGAGCATTTTGCAATGCTTGCATTATTTGTATGCAGTTGAATATTTTTATTGAATAAACATTAATTTATAGTAAAAAATTACATGGTAGCAGTCCTATTACTTAGTGTGTTATTTTTCGTGTCGTCCGCTATGGTTGAAGAATGCAATCTGCCATCGCCAGAGGTTTTGTATTCTGTGGTTGAGTCAATTAGACACAACGTTAAAATAGTAGATTATGCACCGAGGGGCTAAAGTTGTGTCTTATGTCACGGGCGTCATATTGAATCTCGAGCGCAATGAAGGATTCGGGATTTAACTCCCGAGCGCAGCGAGGGAGTTAAGAGTTTAACTCACGAGCGAAGCGAGGGAGTTAATACAAGAATCCTGAATGCAGCGAGGGATTCAAGCTAGCCCAAGGCAAAGACACCTTTAGCCCAGAGGAGGATACTCTACTTTTTACACCTACTGTGAGAAAATAATAGCCATAGTACGAAAATTCGCGCCTTTATTGCGTCTACCAATAAGTAGCCAAGACACGATCAATTCGATTTTCAAAAAAAAAGTCTCTTCTACGGTTTTGTCGTGTGTGTCTATTGATATCACTCTCATGGAAGTGGCGTTTGTGTAAACTAAGCTTTATACAGGGCTGGTAGAATGGTTTTGGATGATTGGCTGTATGCATTTTGAATTTAGAACGTCATTGGAGACGCTCGTGAAAATAGAGTAGTTTTGATAAAATGTAATAAATCGACTGTAGTATAGATAGGTTTTATTATTTATTTATTTATTCACAAAATCCACAGCAATCTTAGCGCAGTTTACTTAAAATAAATGAACTAATGTTACAGCCAATTACTATTACGGTATTACGGCGCGGTACGGTATTTGTTATTATTAATGCCAGTTTTAATGTTATTTCATTCCTTTTAAAAAATGGTTCGTAGTTATCTAATTATTCTTACAATATTATGTCTTCGAAAACATGGCAACGATATGAAGAAGCAGTCGTTATGATTTTGTAGGAAATCGAGAATATCATCCACGCGTAGTAAGGGTTTCGAGAATAGCTTTCCTCTTTCTGGCACCAAAGGGTGTTTGTTAGTACTATACTGCCAATTTAGCTGAGCATGTGAGATTCCAAATTCAAATCACATTATTGACCAGCGGGTCATAATGAAATCCAGTACAACATTATTGACTGGCTGTGCCCCCGGCCACTAATGACTCACTTTAGGTTAAGGTTGCTTGACATATTATTTGACATTTTCGAGCAGGTGGTGTGAAAATAAAATTTCCGCCCGTTTCATAGCATTCTTTATTCGTAGGTATCTATCGCATTCGCGACATACAAAGCTAACGAATTACAAGGTTAGTAATAAAAAGTTAGATAACTACTAGAGAATGCGCGAAAAATGTCTAATAATTAAAATGCCGTAGTGGTAGGTAGTAATCAATTCGTCTACAATTTTATTGAGCGGGATTTATGTCACGAGTTTTTTTTTTATTATTTTAATGGCCTGGTTGCTTGCTGGCTGGGATCTTTTAGCCAAGTCTTTATTTGGTTTACTAATTTTCTTCGAAAGTGTTTTTGTTTATTAAGTTTATTATATTTATTATTAAAAATACATTTATTTATTATGTTTATTACGTTTAAGGCTAAGCGCCGCGCACCACGAATTTTTGTCGTTGCTGAAAATAATCGCCAACAATAATAATTCACTAGAGTCGGAGTACCTATTTGCGATTGCGATTTTATTTCGCATGAACAATTGAACATGGGATTAATATTTAAACGCATCGCAGTGCGAGCTTAGCTCAAGACAAGCTTTTGACATGGAAAAAGACCGCGGCTATGATGTAATAAAGTTTGGCGCCAAAATTGTCCCATCCACAGACCACAGTAAATAAATTGTCGTCATTGCATGTTTATCGCATCGCATTGAATGATTCATGATAAATCATTGGGCCTTCCTAGTAACTGCAGACCTTAGAGAATCGCTAATTTAAATCTCTTGGCATTCGAACTCGACATGCATAGATAATCAGCCTAAAATGTTCCCACTGCTGGGACGCAAGTTTCTTTGAGAGGGAGTGGGCTAATAATCTACCACGCGGGCCCAGTGTGGGTTGGTACATGTCACATGTCTTCGATTTTTTGTTTTAGGAGATGCCGATTTTCTCACGATGTTTCCCTTTACCGTTTTAGAGCAGGTGTGATGAAATAAACAAGTAAAGCGCCTGTCTGGGTTCGAACCCACGACCTACAACTCGTATGTCAGGGCCATTACCACTTACTGGGCCACCACTACCCCTCAACTTGCATAAATTAGCTGAACTGCGCAAACTTAGCCTAATTTGTTCTGTAAAATCTTTTTATACGAAAAATAAAATTGACGTCTGACATAATTTTTGTATGGAAAAGCTGTCAAAATTATTCGCAGGCTATGACTCGCCAATGAAACTAAACACGATCAGCATATAACGGGCTGTCAGTGTTATTATATTCTATGGAATATTGACACTGACAGCTTATGAACGCGGTCTAGATGGCGGTGATCGCGACCATTGGTGAAGTTCGCACTTTAACTTCTTAAAGTCTGGTCGAATTCACACATAAAAATATTGATTTTATCACTTCCAAATAGACGCGATACACTACCGTAATACATTGGTGAATTAGTACAATCGTGTCAACTTTGCTGGAACTCTGCACACCAATTATTTATACCAAAATCCGTTCGATCCAAAAGAAGACATTTTACAAGATCCATTCGATACCTTAAGATACGGAATACTAGACGTGTGCGTTCTTGCGAAGTACTAGCACCTACACAAGAAAGGGGACAATTTATTCACACGTTATAATTTTGATGCTTAAGCACGTGCCAAATGCGGACAGGCGCCAATAGTTTGGCAACACCGTCCCAGCAGACCTTTAGTGCAGTAAACGGTGTCTGCCTGTGCCTAACAACGTAAATAATGCAATGAATGTTGTTGAACTGTCAAAATGATAGCCATCGCTACTGATAGTGTTATAGAGGTACAGTCAACAAAGGAGATAAGTATACAGGAGCGTCGGCTATACTTGAAGTTTACTAAGAAACCGATGGATGTTTTCGAATAAAATTTAATTTTATTAATAGACAACAAACAGCTCGTTTATTAAATTAAATTTCAGTCCAGAACATCCATCGGTTTCTTAGTAAACTTCAACTATATCCGACGCTCTTGTATACTTATCTACTTTGTTGACTGTACATATGAGGAACCGGGTGAAAAGTTCACTCATACTCTATAGAAAAGGGAGGGTCCTCCGACCAGACAGGTGTTGTGTCTGGCGGGGAACTGCCCGATGATTCATGTCGGGCCATTGTATCTATGCTAGTTGCGCGGTAAACTCTGCTTGTGAGATGCAGGATTTTGCGTGACAACAGTATGACGCGTTGTTCTCATGTGGAGATACTGCTACAGTGTGTTACGCAATTAACCCGCTGTTCTGTTGTGCGTTATTCTGTGTAAAATCTGTCTGTTATTTTAATTGATTTTCCAAATAATAACAGCCCATCTCAAAAGTTGACTCGAGATTTTACAAGAAATGGGTTATGTAAAGATAGATGAAGACCTCATCCCAACCAACTGGACAAAGTAGCGATGCTTGGGGTAGGGCTTTGTCCAGCAGTGGACGTCTTTCGGCTGAAATGATGATGATGATATGAAAGCAACGGAAAGTAGTTGTCTATGCTAAATCGTTACTGACCAAATTTAAATGTTTACTACTTCATTTCTAGACAGAATGTGTGCCAGTAATGCATGATTTGGCAAGTGTATCATTAATTGAAATAAAAAAAAAACTGATGGCGACATTTCGTCAATCTAATAACGGTTATTACTTTCAATTGGGAGCTGTCAAAAGTTAACAAGCTTGTCACAGAACTTGTTTGGGTAAAATCTTTCACCTTGACACAACTGATCTCATTTGGCTTGTAATTTGTATAAGCCAAATGAGATCAGTTGAGTCTCTTATACTGTATATCCATGTCCAAGGAAGTAACCCTTGGTGAGAAGCCTTCCGGGTGTGGCGGCACACGGAGCACTGCCATGGCCTCGTAGAGGCGATCGGCAGCGGTGGCGACCTGTCGCTTCCGGCCCTGGTGCAAACCATGGTCCGGAGCGAGAGGGAGTGGGAGGCAGTCACCTCCTTCTGCGAAGCAGTCATGCTAGCGAAGGAGGTGGGGGGATGGATGAGGGAGAGAGCCTCCCGTCCCAGCCGCCGCGGGAGACGCTCCGGGCGTCGGGAGCCGCGAGACGACTCCCGGCCACCGTAGGAGCTGGCCTGCGGACGGAGAGTAATGCGTAGCTCACCGTCCGATCAGGACCAGGTCCGTGCCGAACGGCGCGAACGTGTTCCACGCGCGCCTCAAAGAGATGTCAGCAATTCAGCATCAAGGAAGGGGCCCCTTAGGGCCGAAGCCTGCCGGGTCAGCGGGATTGTCCGAAAGGGTTACCGTTGGCCTGGAACATATAGGGCTTAGGAAGGAACACGGGTGGGTTTTAGTCGGTAAGAGTCTGACACTCCCTTCCGCTCCGCCCAGAGCGGGAGGAGTCGTTTTATGATGTCCCACCCAAAAAAAAAAAACAAAAGGGTGTGGCGGCATCTACAGCGCCTCATGCGAACTACGCATCGTACTAATCTCACGCCAAATCCTGCATCGCGCAAGCAGTATTTACCGCGCAACTAGCAGATATACAACATCCCGACCCGACATCTATCGTCAGGCAGTAACCTACCAGGCACAACACCCGCCTGATCGGAAGATCCTCCCTTGCTATGGAGGATGAGAGATCTCCTCATGCCTCCATAAGGGCTTCTTCAGCTTTCTACCAGTTAGAATCAGGGCAATACGCAGTAGTATAGCTAGGAATTTTCTTGGGGCGTTACATCACTCACATTCCATCTTATTAGGGCCCCGTGATTCTCCACTGAAAGTAGGAGTGGGTAGCGACAGTTGCAAATTGCATCTGTAAAAAACTACGTGAGGGTCTTCTTCCTTGCAGCCCATGATTGGTTGGTTAAGTTTTTATGTTATAAATGTTAAATATAATCATTAACCTAACCTGCTCGGAAGCACATTTATTTAGAAGTAAAATTAGCACTTTGGAAGTTGTTTAAAGAATAGCTCCCGTCACACCGGGTGGTGGGACTAGGGTGACCATGGTGCATGATTTCTGTAGACACGTTTTATTTTTTCGAAAAAGTTTTAGACATCGCTGTCACCATTTTCTATTGCGCTATTCTTTATTGGCGAAATCGTAATCAAAATCACCTAGGAGCACAGTATTGCCCCCATCAAGACGATTTTTATTTCTCAAATGTTTTTCTTGTCTTCAATAACCCCATTCTCTCAGTGACGCAAGTGTGGCAAATTCAAAATATATTATCCAACTGAACATTGTGATGTCCCACTGATGGGCAAAGGCCTCCCCCAAATCCTTCCAGGAACTCTTTTCCCGCGCCACCTCAAAACAGCCCTCGTGGTACGCGTCCAGGTCATCTCGCCATCTCTTTCTGGGCCGGCCTCGGCGGCGCCGTCCAACTTCAGGCACCCATTGTGTGGAGATTTTTGCCTAGCGGTCATCGTGCATACGGCTGATGTGACCCGCCGCTGTCTGTGTGGTGCCGGACTTAAAGAATAGCACCACCCCATACTTTCCGTGGGTGTCATAAAAGGCGACTAAGGGAGACCGGAGAATGGGCAGCAGCGTTCTCTATGCATTACACCATCATACCATACTGCGATCGCCAACCCGCCTGCCAAGCGTGGCGATTATGGCAAACCCCCCCCAAAATTGGGGGAGGCCTATGTCCAGCAGTGGACGTCTTTCGGCTGAAATGATGACCCGCCCAATCCCATTTGAGTCTGGCTGAACATATTAGAGGAAATTTTAAGTAAAATTTAGAGCCTGTTGTAGCCGAGCTTATTCGTAAATTCTCGAGGAACATTGTGTGTCTTCGCAGTCGAACTATGAGCTACGATTATGTACTCAACGGTAAGCAAAGTGCATGCTAATGGTCGCTGGCTAATTGCAGTGGTCACGTGAAGTGCCTAACGGTATGCCACTGCCTGCTGGTCGGTCATTACATGCAGTGTTGCTTGAGTAAGGCATTGACTAACTTAGTGCAATCACTCATTGAAGAAATGAATAGCCTCCCCGACCGTTTTTCGGTCACGGTGGCCAATCTCAATGGAGATTAGCCAGGTACGCAGGAGATATTATAGTGCACAAGTGTGTGCGCAAACACAGGTGCACTCTCTGTTCCTTTACTCTCATAGTCCGATGGGACGGCAATCCAACACGACCAGGGAGAGTTCAGGCGCTGTACCAACGGCTTTACGTGCTTTCCGAGGCACGGGAGGTATTGAAGAAATTATTCCTACTCCGTCGGGAATTGTAGATGAAATAATGTTAGCCTGCATCATCCCACTGCTGGGCAAAGGGCCCATACATAACACACATAATCAGCCTATAATGTTCCTATTGCTGGGACACAGGCCTCAAAAAAAAGCTCTGAGGGCCTGAAAAGGCCACTTTGGAGAATCATAAAAGGATAACATTATGAATTATAATATGGCGAAGACGGTCCGTGTTTTTCTTTTTTTCGCTGCACTACGTAGGTACAATCAAAGAGATTGGGATTGGATTTGGATTGGATTGATTGGTATTTTAGCACAGACAAAAAAAAAAATACTTCCAAAGATAAAAAATAATGAAGAAATTAACCGGTATCACCAAAGCACTATCATAGTATGTTGACCATTCATTTGGTAATTGTAGGAAAATTATGTTGATTTGATCGTAAATAACCATATATCCTTCTGCAAACGCATTTAGATAATTACGCTGCGTGAAACCCGACACCAGCGTCACTTACTTTCGTTTAAACTTTCCAGAGAGGCTCTTTGAAACTAATCTCCATTAATCAAGTTAGTTTCTATGTGATTTGACAGATCATGCCATGCTTCATTAGTTAAGTCAAGTCGAGCTGTTTTTTTAATTTTTTTTTTATATCCTGCTAAACACTGTCCTTAGACATTTAGCTGCTCCTTTGTTCAAAGTTACTGTGTGGTCTTTGAAGCAGTGAGGACTTGTCCATTGACCACTCTCGCTTATACTATTGGGAATCGGTTTATTAGAGTAGGAACACTGTTCCTCGTCAGTCTTGTGTATACAGTACTTCCAGATCCCACTAAATCAGCAGCCAGGATGTTGACATGTTTTTTTTTTGCATTGGAACCTTTTTCTTTTCTGCTAATGAAGTTTCTTTCGTGATTCAGACCACCTTTATTTAACCACCACCTTACCTTTATTTTATTTTTACACGCACATACTCGTACATACGAAAAAGCACGTCATGGAGGTTGACAGAAACTACAGAACGCCACCTGCTACTATTTTTACATACTCCAACACCAAGGTGGTATGTACACCAAGTCCCAATATACCTTTTGCTTTTATTTTCCACATAACATCTTCGGTAATTAAGACAATTCCGAACAGGAAAAACCATGTGAAGTCTGAAGATGCAATCTCCTGATCTTACTAAGACGCGAATAGATTAGAAACTGCCATTACATCGCCCGTCACGAATCGCTGCATGAAAAATCGTGTCTCTGGTTCTAGTTAAAAATAAACAATATAAAGTTGGTGTGGCTAATTGTACGGTATCGTTGTTTTTCTGAGGCACCTTTTAATTTTCCAAGAATACTATCACAGGATCGTGGCCGTTTCGTTCTGAGTAACCAATATCATCATCCAGCCTTTCCCCAACTATTTTTGGGTTCGGCTTCCAGTCTAACAGGATGCAGGTGAATACCAGTATTTTACATGGATCGACTGCCTACTACAACTCAGTTTCTGGATAACACGATATCCCTTGATAAGACTGTTTGTCAGACTTTCGGGCTTCTGACGATCCGTAACGACTGTTAAACATCTACGAATGGCAGCCGGGACCAACGACTTAACGTGCTTTCTGAGGCACGGAGGGATCTCTATACTTATGTAAAAATAATCACCCATCAGGTTAACCCGATCGATGGAGCCGTGCGGATATTATTGTTAATACTTAATTATCAATTCCATTTACACTTTTTATTCATTTAATTTGCTACTATCAACTACACAAACAACTATCATGGCAGAATATTGATACATTTTTTTACATAAGTACTTACGAAATTATCTTGGATCGATTTTAGTCATTAGTTCTATAAATAAATGTCGAATCCGGTTCACTATTTTTAAAAAGAGGACCGTATCAAGTAGGTCAAACAGCTGTAAATTCTAGCCAGTGAACCCGGACGCAATATTGTTCTTTGAAAAAAAAAAGCCTTGCTAATAACTGCATTATAATTGTTTAAAAAATCTAGGCTGAAATAGGGGAAATCCTGTTCGTAAACAATCGAAAATCGTTGATAAGAACAGACGATCAAAAATCTCTCGTAAAACTTGATTTTTATTATCTTTACGTCATTCATCATGAGTCAGTCGATAATGATAACCGCCGGCCACGACTATGTGAGCAGAATAACTTGCTTCGATGCTTACCTTTACATAAAAGAAACAGTGATTTAAGTCGGTCTTTTTAGGTCGGTATCTCTTTCTCATTGAAAGACCCGTCCTTTCGTTCCTTTTGTGATTTTTTGGTAAGCAAGCAATGAGGTAATTGATAGTGTCCTATTGGCTATTTGTTTTGTGTTGAGCATTGCTTATCGTCACTGGAAAGGAGAAAATGCTAAAGCGCCATTTAGGCCAAAATGATTTATTTAATATAAGTACTTATCGTTGCTGGATCAGACTATTTTTTTAAATAAAAAAAAAATGTTTATACAATCTGATTCAATTAAAATTGGCTTATTTTTTTTTTTTGGATGGGAAATCATCAAATGACTCCTCCCGCTCTGGGTGGAGCGGAAGGGAGTGTCAGACTCTTACTGACTAAAACCCACCCGTGTTCCTTCCTTAGCCCTTTATGTTCCGGGGCAACCCTTTCGGACAATCCCGCTGGCCCGGCAGGTTTCGGCCCTAAGGGGGGCCCCTCGTCAATGCTGACATCTCTTTGAGGCGCGCGTGGAACACGTACGGGCCGTCCGGCACGGGATTAAAATTGGCTTAGGTCGTAAATTCGAACCCAGGCATGAACTTTACTTTGTGTATTTAATTTCTTCGCAACTGCTCTCAAAACAGTGAAGGAAACATCGTGAGGAAAATGCGGCAATGTCCTAGAAAAAAAAAATATTCCAAAAATATGTGACATCCACTAACAAGCACCCGCTCGAATATGTTAAGATACTCAAGCATACAAGAACCTTAGAAAAGGGACTAATTAATTAATGCAGGCGTTTGTCTGCTGTACGTTAAATTTATAGCTGAATAGCTTCCGCCCGCGGCTTCGCACGCGAGGTATGTCGATAAAAACTATCCTATGTCCTTCCCCGGGATGCAATCTATCTCTCTGCCAAATTTTATCGAAATCTGTTCAGTGGTTTAGGCGTGAAAAGGTAACATACCGACAGACAGAGTTACTTTCGAATTTATAATATTAGTATGGACTAGCTTCTGCCCGCGATGCCCACGTGAATTCTCTTGTTTCATGACACTGTGCGATACTGTAGCTTCCCATTAGAAAACTAATAGTACCATTACTGAAAGAATTTTCAGCATCGGTGCAAAACTCAAAAATTATAATTATTATTGCATTACTGTGTGTAGACTAGAACACAGCCTGTCTATTTTTAATAAATATAATTAAAAAACTGGCCAAGTGCGAGTCGGACTCGCACACGAAGGGTTCCGTACCAGAAGGCAAAAACGCCGAAAAAAAACATGTTTCTTGTATGGGAGCCCCTCTTAAATATTTATTTTATTTTGTTTTTATTATTTGTTGTTATAGCGGCAACAGAAATACATAATTTGTGAAAATTTCAACTGTCTAGCTATCGCTATCGCGGTTCTTGAGATACAGCTTGGTAACAGACAGACAGACGGACGGACGAACAGACGGACGGACAGACAGCGAAGTCTTAATAATAGGGCCCCGTTTTTACCCTTTGGGTACGGAACCCTAAAAACGCAGAAAATCGTTATTCAACCAGTCCGCGAGTCTAACAGACGTTCCATTGACAATTTACACAAGTCTGCAACAAATTTTACGACACCTGCGTGGGCGCAGTGCTATTTTCGGAAATGTCATATTCATATAGCATTTATTTCGCGTATCGACTGCTGCGTCCGTGGCACACTTCTTTTGTTTTCATGTAATAATCTTTCGATAACTTTGAATGAAAATACTTACGGTTTTTTTTTTTTTGGCAAAAATGTCCTCGAAGATTTGTTTGTGTGTCCTGTCTCATCATCCGTCTTAAATGTTGTTTGAACGCTGCTGGAACTACCAGTCGGATTTGAAAGAATATTTTTGCATTTGATAGCCTAATTTTTAAGGAAGCTATTTAAGATCAAGCTAGGACCAATAGAAATCGAGCAAAATGAAAAAAAAGTCAGAAACAACCCTAAGCGAAAACGAAGAAATAGCGACTTATAAAAATGTGGCTGTTATTTTAGTGTAAGCATTGTACTTCCACACGAACGAAATTAGTATTAATATATTTTTTATCACATCTATTCAAAAAGCAAGTGTATTTTTCGTAAACAGGGACTAAAATAGCTCTTTAATCCCTAGGGACCAAAAGTGACTTGAGTTTGTAATGTGGATATTGTTAAGTAGTAAAAGTTCCAATCACTAAGATCAAAATCACGAACAATGTATGAACAAGTAAAAGGCTTTATGATAAAGTAAAATGCGCGCCAGCCAAATTAAAAAAAAAGTTTGTGAAAAAAATTTAAAAAACGCGCGAAAAGCATTCTGCCTTCGTTCGTAATTGTTTACTCAAATTAGGAATTAACTTAGTTTTATAAAAAAATTAGCGTGTCTTCCACAAGAATGAAACGTACAACTATTCTTTTTCATAAGTTGCACTTACTTATTTTTTCATAGAGGGTGATAAATGGTAGTGTCCACCTCGAGCAACACTATTTTGAGCTCGAGTGACGTACTTTGAAAACCCCTCGCTGCGCTCGGGATTCTACTCTAGAATCCTTCGCTCCGCTGTGGATTCAAAGAAACACTCTCGCCTTCAAAATAGTTGTTTGCTCCCTTGGCAAAAAATCTACTATTTCTATTTGCTCTTACGAATTAATGTGTGACGTAGAAGAAATTCTGACAGTATGTGGTATTTTTGTTTTTTTTCTACAAGGGTAAAAAGTTTTTATATGTTGCTCACTGAGCTGTCACAGAATGTCTTCCGTGAACAAAGTAGTTTTTAAGAATTACCTACTTATACAGAAAAATACAAAGGCACTTAGAATCATCGTTATCTTTTAAATTAAGGAATTTAATAATACCCGACACCTTAGTTACTTGTATGGGGAGTGCCACCTGTAATATTGTTTTCCCAATTTTACTACACCATTGTTTAGGGGTGCCCAGAATACACCTTGCCAATTTTCATCGATGTAGTGGTAATAGTCTCAAAATGCACGGTGTATACATAGGGTTCCGTTTTTGCCATTCACTTGGCTAAAGAACCCTAAAAACATCTTGTACTTTTAATAAAATGACATACCATTTCCTTTTATGGTGGATATAACTGATAACGGAAAATTGCCAAATTGGCACAGAAAAGGTTCTGTTGTGTCATCAAAGAAATAACTGACCTGTCAACTTTTCGGTTAAGCCTTAACTGAAACTGGTTTTTACAATGTTATTGTGTTGTTTGATAGTAAATGTTAATTGAAGTAAGTACCTATATGTATAGGTTACATTACATCACACGGTGTGAAAATGGTATGATATTTTTTTCAAGTATATCGTCTATTTATACAAGGTTACAGGACATCAATGCACAAACTGTAAAAATAAGTTCAGCACATGATTCTAAAATTTCTAAAACCCTTGGCACAGATTTTTTTTTAGGTAAAAAAAAAGAAAAAAAAAGATGTTTAATTTTTTTTACTACTAACACTAGTTTCATAAGAATCATAAGTTTTACTGTACTCACATTTTAGGATTTAAAATTGTGAATTAAAGTTTTTATTTTTTATTTTTATTTTATAGAAAAGTGCAATTCATACGCGGTCAAAATGCATGGAATTTATATAACCGACGAAAAATTTTAACTTCTGGTGTTCATAAACAGTCAACAAAGATATAAGTATGCAGGATCGTCGGATATAGTTGAAGTTTAGTAAGAAACCGATGGAATTTGTGGGCTGAAATTTAATTTGATAAATAAGCTGCTTGTTTTCTATTAGAAAAATAAAAATTTATTTGAGAACAGCCATCGGTTTCTTAGTAAACTTCAACTATATCCGACGATCCTGCATACTTACCTCTTCTGTTGACTTGTACCTACTAAGTCTATGGTAACAGGTTGCGCGTCGATGGGGACTGTCACCCGTATGACAAGAAAAAACCGAGGGTTCCGTACCATCATGTTTTTAATTTTTCGTCGGCGAGGCCTATATTCGACAGAGAATTTTAACACTTTGCACTGCGGTGTAGAATATTGCAGTTTTATATCAACGCCATCTCTTGACCGTTAGTGGAACAAATGTAACTTTTGTTGATGATTTCTGAAAAAGTGTGCTATTTAGAGACTTCTATCATATAGAATTATTTCAGATTTTTCTCTTTGCAAACTTCGGAGATAGGGGAGTGGGGGGAGACCATATTTTTTTTACATTTTTCATCAAAAGTCGAAAACTATGCGGCCTAAAAAAAAAGAAATAATGTTTGAGAATGTGCAAACTGCGCTCTTTCATATGATACCCCACATGCCCTAGTAGCCGACTTCGAATTTTTCAGACCCCTATTCAGCCCCTGTTGCCTGAGTCTCGCCATAAGGGTTCCGTTTTACGATTTTGGTGGGGAACCCTAAAAACGTGATATTTTAATCAAATTTTATTTCCTTTGTCTAACTTGAAACTTAAAGTCGTTTCAGTAAAATCAAGAACACGTTATTCAAAAATAAAGCTCTAGATTATTTTAATAACAGTTGTAAGTTTGTAACGGATTTGCATAGTATTTACATACTGCTTACCGGTTTATTACCGGTATTGTATTGAGTCAACATTTCGGTACCCTAGATTTGTCAATATGACAGCGACATATAAAACCGGTTATTTTAGTTTCACGAAAACATTTCAACAAGTACCTACATACTTAGTAATATTTTTAATTTAAAAACCTAAAGTAACTGGTAACAGTGACACTGGCACAGTTTTCGGTATATAATTTTAAAGTGCATTGACACTGCATTAACTAAACAATGACATGCAATTTCGATTCAGAAATAATAAACAGAACTACGTAATTACGATAATAGCTTTGTAATAGCTTGGTTGTAACGGTAAATAATAGCTTGATAACCGGTAATGTCACCGCTCCGAACTCGCGATACGTTACATCACTATGATTGTGACGTCACATGTCATGATATCATTAATATGACAGCTACATCGCTCACGCTCGCGTCTCCATTATTTAACGTCTGTTAAATACGTTAAAACGTCTAACTATCGCACTTTTTGAAACCGCATATTAACGTAGTAATTATCTAGTCTGTTCTAATTTGTAAATTAGAATCATGACATGGCGGGTTTGTGTGTGACGTTAGTTATAGTAGGTACTCTTCAGATTACATTTAAATAGTTAAAAACAGGATCTGCAGTGTTTTTCATAACTAAAGACGCAGAGAAAACAATTATTTAAAAATAGGGTAACCAATTTTTATATTATATTTTTTGGGACAAATTCGAAAAATATAAAAAAATATCACCCGAATACTACATTAATTTGACTAAAGCATTTCTACAGGGATTCACTAATAGCGAAAAGCACTTTATTATTTCTTATCTTACCTAGTATTTATTTACCATTTACCTGCATTGATTTCTTGAAATGTGCATGCGCGTCAATGCTCGATCGTCGCGATTAAGTGGCCATGTTTACGCTGGCTCCAGCTAGCCAGGGTCATGATCCAGCAGGTGGACTGAATGCCAACATTAGCATACGTGCATAATACTATTAAAACGTGCTTATAAAATCAGTCCATTTACTAGCTGCGCGGACGCAACGATTTTAGGTCGATTTTTTAGTTTATTGTATTAAAAAACATGAAAGATTTACTATTAGCTGTTACTGGGTACGTCTGCGTGTATTTTGTATTTTATCATCTTTTAGTATAAATATCTAGGATGAAAAGTAGCATTCATGTTCTTCTCCAGGTTCCAGGCTACCTATCTGTCAAGTTTAATAACAATCAGTTCAGTGGTTTAGGACTTTAGGCGTGAAAAGGTAACACAAGTAACTCTGTATAATAATACACTCATAATATTATGAGTTTATCAGTATAAATAAGTAAATAAGTATAGATAGTTTGTGTATGCAACCAAATATAGACAAGGCAATAATATTGAGTCCAATACGAACCGCAAACTTTTGTTATCAAAATATGGATACATGAAGGTTTATGCTATGTCTTTTGTGTACAAAACAGTTCCGCGACTGATTGACCGACTGACAGACTACATACTGTAGTCTGTCAGTGTGAAACATCTGTTTCAGGTGTGTGAAACACGTTTCTGTGTATAGTGGTTTAGGATCTATAGCCTAAACCACTATACACAGAAACGAGACAATTGCATGCCTTAGAGAGAACTCGCAAAACTATATCTCAAGTCCATCCCCAACATGGGTACTTATGAACATCAGAAGTTAGGTGCACGGTTCGAATTGGTCGTTTCTTATGGAGAACTCCAGAATTACTCTTTTAAAATAATTGACTTTTACAATGTTTTATAATTATTTTGTTAATAGATATGGGACGACAGTGTAGGCCTGTCAACAAGTAGTAGTAAAACAAAAGATGGATGGATTGTGTGAGAGATAACATGAAGGAAAAAGTAGTGAATTATAGTGACGGCTGACAAGGGAGAATGGAAGAAAAAACTTGTTGCGCCGACCCAAAAGTAACATAGGACAAGAACAGAATGGTGATGACCCCTTAGAACAAAGAAGGAATCGAAGTTTGAATACCAGCGAAGTAGCGGGAGCTAGAAATAATACAAAGCATAGTAAGGCATACTAGCAGTTTTCTTGTACTATTAGGCAGGCGCCGGCCTGAACCATGCCTAAACCTACATTTGGCAAGCAAGTTTTTATAAACTAGGTATGTCGAAACCAGTACTGTATGAATGTATGATCAATTTGCATTTGGAAGGGCTTGTTGCGAATTAGTGAAAGTAAGATGTTGAATCTCGACCTTGGTCTTATAGGAGTATGAAAGTAATGACGCGTGCTCACTATACAAAGCCATTTATCATCAATCAATAGTAATCCTCCCGACTGATTTCGGCCACGGTAACCAAACTCAACGGAGATTAGCCAGATACGCAGGATATTATAGTGCACAAGTGTGTGCGCAAACACAGGTGGACTCATTGTTCATTTCCTCTCATAGTACGATGGGATGGCAATACGACACAACGGGGAGACATCAGGCGCAGGAGCAACGGCTTTACGTGCTTCCCGAGGCACGGGGGTATTAAATCACTAACTTCCAAACTCCGGGCTGTTACTGAGAAATTCCTAATAGAAAAACCTAATGACACTTTGCCCGACCTGGGATGTGAACCGAAGAACCCACACTCTAATTCTTGTGAGCACAAGACTGACGGGGCAGTTAATCTACATTTAATATTCGATAAACTCTCTCGATGTTTCAAAAGTATCAATTTCATGAATGTTGCTCTCGTACAGCACGCGACAAGTTTATCAAACAAAATTCCAGATCAAGAATCAAGTCTTGCGAAAAGAAAACTTGATTTCGAAGACCAAAGAAACGTTGGATGGACTGTGAATGATGATTATGGTTCGAAATGGGGTGACTACCGAGATGACGATTGTTGATCATTTATTAGTTTATGCGACTTGTTTTCTTAATGGATTTTATGTAATATGATTTAAATTTAAATTTTTGACATTTGATTAAGTTTTCGTATGACATGTTTAAATATTTTAATGAGTTTTAGGTAGGTATTTGAATTTTTGAGAAAGTGGTGTCAATTCTGTTGTTTACAAACGAAACTATTTAAGCTCAATGCATCTTTTTCTTTCTATTCCATTAAGAAAACGACAGAAGATAAATTTTAGTTTAGTCCTGCCAAATTAAGCAACGCCTGACGTAAATTGACGTAATTTTAGTAGGCAATTTTTAAATCTCGTCTAAACTTGTCTATGGAGTATCTTAATTTGACAGGACTAAACTAATATTTATCTTCTGCCCTTTGACATCAAGCTTCAATATTTAGCCATCACAGATGGCTGACGTAAACGATACAGCTGTCATCTCAAAAACTGGTGACCATGCTTTTGATAGAAAAATCCAAGGTTTTTTTTTCTGTTACAACTTTTATTATCACATTCATTTATACAGGGTGAAATTGAAAACATGCGACAAATCGAAATGGGAGATTGTAGGTACTCATCATTATGAACAACTTTTACTATGGGACCAAACCTGAAATCGCGAAAACAAAATCAGCTGTTCGTCTGTCGCATGTTTTCAATTTCAATTTGTATTCTCCGTCGATGCCGCATTGGTAGTAAAAGCTTTGTAACATTTAATTGGCAGTTATTTTAGTTTCACGCGCACATGTCTTTTACAGCATACGTTGCCAAGTTTTTTCGCTAGCATTTCAGAGCGTCGGCGTCGTGATACTTGCTACGTCTTGTAGGATAGTTAAACACGTGAACCATGAAAACGTGACCTTGTGTCGCATTGCGAATAATTATGTTTATTTTCGCAATTTCTATGAAAATAGAAGTGTTAGTTACTTCATAATTCTCTGTTTCATAACATAACGGCACGCCTTGTTTCATTAAGGGCAAAGGTGTACCTGGTCTGTGTGGTGCCGGACTTAAAGAATAACACCACCCCATACTTCCCGTGGGTGTCGTAAAAGGCGAATAAGGGTCGTACCGGAGAATGGGCAGCAGCGTTCCCTATGCATTCCACCACCATACTATACTGCGATCGCCAACCCGCCTGCCAAGCGTGGCGATTATGGCAAACCCCCCCTTTAGGGGAGGCCTATGTCCAGCAGTGGACGTCTGTCGGCTGAAATGATGATGAAGATGAAAGGTGTTCCTATAGTAAGTACAAGGGGCTCACATTTCGACATTTATGTTTAAGTCCCATGCAATAGTGGGCGAGCCTATTGCCACCAACCGGGCACCAATCCAGACTACGGGGAATCCCACACAGAAAAACCCAATAACAGTTTCGCAGAATCGAACCCAGGACCTCATGCTCAGCAGTAACGCTTGCGACTACAAGACTAAAGAGGCAGACGCATCCTCTCAGTTTCAGAGATCTGCAAAACAAAATCGTACGTCGGAAATGACGTTGGTTTAATTAAAATTCCTAAAATCCGCCTCGGGGCCTTGGGTTTTGCCAATCATCATTGCTTGTACTGCAAAAAATGCAATTAATTTCATGCTGGGTAATAAACCGGTACAGTTAAACCCTTAAAAGCCTAAAACAAATCCACAGATGATAAAAGACCCGGTATCGTCCTTGTATCAGATATTAAAATTCGTTATCTGGACTTGCGTAATGTGAACAATATTCATAATATATGGTAATACCTAGACCGGTCCACAAGTGGGTTGGTTAGATGCATCAACCTTGACTCTACAGACTACACCTATTTCGGTATTTAGATTACCGATTAACGGTGTATACCATAGGTTCTTAACCTTATTTTGCCCACCGCCCACTTCCGAGTTTTTTTTTTCTAGAGCTCTTTTTCTTTTTCTTACCATACGTCGCGACGCGAATCTGAAACAGCTGTTGCCACGATATTTAAACGTGTCATCATCATCATCTCCCTCGCCTTTTCCCAACTATGTGTTAAACGTGTAATAATTATAGTCGTAAGATCATTTTCTCTGGGTCTGCTACTACCCCCTGGAAGTCTCAACCGCCCACGTTGAGAACCTATGGTGTATACGGAGTCATTCGTAAATCTTTGATAGTCGTTACGAGTAGTCGGTAGCCCAAAAGTCTGATAACCAGTCTAGTCTGCCTATCTGACGATAGGCAGATGCTTCATGTTAAGCCGCATGTTATGCTGCATCCGGTTGGACTGGAAGCCGACCACAACATGGTTGGGATAAGGCTAGGCAGACGATGCCAACGGCAGATTAATGGGTAGATCGTTAGCTGGTTGTAACAATGGGTTTGTCAAAAGATCGTGTAGACGGTTACCATTGGTATCAAAATGGACGTATTCCACATTTGGCACCTGCTTAAATGGCACCTGAGTGAATGTGCCGCTGTGTGTCAGGTGTATTCACTCAGGTGCCATTTAATACGTCTCAAAATGACGCTAGGATTAAATACAAAAACAATATTCATAATGTATGATAAACATGTAATGTTAGACCGGTCCACAAGTGGGTTGGTTAGATGCATTAACCTTGACTCTACAGACTATTATATAGTTAGATTACCGATTAACGGTGGTGCCAATGGCAGTTAAAGGGAACATCATATTACAGCATTTACAGCTGCCGATTTGTTCTGTAAAAATCTCACAGTGAAAATAGATGAAGAAGACTTAGATGAAGTGAGCTGTCAATAGTGTCTAGCATCAAGTCGAACGACAGCTCATTTCATGCCAGTCTACCCAGGGGTAACGTGTTGTCAGTGACTAGGTTGTGGAGGTCAGATAGGCAGTCGCTTCAAGTAAAATTAGTATTCAGCTGCATCCGGTTAGACTGGAAGCCGACGCCAACACAGTTGGGAAAAGACTTGGCAGACGATGCCAAAGGCAGACGATGCCAAAGGCAGATTAATGGGGAGATCATGTTACACCCGGTTGTTTTGCGAATAGAACGCCAAGTTATTGTCCAAGATTTAGGCGCAGAAGTGGGCATTCCACTTCTCAAAATGGATTGTCATGCTAGAAAATCGTGTGTTGTAATAGTTTTAGAATTTAAGGTGTGTTAAAAAATCCTTACTGCGCGGTTAGGCCCTTATAATATATTTAATTATCTTGTCTATTCTTGGTGGCAAAGGAGCCGTCTCCACGAGCGAGAGAATCGCGGCGATATTATCGTCGAACGAATTCACGCGAATAAAACAGAACGGATTTCGATAAAATTTGGCAGAGAGATAGATCATCATGCATCCCGGGGAAAGACAGGATAGTTTTTATCGACATACCTCGCGGGCGAAGCCGCGGGCGGAAGCTAGTCAATAAATAAAGTTCTACGCTAGTCTTGAATCATGTGCTGTATTCATGGTTACAGTTTGGGCGTTGATGTAATGCTATAGTATACAGTATTAGTAGATAATAAGACGGACACAAAAACTAATCTCAAACTCTTCTAAAAGCTTAGCAACACCATAGACATTATATCTATTGCAATGCAACTAGTCCTACACTATGTATACCGTTGCTACCATAGACATTATATCTATTGCAACTAGTCCTACACTATGTATACCGTTGCTACCATAGACATTATATCTATTGCAACTAGTCCTACACTATGTATACCTTTGCTACCATAGACATATCTATTGCAACTAGTCCTACACTATGTATACCGTTGCTACCATAGACATTATAATCTATTGCAACTAGTCCTACACTATGTATACCGTTGCTACCATAGACATTAATACATTATATCTATTGCAACTATAGATGGGCAATCCACCGGGTTTAAACCCGGTGCTTTTGATAAACACCCGATAAACACCCATAAACACCCACAAAATTGGGTGTTTATCAAAGCACCGGGTTTAAACCCGGGTGGATTGCCCATCTACAATTGCAACTAGTCCTACACTATGTATACCGTTGCTCCCATATAATTATGTTTTGTAACTTGACGATCTATTGTTGCATTTAATAACGTGATTCACCAAAGCTAACAAAGTATAAAGACCAAAAATAGAAATTCCCACAGCGATCATATTCAAACTTCATGTAATAATAATATGTTAACAATCAGTTTAGACGTTAATTTGTTTGAATAAAACCGGACATAATACTTACTCCTATTATGAAAACAGCGTATTACGAATTACGATTCGATTTGACTTCGGATTTGATTTCAATACCGTGTGAAATAATTATTCGTGTTTTATCTTCCTGAATAGCGAAAACTTTTGTAAAAAAAAAAAATGTAAAAATGTTTATGTAAATAGTTTTTGCGATGTTTTGTGTCGTCGTCGTCGTTTCAGCCGATAGACGTCCACTGCTGGACATAGGCCTCCCCCAATTTTGGGGGGGGGGGGGGGGGGGGGGGGCTGTTTTGTGTGAACACGAGCTAATGTCAGAACAATATCATGATAAAATTAGTTGCCAAGTTTCGTATTATGAAATTTGATTTATTCTTCGTTCGTCCCGAAGTTTTGTCCCACATTCCAAAAAATTCTTAGTTCGTCCCATAACACTATTGAAGTTGTGCTTCGTCCCAAATTACAAGTACTTTAAAGGTACAGTCAACAAAAAAAATTAAAGTACTTATTTGAGTGATTCCTTTGCGACAGGGAGACGGAGTAGGGAGAGATACATGACTGATAGCACCATCCCTTTTGATTTGAAATCATGACGGCATGACCCCTTCATAATACGGCTTCAGTTACGAAACTTGATAGAAACTCCACAGACACTATTAAATCAAAATTTGTTGCAAAATATGTGTCGGGCATATAATATTTTCACTGCAACCTTTAACAAAAGTCTGTCTATTTAATAACAAAACAGGTTTATTGAATTTAAATACGTTTTACTTACTAGTCGCTATTGTGACCATAAATTACGTTTTGTTTAGGACAAGTCCTGATATTTTTATATCTTGTGTTGAAGGAAATATTGTTTTATCATATTTAATGCGTTTATATTATATTGAATGTTATTATAAAATGTAAACGTATCATAAAATGTTTTTCCCGTAAATTCAAGTACTTTAAGTACTTACTTGGCTTGTATGTAGGTAGTCGATGATTTAAACTAACTGGGCGAACGTTAGTCACCATGATTCATGTAACTGTGATAACGAATAAGTACTATACACAATGTTAATGAAGTTAATCTGGCATTAACAGCCTAGATCTTTATCTCATAAGTCATAAGATATGATTCATTTGGATAACAGATTTGTATGAATATTTAAGTACACTAAATTAAATTAATATTTATAAAACGAAAAAGACGATGAAAGATGTAATCTGCGTTCGCGATTTATTTGCCAAAAATGTAAACAAATATGAATTAAAAGAAAAATAACTTTAATTCCTACACATTAAAGTTCAGTTTACGCTACAACTTCAAACATTTTTATAACGTTGTCAATAGTTCTATCTAGTCACTCTGAAATCAACTTAATCATCATTGAAATAAAGTGGATATTTGTTTAACTTGAAATAGGGTAGGGGTGTGAAGCACTGCGCACTTTTACTTTACTTTCTGAGTTAACTTGGACATTACTCACATCGGTGAAGAAAAACATCGCGAGGAAACCTGGACTTATTGTTAACATAAGTCTGAAATCGCCAACCGCTCCTGCCTTCTTCGTATGAGAATAGGCTTTTGCCCTGAAGTGGGAGAATACTAGGCTGGTATTATACCTAATTATTTGTTTAAAACAAGATGGTGGTTAAGTTATTTTTCCATAAAGTAAAACGGAGTCAATAATGTCGGTCATAATTTAACAAGCCCGCATTTACAAGAACGAAACAGTAAATCATGTTATTTATACCAATTAGTAATTATCACTGAGTAACGAATGTACTGAATCTTTATATAAAATTCAAAGTCCTGACTGACTAATATACGAACGCACAACCTAAACCGCTAGTCCGAGTGACATGAAATTTGAAGGGTGTGTTCTTTGTGAAGAGTTATTTTTGTTGTATTCACAAAGAAAGGGTTTTTCGAAATTCCAATCCTAAGAGGATGAATGGGTGTGGGTGAAATTTCACGCAATTACGAATTTATGGCAATTATATTTATAATTCCTTCACCAGTTTCACCTTCGCTTTTCCATGGAATGAGCAATAAAATATTTCTCGTACCTATTCTGTGATCAAGCCTGATGGTAACTGCTTTCAAATCTATATAAATAAAACAAAGTCGGGTCGGTTACACCATTTATAGCCCAAGAACAATTTTATGATCTTTGATATGGATTTGTCTCCGCCTCGAATAGCAGAATAACTATTAAAACATGGGACAAAGTCCGCGGCGGTCAGCTAGTTTAAAATATTTGTCATTTACGTAGACAGTAACGATACATTACATACAGTTTGCACGAATAATTATCTATCTTTGCATGTTGGCTGTGGCCTTGATAACTGAAAATGTCGCGAATATCGCATACACGGCACAAAAATGTGTGAAACCGCAAAGAATTTTGTCAAAAAACTTTAATACCGTTTAATAGTTTTATCTTAGTTATCTTCAAGTCTAGAATTATAGTTTCCGCATCAGCAAGATAGCGTTTAGTCAAACGCAAACCTATTAGATCAGTACTCAAATTCACTTGTTAATTCTATCCTTTTTGTCCCAGGTTGTCTAACATGCGTCCAAGTGCTGAATATCATGGTCCTCCTCGGCTTCATGTTGAACTACGCCCTCCGAGTGAACCTCACGATCGCAATTGTGGAGATGATTTACGATGACAATGACAACCTCACTGCTGCCATGAATATCACCCACGGCCCCCACAACGTCACTGAGGTAGAATTTACTGCTTTCTTCAATATTTATTACCTTGGAATCATTGAAATTTGACATCGCCAGGTTGCCCCTTAAGACCTGAGAGAATAAAGAAACGTGTCAGTCGATCTTTCTAGAATTGTTGAACTAATCTTGGATGTTTTCATAAATATGGTGTTCGTGAGAAGTCTGTAGATGCAGTAAGAACTAAGAATATTATTAAAACAATTATGTTTTAAGTAAATAATTGGTGTTTTCAACTTCTTGGGATCAATTATCTCCGATTCAGTGATTTCCCAGATAATAATTTTAGTTATGATATCTTGGGTTTCTTGATTCAATTATGTATTTTTCTTCTACTATTGTTGGTTTAAGGTCAAACTCATGGTTGTAAAGTAAAAAGTTAATAGAAACCAAACCAACACGCTGTGGTTCAAAGCCCGGGTTATTCCCGTATTACCACAAAACTGATAGTCACTTCCTTTGTTTTTTACCACATGTTGGAACAATAGAATTGTACTATTTATAGGAACAGGATCATGATGATGTTTTAAAACAACTAATCAATCATTGTTTAAGAATAGAATTTTCTTCACGCATCAGTCCATCAGTAGTCTTATAGGAACTAAAGTTCAGTATGAAATCTCAAATATAGGTTTTTCTCTTGCAGCACCCAGAACATATCGAGCAAACTCGTTACCATTGGGACACGAAACAGAAGAACCACCTGCTGGGTTGCTTCTTCTGGGGATATGTGCTCACAGAACTGCCTGGTGGCAGACTAGCAGAAATCATTGGCGCTAGGTAAGAACCACCATCCATTTTGCAAGTCTTTTGCCTCAACAATTTTAGGAGATGCCAGTTTTTTATCAAAATTCTACCTGTAACCCGGCTTCTGCAGCCAGAGTTTAGGGCTTGCTTGTGAGGTCTTCTGTCGACCGAATGTAGTCATACGCCATCCCTTTTCCTTTTTCGTTTTGGGCTTTTTTAGGCTCCTCCGGATTTGGACGTATTGATAACGTGCAGCAATGTTGCTTAACCTCACGGATCGATTTCCACGAAGTCCTCAAACAACATGTTATCTTAGTTTCCTTACAAATACAATGGTAAACAGGTTTTTCGCACTACCTAGAATTGAATAAGTAGGCCAAGTTCTTTAAAAGTACTTTTACCATGTTTGATGTCGACAAATCAGGATGTAATCGTTATGTTTGTGGGCTGATGATAGGCAAAGAACAAGGAATGAATGTCAGCTGATAATGGGCGTTATTCTTAGAGCATTTTATTTCATAGTAAAATTATAGTATACTCAATCATTTTCATATGAGTCTATTCCAGTTAGTCGCAGAACTCGCAGACATGTGTTTGAATGAATAAAAATACTAAAACTCTCTTATGCGCGGTTGTCACGATTACTCACGATTTTATTTCGTCTAGTCCTAAAAATAACGGTCTCGTGAGAAAGACACGTTTTTCATACGAGGCGACCATATTCCAGAGTGAATTATAATTTATAAAGAGCATTTGGCAACTGTAACTGCATCGTCCCAGCCAATCCCAGGCTCATCTCCGGCGGAATGCCGACCAATTTGCAAATAATAGCTGCTATTGTGTCAGTTCCCTACAAAAACTTGGCCCCTGAATGCTAAACAACATTTTTTTTTCAATACTATGTCATTCATTGTTGGCATCACTAATGTACAACAATGGTGAGGGTCGGTTTTAAAAAAGTCTCTTATTGCAGAGGGCGGCGACCGATTGCTGCCGCACAAACATTATCGTCATTCACGTTTGCATTTCGAATTTGAGATATTAGTGACCATGCAATTCGCTTTTATCGGAACCGGTTCCGACATTTAATTTTGCTCAATAATTTAAGTTCGACGTTAGTATTTTTTTTTTCGCGATACAATCAAGCGAACAGGCGTTATTTCATTTTAAAGACATGTCTGGTAATTTGCGTGTCCGAATAATTTAGCGTCGAACTTTCTAGACGCTTGATAATTAAAGGGTCAGGAAGAGTCAACGAAGCTGATTGGCCTGAAACTTTTAGTCCTTGCCATCGATTTGAACTATGATAATCACTCATAATAATAGAGCAGTTGGCCACGGCGCCATTATATTAATAAAATTTATTATGACAGCTATGATTTCATAAAAATGTGTGACTTGCAAATTAATTCGTCCAGTGGAATTAAAAGCATATCGGTAGCAGTGTGAGCAATCGATATGTTAATGCTTTCATAAAAAAGCGGGTTAACGTCATGATAGCAACCGTAACGCGATTTGCGATACCAATAGGGACAAATAAAAATAGCGACTCTATTATCAACAATTAATGCAATTAAAAATATTACTTATTGAATTAATTTGCCGGTGCGCTGGCGTTCGTGGACTTTATCAGGCTTTCGGAACCAGTTAGTGACTAATTGTGTGAATAACACTATATTGAGGACGCTGAAAACAAGTTTATCAAGTTTTTGGGCTGTTTTATTTTGGTTGAAGTCGTTATCCCAACGTGGTTTTGTTTACGAGTCGAGAAACTTTCAACGCTGAAAATTGCCTTGACGTATATTCAGTGAATTCAGTGACTTTGGGCCCACGTGGTGGATAACGGCCTCCACTTTCCTCACCTCTGCAGAGAAGAGGCCTGAGTCCCCCTAACACTGTGTATTATGGAAAGAAAGAAAAAGTAAGACGGAAAAATAGGTTTATTTGTCGCCGAAACACGTACGAAATCAGTGTAAAAATTTGAGAAGTCAGCGAAATATGGCATACAGTGTCTTAAAAAATGAGATGTCGGGAAATGATTCACGCGGAACATTCTCGCAGCGTATTATTATGCGGGTTTGCGCCACGATTTATGCACGTTATCGTGTAACTGAGCGTTGTGTGATCATTCGTGAAATATTCGCGTGTCAGTTTTTGAGACGTCGATACGGGCGGCGAATTTTTGACATGCCTCGTATTGAATTGCCTGTCATATCGGCACGCAGTTTTTAATGGTTGATTATTTTGATTTATACTGAATTGTTGAGTCTTCATGTTTCAGCTTTGAGTAAACGAATTTGCTTGTCGAAAATTACCTTATCGAGCTGACTTTTAATTTTTTATCTTCAGCGACTATCTAATGGATTTTTTTGTTTCGTCACCAGGCGGGTGTTCGGCTACAGTACTCTGCTAGCCAGTATCCTTACCCTCCTCACTCCTGGCTCCGCAGCCATCGGCTTCGGGTGGGTCGTAGCTTGTAGAGTCTTACTAGGATTCCTCCTCGGAGCGACATGGCCAGCGATCCTCCCAATGGCATCCAAATGGATCCCACCAATGGACAGATCGAAATTCATGTCAAATATGATGGGTAAGTGTTCTTAAAATAATTATATAAACAATTCAAATGTAAATTGAAGTGGGAGTTCTAAGAAGCTATAATTGGTTTGTACTAAATGTCTTGCTTGAATAATAGTCTCGTGAAGATGACACATTATCGTTTGTTGCAATAAATGATACAAACAATACTGGCGGATGGATGACGTTCTCGAGATTCTGGAGTTCAAAGAGGGCGCCATAAATCTGTATTACAACCTGCCACAGGCACGCCTTGACCGGCCCCGGTTTCACTCCGTCATCTGACGTTTGCCAGATATCGATATCACAAATATAACGTACACGTATTGGGGGCTCGAATTGTTATCGCCCCGTGTCGCCGCGCAAACATTTTGCAGTGATGCGTGTATTTGAAAGCGACAATATGGCGGCGGAGGCGCGCGCAGGCGTGGTCGCTGACGTCACAGCATTGGCGCCCTGTGATTGGCTGTTATAAGTTGACCGCACGATTTAACCTTGCGCAACCGTTGCCATGCTGCAGTTAACCAGTTCCGAGAAGCGCGGCTTAGTATTATTTTAGTACGGGACGTGTGGTCACGTGGTGGTTATGGCGACTATGATTGTAGGCAAGGTTAGGAAAGTGCGGCGGAGTCTATTCTCGATGAAGATGACATTGTCCTGTGATGTAATGTACCCACATTAGTTCCGAGTAGCGGTGTAGTTGCGTAACACATTGTCAGTAGCAATGGCAGTTCCACAACATTCATTGCGTTATTTACGTTGTTGAGCAGAAAAATTTTTCGAACACATGAAGCAATGGATTAGCAGTATCCTTCAAAATTATTCAGATTGAGATTGATAGTGTGTTACGCAATTTGGGTGCAGATGTGTGCTCGCTCGAAGATTGCAGATTGTTGTCTTTAAAATTGTAATGTGGGAATTATGATAAATGGCTTGTTCCGTTTTACAATTACATTTATGTTTTGCAGAAATACTGAAATTACCCCAGCGTGACTTAGATTCTGATCATAAGCGCAATTACATTTTATCTGCTTACTAATTCATGGTTACTGCAACCTTGGTTACAAAACATGTAGGTAATGCATTTCCTTGTGTTAGCTGTATAAATAAAATATTCACACGGAACATAGGTACGACTTAATAATAAAAACAATAAACTGTTTATCGTCAACATTATTACTTTAGAGGAAATGTTTGTTTTTATGTTTTGCTTTAGTTGTAAACAATAGCTTTACTTGAAAACAGAATATTTGTTTCTGATTGTCCGACTACTTGACAATTCAAAAGTGACTGTAAATGGTTTACTTAATTGAAACAAATTCTTCGAATTTGAGTTTGAAGACACAGGTAGCTATTAAATAGGTACTCGGAAACAAAAGAGATGCACATTATTTAGTTTAGTTAACACAAAAGTTTGACGTATGGTATTATTTTTATTTTTAATCATCCAATCAGTAAACAGCTTTGCATATTATTATTACAACTGTAGCTCGGTGACGTCAAGACTATTTCGAATATTCAATTGAAATGGTTTATTCTGTAAATAGGATACTTATCGCAAACAGTTTATCAAGTCATGTAAAAAAATACCGAATGTCGACTCCATCTAGCTTTTTTTATCTCAAAGGTTCCCTAAGAAGAAATTGTGAAACCAACTCACTGTCTTCAAGTCAATAGACTTTACATCATACCAAACGAACATCTATCTCTTCTAAAATATGGGTCGTGCTCGTATCATATCTTATCACAAATATAAATCAAATAATTGTCAGTTCGCAATAAAGCTTTATCTCGTGTTTACTCGATTTGACAAGAGCTTCCTTTTACTGATCAGCGATTGCTATAACGTATGAATGGCGGGCGCTAATGCAATCAAAAGTAAGTTTTGCATTTGTGCCGAGGTTTTTATTGGAATGTCTAAGGCCAGAGGTCAGGAAGTAACTTATGCGTAGGTAGGTACTGTTATTAATTAGGTACTTGTAAATTATTGACCGTATTTTTTTATTATTGCTATTTTATTATCTTTAGCAACTATGAAAGTGAGACACGATGTTTTCCGAACGGATGCAAAACATTAAATGCACAAAAATAAAAATGGCTTGTCCGTGTTACAATTAAACATGGTCACATTACTTCTTCTAACTGTATGAACAAAAGATTAGTGCGTAACTGTAAAACGAAAAGTGAAATTAAACGTGACACGCTTCACAAGTGTCAATTTTGACACAAATTCGGCTTTCATTCATGCAAGAAACGGAAAGAAACTATTTCGATGCTTCTAGAATGATAGATGCTTGAAGGCGCATATTGACAACTTTGATGTACGCGTTTAGTAATGAAAAAAAAACAAACCGACTGACTGGCGTCAAGTATACCCGATTCTGCGTCACCGAGTTCAGTTTCGTTCACTTCTCAGAAAGAGCGCAAAGTGCGCTTAAAAAAGTTATCACTTTAAAAAAAAGTCTCAAAGAATTCGAAAACCATGGTGCCCCTTTCGCTGCTGTTACTAACTGAAATGGAATCGGTCCACTACGAGCATTGTCCGTTAATACCAGGTCAAGAGTTCAGTTAGGTAGAAAATGTAGTTTGTATGGACCTTATTCCTGCAGATTAGAGGTCAGTTTGCAAAAAAAAAAAAAATTGTTAGTAGTAGTGATTTTGATGTGACTGTTTAAATAAGTTAGGGCTAGATAAGAATTTGGCTGATGTTATCTCTAAAAGTTCCTAGAACAGGAGTCACCAAATGGCAGACCGCGGTCCGGACCGCCGCGAGACGCGACGCCCGTAATATTTGTAACTCTAAAATAAAAATAAAAAATATTTAGCTTCCACCAACTTTATTCTAGACTTCAGACCTAGTTTAACGTAAGTACTTAAATAAAAACATTTTTCTCATTAATAGTAATTATTACTTTGTTAATTTTGTTCATTAATTATTTAATATCCATAGGTACTAATATTATAAATTCGAAAGTAACTCTGTCTGTCTGTATTGTACCTTTTCACGTATTGTACCTTTTCACGTCTAAACCACTGAACGGATTTCGATAAAATTTGGCAGAGAGATAGATTGCATCCCGGGGAAGAACATACGATAGTTTTTTTTTTATTGAACTACCTCGCGGGCGAAGCCGCGGGCGGAAACTTGTCTGTAATAATGCATTATTCATAGTCACTAATATTATAAATTCGAAAGTAACTATCTGTCTGTCTGTATGTTACTTTTTCACGCCTAAACCACTGAACGGATTTCGATATTTGGCAGAGAGATAGATTGCGTCCCGGGGAAGGACATAGGATAGTTTTTATCCCGATATTCCCACGGGATCGACACTCATGCGGGTGAACCCGCGGGGCACTGCTAGTTACTTAATAAAAATGTTTCTTTTTTTTTATTTATATTTTTAAACTTGGTTTCTAGTAATCGTCTACCAAACTGACCGCGACATGACAGTCATAATTATATTATTTTTTAAACGGACGCCCATAAAACTAATTGGTGATCCCTGTTCTAGAAGTTTGATTCTTTTGATTACAATGTTAGTATCGAACGATATTTATTCTGTTATGTAACAAATGGTAATTAGGTAAGTACTTAAACAGTAGGTATAATGATAAAATTAACTGTACACAAATTATGCATTTATGCAATTTTTTGTTGCTAGTTAATTATTTTAGACATGTGAGAACAAACTGACTTAAGTAGGTATTCTCCGTATTCTCGAACTTAAAAAACTGCCCAAGAGCGAGTCGCACTCGCACACGAACGGTTCCGTACCACAAGGCGAAAACGCCGACAAAACACGTTTGTTGTATGGGAGTCCCCCTTAAATATTTATTTTATTGTTTTTAGTATTTCTTGTTATAGCGGCAACAGAAATACATCATCTGTAAAAATTTCAACTGTTTAGCTATCACGGTTCATGAGATACAGCCAGGTGACAGACGGACAGTGGAGTCTTAGTAATAGGGTCCCGTTTTTACCCTTTAGGTACGGAACCCTAAACCAAGTTCTTGTTGTCACTGTATTGACGTCTAAACTCATTGGCTGTCTAGGTAGGTACAAACAAGAACATCTGAAAAAAACTGACCAAAATACTTACCACGGATATACTAACAGAATCCGATTTCAGATTTATTTGCGGTAAACCCAATGGCCATCTAGGTACCTACCTACACCTTTTCGAAAAACAAACCCAAGTACTTCCAAGAATCCATTCAGATTTGCGGTGGATTACCTCATTTATCAATAACCTTTGCGGTTATATCCGGTCGTAATTGTTTTAGAGTTCCGTACCCAAACTCCTGAGCCGATCGATTAAGTTAAGCTACGCTTGCCGCGATTGGTCCGTGGATTAGTGACCACCTTTACATACCAAGACCCCTCCGTGCCTCGGAAAGGACGTTAAGCCGTTGATCCCGGCCGTTACGGGTCGTCAGAAGCCCGAAAGTCTGACATCCAGTCATACCAAGGGGTTTCGAATTACCCAGTAACTGATTTGTGGAGGTCAGATTGGCAGTCGCTCCACTGGTACTCAGCTGCATCCGGTTAGACTGGAAGCCGACCCCAACATAGTTGGGAAAAAGCTAAGCAGATGATAATAATACGGAACCCTTCGTGTGCAAGTCCGACTCGCATTTTTTTTTTACTCTAGTCACGACACATCGCCCTTCGACTGTCCTTAATCAAGTGGGTCTAGGCATTTTGGAGGAAAACTGCAGCCTTTGTGAATAATTATATGTTTTATAACACCTTACGCCTTGAACTTTCGATATTAAACCAGTTTGCAGTGTTGCACGTGGTAAATATATATATAATTGTCGGCACGGGGGGGGGGGGGGGGGGGGTATTATTAGAATAATTTTTATCGTATAATTAAGGTATTGATTATATAAACAACGATAAGCAAAACAGTGAAGGGTTCCGTAGCCGAAGGGTAAAAACGGGGCCCTGTTGCTAAGACTCCACTGTCCGTCTGTCTGTCACCAGGCTGTATCTCATGAGCCGTGATAGCTAGACAGTTGAAATTTTCACAGATGATGTATTTCTTTTGCCGCTATAACAACAAATACTTAAAACAGTAATATTTAAGGGGGCTCCTTACAAAAAACGTGTTTTTTTTTTCGTCGTCGTTTTTGCCTTGTGGTACGGAACCCTTCGTGTGCGAGTCCGACTCGCACTTGGCTAGTTTTTTAAGACACTAACGGCCTCTCTTTTTTTTCCTAAAAATATTTTTGTCTATTATGTATTACCATAGTAATAATATTCTGAATGCAAAACACTCGGTTTGTCTGTCTGTGAGAACGGATTTAGATAAAATTTGGTACACGGATAGCTCCCGTGACCTGGGATAGGACCAGAGACATATTAAAAACATATGTCTATGGATAGGACATTATTTTTTTAAACTGATTGTCGCATCCTGTGGGATATTTGCAACATCCACGCGGGCGAAGCCCCGGGTAAAAGCTAGTATTATTATAAACTACCAACACGGGTTCTTTCTTTTCTAGCTCTAATTTTATTGATGTGAATTCAAATCACAGTGAGTGGTTTCAGTTCTATGGGTAATTCGCAATAAAATCCATGAAATATAGGAAATTGTATAATAGCATAGGCAATTTATTATTTCCTGTCACAAAACTATAAGTATTATATAAATTTTGATATTGATGTGCTCAAGTTGTCAAATGCATCAAAAATCAAAATCATAAATTTGATTTGAAATTACAGCAAATCATCTGCCTAGCCTTTTCCCATGTTGGGGTCGGTTTCCAGTCTAACCGGATGCAGCTGAATACCAGTATTTTACATGAAGCGACTGCCTATCTGACCTCCACAACCCACTTACTGGGTAATACGATACCCCTTGGTATGACTGGTTGTCAGACTTTCGGCGTTTTGACGACCCGTAACGACTGTCAAAGATCCACGAATGACAGCCGGGACCAACGGCTTAACAGGTTCACTTTCCACAGACCACATGATGGTCTGTAGAGAGACTTCCATATCAGTCCACAGACCGTATGTGGTATGTTCGCCCGTACAATTTCTAAGTCATCTGATACTGTGGACGTAAGGAGAAAGTCTCGTATTTAATGCGGACTTGGCAGGACACATCATAAGGATTATAAAAAGTGCTGGGACATAGGGAAAAAGTCGATATTTTTTTTCTAAAGGGTATGAAATAAACATAACTGGACTTATGGACCATTCCCACTCTGGAGCCTGGGCCTCAAGTCTGCTATTACAATAGTGTCAGAATGGTCTATCATTGATTTCATAATTGTTGATTTTGACAAGTTTGGTAATCTACTAATATAATGGCGTCATTATGACTTTCCAATGGTCAACCACTGACACTCCATTGAAAGAAATGGCATAGAATGGTAATCTCGTACTAATGAAAATTGAATTACTGACTTACGCGGTAATCTGCAAAAATTTTGACAGTTCCTTTGAGCAGTGATCTACCATTAGAACGTCATTGTGCAGTCATTGCTTTTAATTCGTTACGAGTATCGTATAATTTCTGTGCCATTGACCGACCAATGATCAACCATTATGAATTTAGCAGATTACGAACTTTTAGCAAAATGACAATGGGATGGTGGTGGGATCATGTTGGAATGACGAATTTATAAAAATAGCAGACTAGGGCCCCTGGACAGTGAACCTATTAACGTGCTTTCCGAGGCATGGAGGAGTCACGGTATGTAAAGATGGTCACCCATCCACAGAACTACCGCGGAAACGTAGCTTAACCTGACCGATCGACCTGTGCTGCTGTTATTATTTAGCCACGGGCCCCTCACCTAACCCAGTAGACCTATTCTGTAAAAAATGTCACAGCGGAAACTTAGATGAAGTGAGTTTGAAGTGCTGTCAATAGTGTTAATCCCTAGTATCTGGAATGACAGCTTACTTGAAGCCCGCTTTACCTAAGTTTTTACTATGAAGATTATTACAGCACCCGCATAAGACGATCGATCCTGTAGGGATATCGGGATGAAAAGTATCCTATGTGTTAATCCAGGGTGTCAGCTACCTCCGTATCAAATTTTATCAAAATTAGTCCAGCCGTTTGTGCGTGAAGAAGTAAAACATACAAACACACTCACAAAGAAAGAAATAGGCTACTTGTCTATACGGATTACTTAGATATAGGAAGTAAAGTAGGTAAATAACCGGTAGGTGAAGAAGTCGGTAATAAAAGGGGATTTCAGTTAGCAACAGTTTAAACTAGACCAAGAGTTACGTCATCCTGATGCGTTGACCTCATGCGCAAGAAACTTTCCTACAATGCAAATAGCAAGGAAAATACTGTCATTAATTAATTATAAGGAATATTGATTCATTAACGTATGAGACTATGAGTTATGTTATATGTAAACACTTAGGTGTTATTAAGGGCACACCGAGCTTCTAGCGGTAATCGATTTTAGGTATTCTATGCGCTCCGTGTATGTGTGCGTGAGGCACACTGGCAAGAGAGCGAACGGCTAGACAGATAAGAGCACTGCGCGACTCGCGCGCCGCGCGCGACGAGCCGTGCGCCGATCGACTAGCGAGGTGCTACCAATAGTTACAAAATAATGAAAAAAACGTTTTGAAATAGGTACTTTTATGGGAAAAATTCACGATATGAAACCTTTTTCAGATTTTATGCAATTTTTAAAATTTATAATTTACCGTCGTTAGGTAGGTAGGTATCTGATCAATGAAAAATGAATATTAGGTAAGTATAATTTACTTAGTAAAATAATACTATTACAATTAATTACCTTTTATGATAATTATTCTAAGTACAATAGAAACTTAAAAGTGATCTCAATAACGTAAAATAACATAATGGCTAAATAAATAGGGTAAAAGTCCCAGTAGTCGACCCTATATTTTCAATTTCAAATTATTTATTCTTCAAAGTAGATTCAATAAAATACTTTTGTTACTACGTAGTAAGTTTTTGCAAGCAGATTCTATTGAATTCCTGATAATGAAGTTACATGGTAAGTACTTTGTTCGTTATGCCAAGACGTTACAAAGCCACACAAAAGATGCATTCCGTATGAAAATATAATGTAAGAGCGCCGACTTCTGTATGGAACATGTTGTTTCAGGAAGAAAGAAGCCAGCAAAATTGTTATTTCCGATATCATCGGTTAGTACCTATACCGGATTATTTTTTTACCGGTTCCAAATTTATACAGGTTGTTCTACCCATGATTATGAACAACTTTCACTATGGAACCATCTCTGAAATCACGAAAAAAAAAATCAGCTGTTTAATACAAAAGTTCAAAACCTACTTGACCAAAGTCAAAGTTAAAGCATTTATTTCAAATAGGCACATAAAAGGCACTTTTTAACGACAAAAATTATATTAAAATAGAATTGATTCTAGTCGCCCCTTCCAAAATGTATGAAATAGCTTTTTTTTTCGTGATTTCTGAGTAAAAATTTGGAACCGGTAAAAAATCACGTGTGTAGTTATTTTAAACTTTTTAGAGAATCTGCTGTTACATTTGAAGTCGGTTAATATTTTTTTTATAAAAAGTATTTTAACACGTGTTACAATTTTACAACTTTCACAATTTTATAACTTTTCCGCTTCTCTTCTGGCATAACAGTCGCGGAAGGCATAGCTTTTTTTCGTTTTGCTGACTCTTTCTTGTCTATCGCGTCTAAAATATATTGTGTTTGTGGCTCACGAATTTCTATTTTTCTGTCCAGCCTTGAATCAATTATTTCTAGTAGAAGACAATCAAAGTAAAATTTCCATACTGTACTTCCAGAATTCGTTATCTCTTTTTATTGTTTCTATTTTCATATCTTTTTCTGTCCACATAACAAATAAACATAATTCTTTCCTAGTAATGTGGAGCTGACCCTGCAGCTGGTAGAACCAATCGTGTTGTTTATTTATTGTCAAGTTCCCATTCTTCTCGAGTTTCCAGAAACTAATTTGTTTTTGTGCTATACCTTCCTTGACTGTTATGTCCTTAGCCGAATATGGACACTTAACTTCAATAATTTTATCACCTATTAGTCTGTCTGGACTTGCCGCCAAAAACGGCAGTTCAGGATCGACGAATAGGCCACATTTCTGTATACCGTTGAAGTAAGCTTCTTCGTCGAGTTTTAGTACTTCAGCCAATTGTCACCAGACAGGCGCTTTACTTCGGGTAAATTATTTCATCACCACTGCTCTCAAAACGGTGAAGGACACATTGTGAGGAAACAAAGGCATGTCCTAGAACCAAAAATTAGTAGACAATAACATGTGACATCCACCAATCCGCACTGGGCCCTCGTGGTGGATTACGGCCCGCTCCCTGTCACCGAGAGGAGGCCTGTGTCCCAACTGTGGGAATATTATAGGCTGATTATGCTTATGTCTGCGAGGAGCGAGCTGCTAAAGCAGCCAGCGAAGTGTAATGAATAATATTCATGGGTAGAACACCCTGTGAAAAGTAGAGTAGTGATCAAAAATTGCCCAGCATAATATTATGGCTATTAGGCTATATATTTCTAGTATAAGCTGATCTCATTGTACGGAAATCCTATACAATGCGAGATCAGCGTATCATCATCATCATCATTTCAGCCGAAAGACGTCCACTGCTGGACATAGGCCTCCCCCAATTTTGGGAGGGGTTTGCCATAATCGCCACGCTTGGCAGTCGGGTTGGCGATCGCAGTATGGTATGATGGTGTAATGCATAGAGAACGCTGCTGCCCATTCTCCGGTCTCCCTTAGTCGCCTTTTACGACACCCACGGGAAGTATGGAGTGGTGCTATTCTTTAAGTCCGGCACCACACAGACGCACTAATCAGCGTATACTGAAAATGTATAGCTTGATATGTAGCAGTGTGTACCTACGCATATCTTATAGAAAAAAATTATGAGGACAAAAGCAACAATAATAATCAATATCGGACTTACTTCATGGTAATATTTTCTCTATGTGTACATTTTACATTACATTTGATTTAATTACGACGAATCATTGGGTTTGAACCTATATACGCCCTACAATTGGCTGAATTACTAAAACTCGACGAAGAAGCATACTTCAACGGTATAGAGAAATGTGGCCTATTCGTCAACCCTGAACTGCCGTTTTTGGCGGCAAGTCCAGACGGACATAACAGTCAGGGAAGGTATAGCACAAAAACAAATTAGTTTCTGGAAACTGGAGAAGAAGGGGAACTTGACAATAAATAAACAACACGATTGGTTCTACCAGATGCAGGGTCAGCTCCACATTACTAGGAAAGAATCATGTTAATTTGTAATGTGGACAGAAAAAGATATGAAAATAAAAACAATAAAAAGAGATAACGAATTCTGGAAGAACAGTATGGAAACAAAATTAAAAACATTTTACTTTGATGGTCTTCTACTAGAAGTAATTGATTCAAGGCTGGACAGAAAAGTGGAAATTCGTGAGCCACAAATACAATATATTTTAGACGCAATAGACAAAAAGAGTCAGCAAAACGAAAAAAAGCTATGCCTTCCGCGACTGTTATGCCAGAAGAGAAGCGGAAAAAGTTATAAAATAGTTGGTACACGTGTTAAAATAAAGCATTATCACTGTCTATTTCTCCTTGCACTGAAAGACAAGAATTTTGTTCCGGTGTAATTGGCATCCTGTAATAAAACAGAACATTTGATTCAATTATAATTACTTTATTCATCAACAAAACTTTTTTGGATGTGTAAGACTTATTTCATAAAATAATTATTTTCTGAACTTACAATTCCAGAGTTTGATAAATTTTGGACTCGGTGTCATCCATGAATTTTTTTTTTAAGGTAATGTGGTAGGTACTTAATTTATAAATACTTAATTTATAAATACTTAATTTATTATAATGTTTTCTTAGACACATCCTATTATTTATACGCGTACCTCACCCGTTCTTTAGATGACTCTTTGTTTTGTAGTGAAGTGCCAACAACTGGTACATTTACCCTATAAAACAGAAAAAGATAAAGAACTTTCCAGTGTACCTATTTTTTAAAATATCGTAAGTAGGTAGATAAGTGACAACTAGGTACTTTTAATAACTAGGTATAATAGGTAGGTAGGAAGATTACACTTACGAAGCCACAGTATTCTCTTTATCCTCAAAATTTTCTATCTGTAATTTGTCTTTCTCTCTCGTCATCAGATGATTCAAATTTATTTGCAGTGAAATGTCAACAACTGGTTTTACATTTTTCCTACATTTACCCTATAAATAGAAAAAATAATAAAGAGAATGATTCAAATCATAGTAGATTCAATTTTGCCTACCCCGGAAACTGTATACCCTATTAAAAAATATAACAGCACCTAGTAGGGCAATTAGTAAATAAGTAGGTAATTTTACTTACTTCATAATATAAGTAGGTAGTTTTACTTACTTCATTTTTTCATGCAAGCTTTTAGCATTGGTTTTTCGCCAACCCCTTCTCTCCCTTGATTTCTTTACTTTGTTCCCCATTTCAAATACGTTACAGTGAATTTTCACACAACTTTCTTCGTTACGTTATTAAATCCGTGCGTAAGCGCAAGCGACACAAGCTCCCCGTCCGATGGCCGAAGCAGGACTAAAGCGGACAGGAGGGCGGCGCGGTAGCTCTGCATAAGATGGGCAAAACTCGCGCGACTTTAGGTATTTCCTTCTTAATGTTAAACAAATACACATTTTGAAAATGTAAAGTGTATACGTTATATAAAACATGTAGTTTTGTTATTATTCAAAAACTGGTGACATTCCGCGAAGAATTCACGCCGTACTAAGCGTTTGTTGTGTTTTTTAGAGATAACTTTGTGAATTTATTCTATCGGGCCAACTTTATCAAATCGTGTTTTCATTGTGTATACTGGCTAGTATATATGCCCAATAATGCCAATTTAATTCCTTAGATTTTTATTTAATTGTTTACTACTTCAAACAACCGTTATAAAAACGTGATTTTGTGTATAAAAAGCTCGGTGCCCCGTTAATAAAGCTACAAAGTACTTGTGTCATTTGCCAAATTCTAAAAGTCAGACATAGGTTGTATCCGTGGAACAAAATTGACGTCTGACAGTTCTGCCGGTCGATTCTGTAAAAATCTCACCGTGAAAACTTAGGTGATGTGAGTTTGTTTTTGCTAGGAATTGACACTATTGACAGCTCACTCCGCGCTCACTTCACCTAAGTTTTCACGGCGCGCGGTGAGATGGTTACAGAATCGCACTGCTGGTACGGTAAAACTGTCAAAAATTCAAAATTTATTCTTAGTCTATGACTTATTCTATGTATAAAAGTTTGGTGGAATACAATAATAATAATAATTATTATAAACGCGAAAGTTTGTGAGGATGGATGGATGTTTGGTACTCTTTCACGCAAACTACTGAACGGATTTTGATGAAACTTTACAGTAATACATATAGCTTATACATCAGAATAACACATAGGATACTTTTTATCCCGATATTCTCACGGGATCGACACTTATGGGTTGAAACCACGTGGCGCTGCTGGTTATGCATAAGTAGTTTGTATGCCGTAAATGTGTCTGTGTGGTGCCGGACTTAAAGAATAGCACCACCCCATACTTCCCGTGGGTGTCGTAAAAGGCGACTAAGGGGCGTACCGGAGAATGGGCAGCAGCGTTCTCTATGCATTCCACCACCATACCATACTGCGATCCGCCAACCCGCCTGCCAAGCGTGGCGATTATGGCAAACCCCCCCCCCCCTTTTGGGGGAGGCCTATGTCCAGCAGTGGACGTGTTTCGGCTGAAATGATGATGCCGTAAATAAGTATCTGTCCTGAGAATTAATTAGTTGCCAAAACTGCATGTAAAGGCAGTATCATTAGCTATTATTGTCTTACTAGAATTCAGCAGCATAACATCAACAGAAATACTCTCAAGATTCACTAATCTGCGTTCGCGATTTATTTGCCAAAAATGTAAACAAATATAAAATAACTTTGACTCCTAGACAATAAAGTTCAGTTTACGCTACAACTTCAAACATTTTTACAAGTTTTTCAATAGTGCTAGTCACTCTGAAATCAACTTAATTGTTATTGAAATAAAGTTGATATTTGTTTAACTTGAAATAGGGTGGAGTGTGCAGCACTGCGCACTTTTACTATAGGTCACTTATGCGCACTTTTTACCATCAACTTACGACTCGTCTTACAAGTTACAACACAGAGATTCCTCTGTTCTCAGCCCTAAGGTGAGAACTGTTAGCAAGACTATGTCATTATGTAGCTTGTCTATGTAACTTATTATGTACCTCGCGAACGTAGGGGCCCGTGGCTAAATAATAACAGCCGCACAGGTCGATTAATCAGGTTAAGCTACGCTTGCCGCGGTTGGTCTGTGGATGGGTGACCATCTTTACATACCGTGACCCCACCGTGCCTCAGAAAGCACGTTAAGCCGTTGGTCCCGGCTGTCATTCGTGGATTTTCAGAAGCCTGAAAGTCGGACAACCAGTCATACCAAGGGGTATCGTATTACCCAGTAACTGCGTTGTGGAGGTAAGATAGGCAGTCGCTCCATGTAAAATACTGGTATTCAGCTGCATCCGGTTAGACTGGAAGCTGACCCCAACATAGTTGGGAAAAGGCTCAAATGATGATGATGAGACTGAGATCAGAATAGTCAGATACATAGTCGTACATCAGATAAAAAACTCGCCAAGTGCGCGTCGGACTCGCACACGAAAGGTTACCACAAGACAAAAACGCCGAAAAAAAACGTTTGTTGTATGGGAGCCCCCCCTTAAATATTTATTTTATTCTGTTTTTAGTACCTACTTGTTGTTATAGCGGCAATAGAAATACATCATCTGTGAAAATTTCAACTGTCTAGCTATGACGGTTCATGAGATACAGCCTGGTGACAGACGGACAGTGGAGTCTTAGTAATAGGGTCCCGTTTTTACCCTTTGGGTACGGAACCATAAAAACAAAAATAAACATAAAAATAAAAACTGCAAAGTCCGATATAAGAAATTAGCAGCAAAGTGTGCCTCAACCCGCCAAACACCCGCCAATCTCGCGTTAATTTCGCGCAGTTTCTTTCATTGTGTCATAGAGAATAAGGCCCCAACACCCCCCTAATTACGTAACATACTATTAATCTAAATCTGAATAATTTTGAAGGATATTGCTAATCCATTGCTTCACATGTTTGAAAAGTCTGCTGAACAAGGTAAACAACGCAATGTATGTTGTTGAACTGTCAAAATGAAACCCATTGCTAGTGATAGTGTGATACGCAATCAGCCCGCAGGTGTCAACGATCTGATACTTCAGCGAATCGTATTTAGTACAACAATTTACAATGAAAAGTCATTCCAACAACAGCCGATTTATTCTGTAAAAATCTCACCTTGAAAACGTAGATGAAGTCGGTTTGAAGTGAGCTGCTGTCAATAGTGTCAATAGTGTGACTCTTATATTCGCCCTCCTCTTACATTCGCTCTTCTCTTTACATTTTTTTTAAAATTTGTTTAAAATTTTATTATTATAATTTTTTTTTTCGTGTACAATATTTCTAATCAATATTAATATAAATATTAATATTTATTAAGTTTTCAAAATTGCCCCAGCATCGGGTGGAGTGACAGCTTACTTCACCAAAGTTTTCACGATGACATTTTTACAGCAGAGACCCGCTGGACATATTATAGTGAGTAGTAGCAGTGATATAATACTTTGATAATACGTCATATACACTGAGGGGCGTGGTTGGCACGCGGCGTGACCTACTCCGGTAGTACTCGGGACCATTGCCAAGTTCATGATTAAATAAACGCAGACATTTTTTGTTACTATTTGTCTATTGCTCAATCTACTTTAAATAGCTGTGGAGAGATTTAGGTGAATGATTGCTGGTCTCTTTAGAATTACTGACTGAAAAGTTAATAGTGTTTATAAGAACAGAAAAAGTTGGTTGGTGGTAATGTGCGCTTTTATAATTTCTAACGTGACGATATTATCGTGGACGTCCACGGTATCACGATAACGAGAAGATAAGAGAAGTAAAATGTATGGACTATACTAGCTTCCGCCCGCGGCTTCGCCCGCGAGGTATAACAACTATCCTATGTCCTTCCCCAGGATGCAATCTATCTCTCTGCCAAATTTTATCGAAATCCGTTCAGTGGTTTAGGCGTGAAAAGGTAACATACAGTCAGACGGACAGAGTTACTTTCGAATTTATAAATTAGTATGGATATGAAGACGCTTTTCAATTTCCGTCCACAATAACGTTATAATAACGTGCACGTCTTTCCATACATTATAATGTACAGAAGACGCCAGCAGATCAAGCTACCCGAAACTGTCAAACTTTCCCAATCAACTTTGAACCTTATGCTTTAGCGATAAAGTTGAAAATATATGTCACGTTAGAAATTAAAAAAGTGCACATTTAGATCACAATAGGAAACGATCAACGTAGCTTCTGACGTTTCATACTTGTGCCCATGTAGGTTTATGTGAAATTAATGTGTAACTTGAATGAAATCGATCTTTAGCAACCTCACACGCTTTCTAAAAAGAATACCAACTTAAATGATGATAGTTGCACTGTTGCATAAAGTATTATTTTGTAATCTCTCCAACTAAAGCAACCATATCGTAGATTCCTGATAGAGCAGTGCGTGGGAAACCAACTCTCAATGGGTGATTCGACGCCTTACATGAGGGCTATAAACGCTTTTACGAGAGTGTGAACATTCTTTATAACGAAGGATAAGCTGCTTTAGTGCACTTCAATAAAACATTAATTTTATTGGCAACAATTAACATTGACTCAATCAAAGATTTTAATCGTAGACTCGCTCGGCTCCGTGTCAAAAGATGGCCGCGTTTCTGTTTCGTTTTGACACCTCTTGAGTAATTCTGACAGACACAATGTCGCAGAGACTTAACTTGATTGTCATGGAAAAGCTATTTATTATTGTGTGAGTTCACTCTTCTCAGTGTGTAGATTTTTTCGCGCGACTAAGTGTGGATTATACACGCGACTCGCTTCAACGGCAGAGGCAGCTGCAGCCATGCCGTCGAAACCCGTCGACGCGTCGGCGGCTACCTACGACAACGTGCCGCTAGTGTATTTGAGTAGGTATGGAGCTCAAATACACGAGCAACATGTTGCCAATGGCAGGCGCGTCGACAGCTGAGCAGGCGTCGACACTCTTGGCGGCTGTAGTTGCCTACGTGTGTATGAGAGCACTTAGTACGGTGCGCGGTGGTGAAAAATGTAACGATTAAAATCTTTAGTTAAGTCAAAGTTAATTGTAGCCAATAAAGTTAATAATAATAATTTTATTATCAGGCAACTATAAGGCCCATAAATAAAATACACAAAATAATCTTATAAAATAATAAACTAATACATATTAAAAACCTTAAAACTATTAACTATACACGTAACGTTGACGGCGTCGTGTTTCGCTGCGTGGTGTCGCGTAACCTTCCTCGGAAACGTCGATATACGACACCTTTCGGCCAAAAGTCCTCTTTCAGACAGGTCTGTAGATGTTGGGTTGGAACTCGTACCACGAATGACTTAATGGTTTATTGCTTGTGTTTAAGTGCAAAAGCGGCTTATCCGTATGTTTTAAAACACACAGATAATCCACCTTCTTAGCGTATGTATGTTACGACACTTTACACATAACACAGTAATCCCATTATTGTATCAAACGAACAAATAATCCGTGTTATGGTCTATTTCAACAATTTGTACTGTAATATAAGCTAGTTACACTTTATCTTATTGTCCTCATGGCGTACTTAGATTAAAGTATAGGAAATTCGCACTCCTGTGTAAACAAGCTGTGTTATCGATTTAGGTCGATGTAAATAGTCGTATCTACACAGGTATGAATGGACTGAGAACAAACCCATTCAATGTTAGAGTGCAGGACTGCGATGCGAATGGCTTTTGAGATTATGAAATGAAAATTTAATTAATATAAAAGCACTTAGTCCAAAATTTGTCCATGGAACTTTTGACGCGTGGCGAAAATCGGAACTAACTCCGCCATCTTGTTTTTTTAAACACATTTCACCAAAACCATTTTAAAAATGTTCACCAACCTCTCACCTGTATTATACAAGGTATGATAGAGGTCAGTGTCACCAACAGTGCCCCTATGTCATCGTCATTCGAGGCGCCAAGAGATCCTGTCACTGTAGTTCCATAGCCTATTTGTTTTAAATGATAAACATATAAGTTCTCCTTCGGCATTCGGTTTTAAGACAGGTACTAATCTGTGAATACATTTCGCGCGAGATTCACATTCCCATCATAATCTGATTATTTCTCTTGCAGCGTCGTCATTGGGTGCAGCGATGACGATGCCGATCTGCGGCTTCCTGATCGCCCACTTCGGATGGGAGTCGGCTTTCTACTTCACTGGTAATGTATTACAACCATATTATCTACAAGCTTTATAGTCTTTATACTAGGATGGATTTATGAGATGGGACGAAAACGGTCTTAGGAGAAGACACAAACTTTTTGAATAATTGCTAACTTGACACTCGTTTTATTTATATGATGCCAGTCGATGCAGTTTCGTATAATGATTAAGACTCTTCTGTGTAAACTGAGAGAAGATCACAAATCGCAAAAAAAGACTTTTCCCATAAGTAGGTACATGTATAGACAGTAGCAGCACAGCCTTTATAGGGGCGCTAAAAGTGGTGCTAAGTATCGATAGCCGAGAGCTCAAATATACCGAGATCTCAAGGAAACCTATTGCCATATGTTTTTTAATTGAAATGTGATATGGGGGACATTTTATACAAGAAAATTCTAAAAGAGTAGGTACCTTCGAACGATCATTTTAGCGAAATTCTAAAGCCGATATATTCTGTAAAAGTCTCACCGTGAAAACTGAAGTGAAGTGAGCATAAAGTGAGTTATCATTCCACCCGGTGCTTCAGATGGACACGGCCACGCTGGCTGAAAACCAGCGCTGGGGCTCTATCTCGCATAGGGTCTTAGCATTATGCTGAACGATGTCCATATTGAGAGGATGTGACGCATGTCCTTAACTTGTATTTTTTTGTGTTTATGTTCTTTATCTGCGTCATGTTTACCGCAAACATACGTACTTTCTTCTTCTATTAATAGCTCACTCGCAAGGTCACTTCACTTATGTTTTGACGGTGAGATTTTTACAGAATACATCGGCAGTTCTCCAAGAGCGTTTAAATTCAAATCAGCTACCACAACACGAGTTTTACAGGCACATTAACACGAGTACCTAATAAAGGATCCAATATCAATAAACGGTTTATCATTGATAATATCGGAGCTTTCCCGCACTCCTAATAAAGTGGACCCGTTTTGTATATCTGCGCCCGCGTCGTTACGATATTGAAAGGTAGTTGGGGAAAGCTTCTTGTGATATCAAATTGGACATTATTTTGAATTTTTTTTGTGATTTGATAGCGGGGATTGGACATAGATAGGCACATTTGCGCACTGGTTATGGGGAAATGGTTTAAAGCACTTTTGTTATTATACAGGGTTATTGGTAAAACATTAACAACCTCAGGTCATTGTACTCATCATTATGAACAACTTTTGCGATGGGACTGAAATCGCGAAAAAAACAGCTGTTCCCTACATTTATGTTCGTACAACTCGTCAAAATGTAGGGAACAGCTGATTTTTTTTCGCGATTTCACGTTTCACAAAAGTTGTTCATAATGATGAGTACAATGACCTCTCGAAAAAAACAGCTGTTCCCTACATTTATGTTCGTACAACTCGTCAAAATGTAGGGAACAGCTGATTTTTTTTCGCGATTTCACGTTTCACAAAAGTTGTTCATAATGATGAGTACAATGACCTCTTAAGAGGTTGTTAATGTTTTACCAATAACCCTGTAGGAATATCAAGTCTTACCTATATCCAAGCAAATACTTAAATGGTTTGTCTTGAAATAGTTAAACATTTTTGCCTAAATTTGTGGTGACTACTTGTTAAGATCTGTTGTAAAGTGGCAAAACATTTTCAGTTCGTAAGCTGTTGTTGCTACATCTTTGTCTACCCCCATTTGCTGGTGCATTTGAATGGTGGATTATCACACGTAATCAAGTAGCGAGGATGTTAAAACGTGCCAACCCGGACGGTATTTGATCAACTTGCTGAGAAATCAAACTCAAACTCAAACTCAAAGCATTTATTTCAATTAAACCTTGTACAGGCACTTTTGAATTGTCAAAATTAAATAGTCTGTCAGTTAGTCCGAAAGTTGAAGCTAGCTGCCCATTCCAAAACGTAGATCTCTATGGAGAATAACGGGCAAGAAACTCCATGGACACTCTTTTAAATCAAGATATTACAAAATCCTGGGTACACTATTCTTGTTGCTTCTACATGTGAGAACAATGAAAAAAAAAACACAAATGAGGAAACAATTCAAAATATAAGATTAAAAATAAGCATTGGCAGTTAAGAGGTGACCAGTCTCAACCGACGGCGCCCGTTCACGAACATGACGCGTGGATCAGCACCATCCAGCTCAACCAGTTTGTAGGGAACCGAATGATCCAACTCACAAATGCCTATCTAAGTTCGTGTTGACGTAAACCAAAGATGGGATGGGCGTATTGATCATCATGACAGAATTTGTTGAGTCCTGGGGGGTAATTGCGTAAGACACTATAAGTAGCAATGGGTTTATTTTGACAGTTCAATAACATTGCGTTATTCACGTTGTTGAGCAGACACATTTTTCGAACATATGAAGCAATGGATCAGCAATATCCTTGAAAATGATTCAAATTGAGATTGATAGTGTGTTACGCAATTATTAAGGTACTGTTTCTATGTCCATGGTCTATGATGCAGTAAATTAATCCGACTTGAATGGACTAGTCTCGAGTGTAGACTATTCCATAAGACATTCTAACATTTCTAACACTGTTTACCCTCACAGGTATAATCGGCGTGATGTGGTCGGTGGCATGGTTCGCGGTGGTGTACGACACGCCAGGCCAACACCCTCGGATATCGGAGACTGAGCGGAACTTCCTCATGAAGGCGCTGCCTCAGGACAACAATAACAAAGGGGTAAGTGTTCATAACAGTTAAAAGTTTAATAAGACCTTATCTACTTCAGAAAAAGGTACACTATAGCTTCGACGTAGTAGACACCACCTCACTGAATTGTGCACCTTTTAGTGCAGTAGATAAGGTCACATTGCCTATAACCAGCGGACGATCAAGACCTTTCCACCGATACCTCATTTGTCCAATTATGACAAGTAGTTTAGATGTTATGAAGGAACAGATGAACATACATACATTCCGACAAAATCATAACCCTCTTCTTGCGTCGCCGTAGTCGGGTAAAAGTAAAGGCCTACCTACTTATCACTTTGGTTCTTTTCTGCACGTCCGTATCACTTGACATATAACCATAAATTCTCTTTCATGGCCAGGCCTGCATGGAAACTTCAAAAACATGGCCCTGCGCTTGAGGAAAACCCTCGCAAATGATGACCTTATCAGTCGCACCAAGGGAATTTTGGCAACAGTCAAGGCACCGAATTAAAATTCAATGTACCTACATAGTCAAAAATACTTATTCAAATAAATCATTGGTAAACTCATAGCACTTCAAACTTCAAGGCTTATCATTTGAATATAATCAGAATTGGGAGACTATGTATTTATTTAATTAGCTGGTTTTATATTTATACAATTGGACTTTAGCAAATGTGCAATTTAGAAATTGTTCTAGAGAAGGAATTGTTTCTTGTTCAGTGACCTTAGTGTGAGTTTTTTCACTTACGTTCGATTGCGAGCGGGTTAGAATTTTATATGGGATAAAGTTATAGCGGCACCTGGTGGTCACTTGGAGAAACCTAATTTCCCATACAAAATTCTAGTGAATCGAAAAAACTTACACTAAGGCCACTGACAGCAAGTCCCATAGTAATGCCACTAAAATTCCTGGGATTATGAACTAGAAAGAGTAGAAATCGACCCAAGATTTGTAATTAGGTATCACAGTTCATCATTTGTCTAGCCTTTTACCAACTTTGTTGGGGTCGGCTTCCAGTTTTACCAGATGCAGCTGAACACCAGTATTTTACATGGACTATGGAGCGACTGCCTATCTGACCTGCACAACCCAGTTACTGGGTAACTCGATACCCCTTGGTAAGACTGGTTGTCAGAATTTTGGGCTGACTACCTGTAAATATTGTCAAAGATCTACGAAAAAAAGCGATGATACTATTCAGCGGCAGAAAAAGGTATACATATAATTAGGTATCTTTGTTCTACGAATTTACTTATCTTATACCAGTACCACGGACTTACTTTCATATCCGTGTGGACTGTCTTGGAAATATTAGCAGAAAGCCGATTTCCTACTAACTACACGATGCCTTACTTCAGTTCTACAGAAGATAAATGATAAATAATATTTAAGTATTTCTGTAAATAGATTTAAAAACCCTTTTACACGTCAAAAATAGCTTATGTTTTAAAACTAGATGATTTCGGCGTTTCCCTGATCTGACTGAGCTCTGAGAAGAAAGACCGAAACAAACTCAGAGGTCACAATCTCTTTTAAGGGGTTTACATGACCCTTAAAGCGCGGTCACTGTCGGACTGCATAGAAAAGAAAAAGAAGCGCGATGATACAACTCTGGTAATTTATTGCAAAATATGAAGCAATTATTTAATTACAAAAAATCTATTGTTTGGACAAAAAAAATAAAACACTATTATTTTAGTAAGTAAGTATGTTGATTGTAGAATAACCTGACAAAAAATCAGAATGGTTATATGTATATTAGTATAGTTTTTATTGTAGAAAGAAAGTTTTAAGAGGTATCTTCATGATTTTTTTCTATCGTATCAAATTAGTTGTACTTATTATGTTTTCAACACACTATCTACCTAGCATATATTATATCCTGAAGAATATCATATATTTTTCTGATTTTGTTTACTGTAGTCGATCATATACTCTTATTGTCTCTAAAACTTGCGTTTTTTGCGTATAGGACCTGTAAGGACCTTAAAGTCCACACATAATCTTGGTCAGGCCATATAAGAACCATGCAATAGATAAGTCTCAAATTCCAACTCTGCGGAAACAAAGTAATTTCTCCTACTGCATCCAAGCAATTATGGGACTATTAATTTAATCTCATAATTCCATCAAAATAGCTAATCTATGATTCAGAACAATTTCTATAAAATCGCCCACTTCCTCTTCACATGAAGCCATAGATGGTTAGTACACATACACAACAATGTGTGAACCTCGCCATAATGTAACGCCGCTCACACACGTCAGCGGGTGCGCCGGCGCATAAATTTAGATTTTAGCCAGATTTGCAATGATTGTGTTTGAACAAGTGGACCGTTTAACCGCTTGTGTGCCGTAATTACAGACACAATTAAAAAGCCATTATGTCTTGCGTAGATCTACGTTCCGGCAGACTATTGGTTAATTAATGTATTGTGTTGTGCTCTGCGCATCACGTGAGATATTGGCGCCGATTCCCTTCTTCACAAACTAAACTAAATTTAAGTTCAGTACATCTTTTTCTTTCAAAGGACAGAAGATAAATATTAGTTTAAAGTTCATTTCAAATAAACTTGCGATAAAGTTTGTTCACCTCCTTCTACTAATGTGTCCCAATATTTCCAAACCATACGAAAAAAATGAATGGGCAGTGTCGGTAACACGATCAAAACATTGACTTACTCCGTGTTTGGTATTATGAAACTCAACCGATGCAATGTTAGCGACAGTTTTGTATGACGAACGATATCTATCGTAAGTTATTTGGACTTTTTGGTACAGGGTGGTTGAATGACATTTATCGCAAGTTTATTTGAAATACACTTTAGTCCTGTCAAATTAGACAGCGCCTAACGTAAATGTACGTATTTTTAGTACTTAGGGAGCGTTCAAGTATTACGTAACGCATTTTTTGTACGTTTTAGACCCACCCTCCCCCCCATGTAACGCATCGTAACGTTTTTCTGTACCCGCCTCCCCCTCCCTAAATGTTACGTAACATCTAAGTGACCATTTTTACCTAAAAGTCACAATTAGGTATTATGTTGCGCAAAGTACCTACCGGAAAGGCGCTAAAATACCTTTGCTATTGTTTTGATCGCGTTTACAATAATAAATAAAAAAAGAGATTTTTGAGTTAAGTATATGTTATTTATTTAGCAACATTTTTGAACTAATAAGGTATTTAAAAAACAATTTAATTGCGAACAATTAAATCACGTACAATACAATCCAGGGATTCCCCGTAAAACATAAACGAAAAGGGTTGCCAACTTGGGACATTTTAATTTCCTAGTTTTTTATAAAAATAAAAATGTTACGTAACGCGTTGTTCCAATGCCCCCTCCCGCCCCTGTAACACACCGTAACGTTTTACAAGACCCCCCCGCCCCCCAAATTGCGTTACGTAATACTTGAACGTTCCCTTAGCCATGTTTTTAATCACGTCCAAACTTGCTATGGAGTATTTTCATTTGACAGGACAGAACTAATATTTATCTTCTGTCCTTTTCTTAATGAAACAGAAAGAAAAAGATGCACTGAACTTAAATTTAATTTAGTTTGTGAACAAGGGAATCGGCGCCAATAACTGTTAAAGAGTTTATTATCAGTAACAAACCACAATATGACATCAACGCTGTGGCACAGAATAAATAGTACAAGTAGTTGTGGTCAGGGCTCCTGGCTAAATAATAACAGCCACACGGGGCGATTGAAGGTTTAGCTACGATTGCCGCGGTGGGTTCGTGGATAACCATCCATTACGTATTGAGACAACTCCGTGTCTCGGAAAGCACGTTAAACCGTTGGTCCCGGCTGTTATTCGTAGATCTTTGGCAGTCGATATGGGTAGTCTAAAATCTGACAACCAGTCCTACCAAGGGGTATCGTGTTACCGTCTTACCCAATATCTGGGTTGCGGAGGTCAGATAGGCAGTCGATCCATGTAAAATACTGTTATTCAGCTGCATCTGGTTTTACTGTAAGCCGATCCAACAATCAGTAGCAATGGCGTTATCTACGTTGTTGAGCACACATTTTTTCGAACATAATAATTATGAAGCAATGGATTAGCAGTATCCTAATCCTAATAAACATAATAATTCAGATTGCGATTGATCGTGTGTTACCCAAGGGGTGCTGGGTATCGAACCCACGACCTTATGCACAGCAGTAGCCTTTGCGACAACTATACCAACGAGACAGGCGACTAACATTTTAAGAGTAAACTAGTCGCGAGCTCGAACTCACTGGTGGTCATGGCCAAAAAGCACGCTGTCTCACCTGGCTTCGTGTCTGACAGAGCTAGTATCAGAGATAGGCAGTAAGAAGCTAGTCTGCACGCACAACGTCTAGTTTTCACGCACAGAAACATCGTTCCGAACTGATAGACATGTAAAAAAATTTCGAAAAGTGCTTCGGAAAATCGAGTTTTATGACAAAACTACTGCATAAATCAATTACAAATAAAGTTTATTGCACTATTCGATAACTGAGCTTTGTCGGTACGGACTTAGTTTTGAAGATTTTACAGTTCTTTTATTAGTTATTTACATCCAAAGTTACATTAAAAATAGCAAGAAAAACGAATCTTTGTTGGCTCATAACTTTTTAATGGCTCTTTATTTTACTATTCTGTTTCCGTACAGACGACATTAATAATAAGACAAAACGATATCATGTTTAACTTTGGATGCACAATGTCAAATGGAAAAAATATCGACTAGTTGCACCTTAAGAGTCTTAGGGTGCGTCCACATCTGGCGAATGTGCCGCGAATGTGCAGCTCGTGAGCCGTTTGCAAGCTGCCCGCGAGCGGTGCGCATGCAGTCACGGCAATAGTTTGGTGCGCCTCTTTAGCGCAACTCATGCAAGGCTCGTATAAAGGCGTGCGCGCGGCGCGCGATCTGCGCGCACTCAATTCTCGCACTTACTGGCTCAGTACTTTCGAAGATGTCAGACGACACTAGTGCTTTTAATAAAATTGCTGCATCATTAGCTATTATATGACTGATAAAAAGGAAAAAAAAGAGACAACGGCGTTGGTGGCGTTGGGGTGCGGGGCTTGAGGGGCGAGCGGAAGGAAGACGCGAGCCGCTCCTGCGCCGCCCGCGCGCTCATCGCGTACGGCGCTTAGGTCGCGCGCGCCAGCGCGCGGGCGGCGCAGGAGCGGCGCACGAACAAAAATGCACGCGCGCAGCTCGCGGGCAGCTCGCAAACGGCTCGCGAGCTGCACATTCGCGGCACATTCGCCAGATGTGGACGCACCCTTACATGACCTAAAGCGCGGTCACTGTCGGACTGCATAGAAAAGAAAGAGAAGCGCGATGACACAACACTGGTAATTTATTGACACAACACTGGAAACTAAAACACAAGTATTTTAGTATGTTGGTTGTAGAATAATCTGACAAAAAATCAGAATGATTGTATGTACTTATATTAGTATGGTTTTTATTTTAAAACGAAAGTTTTTAGAAGTATCTTCATGATTTTTTCTATCGTATCAAATTAGTTAGTTGTATTATGTTTTCAACACACTATCTACTTAGCATATATCCTGAAGAATATCATATAGTTTTTCTGATTTTGTTTACTGTAGTCGATCATATACTTTTATTGTTTCTAAAACTTGCGTTTTTTGGGTTTAGGTCCTGTAAACCCCTTAACTGACACGTTTAAATAGGCTGACCATATGGCTCAACTTTATTGAGTGACGCTGGCAGAATAGACGACATCGGCTTAGTTACCAACAAAGAAAAAAAAAACTTTATTCGAGACAATTCCTATAGGTAATATTTCCGCGTTCTTAGCCTGTTTTTTTTTTTTGTTTTAGCCAGGATGTGTCTTTAGCGTTCTTGACATGGTAACAGATGTACGGTAAAAAAAAACTAAGCATTTGTAATTTATTATTCATGTCATCGACTTTATTAGTTTTAAATGTGACTAAAGTAATGACGCTGATTAAAAACTCCGCACGTAATTTCAGCGATTGTACTAACATTTTAATAATTACAGTTTTTGGAACTGTACTTACACCAGCAAATCAAGCTATTAAAATCTGTCAAATTTCTTTAATAGATTTTCAATTCTATCGCTACAGCATAAGGTTTAAGGTTGTTCGGGAAAATTTGACAGTACTTAAATGTTAAATGATTTTATTAGTAGGTTTGCACAAACACTTTTTACACGTCAATCATATTTAAAAAAAACCGGCCAAGTGCGTGTCGGGCCACGCACAGTGTAGGGTTCCGTAGTAGCCTGTTATCACAATGTAGTACGATTCTGTTGTCCTTTATTCTAAATAAAAAAAAAAAATGTTTTTCAATGCAAGCCTTACTCGTTATAAACAAGCAACTACTTCATTTATTTACGTTGTTGAACAGACAAATTTTTCGAACATCTAAGAAGCAATGGATTAGCAATATCTTTCAAAATTATAAACTAATGGTAATTACGTAACATAGCAATTAAATAACTAATTAATAATTAATTAATTCTAATTACTATCAGTAGGGATGGCTTTCATTTTGACAGTTCAACAACATTCATTGCGTTATTTACGTTGTTGAGCAGACTTTAACATATGAAGCAATGGATTAGCAATATCCTTCAAAATGATTCAGATTGTGATTGATAGTGTGTTACCCAAGGGTGCTGGGTATGGAACCCACGACCTTATGCACAGCAGTAGCCTTTGCGACCACTATACCAACGAGATAGGCGACTAACATTTTAATAGTTGCAGCCTACGATATTTTACGTAATGCAGAGATTTATGATAGTTATTTTTAATTAAAATTCCACTGCGCATTACAGCGTCGTAATAATGGTTGTTCTACGCTTTTTTTCCTTACTGGGTAAATTCCGTGCTATTCTGAGACCTGCGAGTACTGGGAATACTGCGGCGTATGTTGATTGTAGGCGACGTATTTTTTCTATGGACGGACATTCACATTCACCCTTTTATTGCAGAGAAATAGGGCTGATGACTTTGACTTATACCGGGTTATTGGTAAAACATTAACAACCTCTTAAGAGGTCATTGTACTCATCATTATGAACAACTTTTACTATGGGACCAAACCTGAAATCGCGAAAAAAAATCAGCTGTTCCCTACACTTTGACGAGTTATACGAACATAAATGTAGGGAACAGCTGATGTTTTTTCAAGCTACTACAATCCGTCAAGTTTCTTTAATAACTTTATCGCTAAAGCATAAAACTTCTATTACACAGTGTTACAAGGTATTTCTTTGGCAAACTGCCAGTTACAGAACAGGTGCAGTGCCAATTGGCAAGTACATTTCTAGTTCCTCCATTCATGGCGTTTCTGTATTTACGTTTATACTAGAAAGAAATAGAACCGATTTTGGCAAAAGAAAAACAACAGCTCTAACGTAATTGCGTAACAATGTTTTTTTTTTTGACAATTTAACAATATTCATTGCGTTATTTACGCTGTAGAGCAGACAAATTTTTCAAACTTAAGAAGCAATGGATTACAAATTTCCTCCAAAATCCTTCGAATTGTGATTGTACTATTGTAATTTACTGGGACTGCCAGAATTTATGTGCCTATGCATAATCCATACTAATATTATAGTTTCGAAAGTAACTCTCTGTCTGTCTGTCTATTTCACGCCAAAACTACTGAACGGATTTCGATAAAATTTGGCAGAGAGATAGATGCATCCCGGGGAAGGACATAGGATAGTTTTTATCGACATACCTCGCGGGCAAAGCCGCGGGCGGAAGCTAGTCTATAATGTTCCCACTGCTGGGACACAGGCCTCCTCTCGGTGAGAGGGAGTGAGCTGTAATCCACCACGCGGGCCCAGTGCGGGATTTGTGGATGTACATATTATGTTTGAGATTAAATAAATATTTTTGTGTTTAATGTGTATTACGCAATTGGGAAGCAGATACATATATGGCTGTAATGTTGTTTTATAGTCACTGAGAAATACATTTAATTGAATGACAAAAGACAGTCCCCCAAAACGCCCGCCCTTCACCACTGCCTAGTGCTTTCGCTGGGGAGAAGTGGCGCAACAAACTCCCTCGCTGCACGAGGGCTTACAGGACCTAAATACAAGAAAACGCAAATTTACGATACTCTGTGGGCCAAGCACGAACACGCGAAGTAAATGTAACGTGAGTTCGAACGATTTGTATGGGGCTTATAGGACCTAAACGCAAAAAACCGGGCAAGAGCGAGTCGGACTCGCGCACCGAGGGTTCCGTAACATCCGGGTTTATGCATAAAGTTTATGTTTATGAAATTAAATGTTTATTTTTATTTTTGAGTTGATTGAATAAATGGTAAATTGTGGTTTACGATTTATGACGTATTAAAAAAAAACTACTTACTAGATCTCGTTCAAACCAATTTTCGTTGGTAGTTTACATGGTAATGTACATCATATATTTTTTTTTGGTTTTATCATTCTCTTATTTTAGAAGTTACAGGGGGGGGGGGGGGGGGGGACACACATTTTACCACTTTGGAAGTGTCTCTCGCGCAAACTATTCAGTTTAGAAAAAAATGATATTAGAAACCTCAATATCATTTTTGAAGACCTACCCATAGATACCCCACAAGTAAGGGTTTGATGAAAAAAAAAATTTTGAGTTTCGGTTCTAAGTATGGGGAACCCTAAAATTTTTTGTTTTTTTTTTCTATTTTTGTGTAAAAATCTTAATGCGGTTCACAGAATACATCTACTTACCAAGTTTCAACAGTACAGTTCTTATAGTTTCGGAAAAAAGTGGCTGTGATATACGGACGGACAGACAGACAGACAGACATGACGAATCTATAAGGGTTCCGTTTTTGCCATTTGGCTACGGAACCCTAAAACCGCAAGTTTTAGAAACAATAAAAGTGTATGATCGACTACAGTAAACAAAATCAGAAAAATATATGATATTCTTCAGGATATATGCTAGGTAGGTAGTGTGTTGTAATACAATTAATTTGATACGATAGAAAAAAATCATGAAGATTCCTCTAAAAACTTTCTTTTTACAATAAAAACCATACTAATAAACATACAATCATTCTATTTTTTTTTACTGATTATTCTACAAGCAACATACTAAAATACTAGTGTTTTAATTTTTTAGTCCAAACAATAGATTTTTTGTAATTAAATAATTGGTTCATATTATGCAGTAAATTACCAGCGTTGTGTCATCCCGCTTCTCTTTCTTTTCTATGCAGTCCGACAGTGACCGCGCTTTAGGTCATGTAAGCCCCTTAAAATTTTAAAAGTCCATGTTTCAATATTTTCACTGACGGACGAGTGACATCATTCGTGTTCAATCAGATAGTGATGTTTCAATAGTAAAAAGTGCAGTAGGTAATAATGAGATCATAGCTAGTCAGTTGACTGGCTTAGTAGGCGACTCGGCCGCTGAATCTCGTCCGGTCCGGCCGAGACAGGAATTTCATTATTATTAATATTTTTGAGTGGTGTTTCGGACTATACTTTTTTTTAAGCAAATTTTGTACAGTCAGAATGAAAAACCTTAGGTCGGGTTATATTATTTAAGTAAAAGTCAGGGAATTGTTAGAAAGAGATAAAGTTTAATATACAATTACAACAATCAACAGTAAACATGATAAATCTCAATAATCAGTCTTATATATCAAATAAAGCGTACAATAATAATTATAAATGTTAACAACAATAATCAGTCTTATACAGGGTCCCATTAAAATAGATGGACAAATTTTAACACAGCGCTCAGTACGTCTAACTAAACATATCTAAGTAAAAAAAACACCGATTAAAGTGGTTTTATTTTGATCTAAAATAATAAATTGCCGGCACATTACTGTATTTTCGTTAGCTGATTTTATTTTTCTTGTGAGTATCTATGCGTTTTTCTTTTATATTTTTTTATCATCGTCCTTATTTTGGTGGTCTAGATGATTCGTAAAAGTTTGTCCACCTATTTTAATGGGACCTTATATATCAATTGAAACGTGTACAACAAGAATATTAAATGAGTTTACATTTAATATTCTTGTTGTACACGTTTCAATAATCAGTCTTGTATATCAATTACCTATTAAAAATCACTTTACTAAAATACCGAAAATAAATAACAATAGCGTCAAAAATCAGTGACTAACTACGATACCAAAATAACCTCTTGTTATGTTTATAATATAATATTTATAACAATCAGTCTGTTCAATACAATAAAAAAAAACTATTTTCATTAAAAAAAAAAACAATCATATTGGTACCTATATCTACCAACTAGAAGTCATTAAGTCTCATGTGTTTTTAGACACAAAAAAATAAACTAAAATACTAAAAGTTCAATACAATGTTCTAGTGAAATTTTGTGATTTTCCAAATCCGAAATGGTGCTAGAAATGTGGTCATCAATTTCAATTATTTCATGAGTTTTTGCATGTATAAGATAATGCCCTCCCTCTCTTTGCATTTTCATAGTTAGGATTTCAAAATAATTAGCTTCTTCTTGTAGTAAAGTTAAAAATTGTGCCACATTTCGCGGTTTTTTATTAATTTTTTTATTGACAGTTCCATGCCATGATTCAACCATGTTTGTGGTTCGATTTTGTTGCATATAACAAGACCATCTATTGCAAAAAAATTATGTTTCTACGCCTACTTTGTTTTTGAAACATAAATCTCACCAATGTTAATTTTAATTACTAAAACTAAACTAAAAAATATAACCTGACTTGTTTTATTTATGTTACCTTCATTTTTTAATTCAATAAGCGTATCGGTATCGCCGATATTTTTATAAGAGCATCGGTATCGGTATCAAAGAAAAAGCAAAAAGGCGTATCGAGGCCTATATTTGGTCAGCGGGATTGTCCGACGGCCCGGAACACAAAGGGCTAAGGAAGGAACATGGGTGGGTTTAAGTCAGTAACAGTGTGACACTCCCTTCCGCTCCACCCAGAGCGGGAGGGGTCATTTGATGAATTCCCATCCGCAAAAAAAAAAAAAAAAAGGGGCTTCCCTATTTGTCAGCTTATCGCTCATTAATGTTTATTTTATTTATATATAATTCATTAATTTTTCAATTTATCCATCGCCACAAAGTAAAATATGTATTATTGAATTATGTGTCTGACGGTACTTTGCCTCTAAAAAAGGATTCGTCCGAAACACCACTCAAAAATATTAATAATAATGAAATTCCTGTCTCGGCCGGACCGGACGAGATTGAGCGGTCGAGTCGCCTACTAAGCCAGTTGACTCAACTCGGAATGATAAGCAGGTGCGCATATACATATTATTATGTGATCGAATTCTGGGAACTAGAAACATGGAAAATCGATTGTTCACGGAAAAATGTGTGAAGTTTAAATATTACTGTAGCGTATAAATATTACGCTTGTGTAACGGTACCTAATGTGTGTTATGATTTGTGATTACAATACCTTTTTTCTTTTCTTCATGTTACTAGTTTTCCCAGGGTATGAATCGGCTCGTCTATACATATTATAAACTAGCTACTGCTCGCGACTTTGTCCACCCTGCTATCGCAGCGCATCGCGCTATTATTTCGTTTTCGCTTGGCTTTCTTTCTGATATTTTTTTGCTCGGCCGACTGGTTATTCTAGAGATTAGCGACTTCAAAAAAAAAAACAATCCCTTCAACTTTATTATTAGTATAGATTAAAGTCGTGTTTCGTGTGACATTGTGACCGGGTTCTTCTTATAAACTACGCAATGGATTTCGATTCCGGGCTACTACTGAGCAATTCCAGATAGAAAAATCCAATATCACTTTGACCGAGCTGGGAATTGAACCCACCAACTACAAGCTTCTGCCCGCGACTTCGTCCGCGTGAAATTTCTTGCTCAAAAATGTAAAAAAAACCTTATCTCCAAAGTTTGCAAAGAGAAAAATCTGAAATTATTCTATGTGATAGAAGTTTATGTAAATATTACAGGATAAATAAAACGAATTCTCTAAATAGCACACTTTTTCAGAAATCATCAACAAAAGTTACATAGTTCCGCTATCGGTCAAGAGATGGCGCTGACATAAAACTGCAATATTCTACACCGCAGTGCACAGTGTTAAAATTCTCTGATGAATAAGTATAGGCCTCGCCGATGAAAATTTAAAAACATATGATGGTACAGAACCCTCGGTACACGAGTCCGACTCGCTCTTGCCCGGTTTTTTTTTTACTTTTTGCTCGGCTCCTAGCGGTCATAGCGTGATGTTAAATAGCCTATAGCCTTCCTCAAGAATTGGGCTATCAAATACAAAAAGATTTTTTCAAATCCGACTAGTAGTTCCTGAGATTACCCCCTACATACAAACTTACAAACTTTACCTCTTTATAATATTAGTAAAGATACTATCTCCCGCACTGAAGGCTGGTTCCGCTGAGAATGATCGCCATGACCGAAATTCAGTCTGGACTACTTTATTTATTTATTTTTACATAGTTTGTACAGACGCCAAGCACATCAATCTACTACAATCTGTCAAATTTCTTTAATAGATTTTCAACTTTAGCGCTAAAGCATAAGGTTCAAAGTTGATTGGGAAAATTGTGCTGGCATAGTTGTAAAACTCATCTAATAATAAAACTTCTCTCTCTCAGCACATGCCAGTGCCATGGAAGAAGATGCTGATGTCTCCACCAGTATGGGCCATCATCATCACTCATGGTGCCTCAGTCTTCGGGTACTTCACCGTCGTCAACCAGCTGCCGAGCTACATCGAGAGCATCCTGCATTTTAACATCAAACATGTGAGTTTTTTTTTTTCTTTTATAATAAGTACAGGTTTCTGCTTGGACCTTTTATTTGTGGATTTGTTAAGGATTCCAATGTGACGTCTAAAGGGCGAAATTTCAAGAGAAAAAATAGAACAAAAAAATTGAGAGGTGTCGTGGGACAACCGGTCGAAACGAAGTTCCCTTCGCTGTATATTATGTATTAAATAACAGGCAAAATGAATAAATTAACAAGGTTTCAGAGTAACTGAATGAAAAAAAAAAATGTCGTGACGGTCAATATGTTACACTTTTTTGGTCTGGTCGTTGTAAACACGAGTAAACATACATAACTACCTTTCTTTTCTGAATGGAAATCCTCATGATTGTCCTCCGCCCAGGGGCGGGCTGAGGGTGTCGTTGGTTCCGCATTTTCGTTTTTGGACACTGACTTCCGAAATTAAATTTATTTTTCACGTTGTAGTGTTTTTTTTTTGAAGTCAGTTGTTGTTTTTTGTAGAAAAGTTTTTATTTTTCACTTTTTATTTGTACCTACCCCACACAAATTCAATTAACACTAGTGCATTGAAGAATTGAAGACACCACTAGAAGAATCATCAAAATTAATGTAAGTATATAACTTCGTACATGAGGACAATTACCTAATGTATTATATAAGTACTACATCCTTCCTGAAAGTATGTAGATCACATTAATGAAAAAAATATCAAAATTAGTTCATTCGTTTTTGAGAAAATCGCGGACATACAAACATACATACATTCGGGTCGAATACATGACGTCCTTTTTGAAGTCGGTTAAAAATGTTACATCACTCTCCTATTGTGTGCGTCAACTCAATGTCGTATGCTAATCAAGGCAATAGCCATCGTTGACAAGTCTAATGAGCCTGTCATTTTGCAAATGAGAAGTATTTTCGACAACGACCATAATTACCGAGATGAGTTCTTACTTAAAGACAACAACAACGCATACACACATACATAACATAAACGCATACGACTTTAAAAAAACCGGCCAAGTGTGAGTCGGACTCAAAGACGAAGGGTTCCGTACCACAAAGCAAAAAACGCCGAAACAAACACGTTTCTTATATGGGTATCTGTAAGAAAAGTGTTTTATTCGGCGTTTTTACCCTTGTAATTTGTATTAACTTTATTTTAATTCTATTATTTGTTGTTGTTATAGCGGCAATAAAAATAAACACTGTGAAAACGTCAACTGTCTACCTATTAAGTTTCATGAGATACAGCCCGCTGACTGACAGACGGACGGACCGCGGAGGCTTAGTAATAGGGTCCTGTGGGCACCCTTTGGGCTTTGGGTACGGAACCCTTAAAACTAGTAATTGCAATATATCTATCAGTTTCATAGATATTGCATAAAATTAGTAGCCAATTAAATAATTAATCGGTAATAAACCGGAAAATAATAGCAAAACTAGAAAAAAAATTGAAAGTTCAACGTCCATAATTACTTCAGACCTTCGTGTTACGTCGCGTTATAAAACCTACAATCTGATAAAATAATAACCTTTAATTTTCAACTTTATATCAAAGGAATAAGGTTAAATATTAAATGTAGGTATCGCCACCACACTACGAAGAACGTCGCGTCACTTACGATTTCGTACGGTGACCATACTGAGCGCAGCGAAAGGACAGTTCTTGCTAAATAATATTTATTTGTTTTGCAAATTATTGCACGGTTGTGTAACATTTAAATATTAACATGCCCTTTGGAGGTTTTGAATGGTGTTTACAAGCTGTTTAACAGCGCGTTACGGCATTTTCAAAACCTCTGTTATGTACTGTGAAATCATTTTGCATAAGAGAGGATAACAAAGTGAATTCCTATATTATGCTCTCGAGTTTTAAGTGTCGGCCATTTTGTAAAATTAATACTGTGTGACACTGTCGTCAAAATGGCGTACAAGAGGCGCAAGCTACAATCAACATTACGTTTTTTTTAAATACCCTGCAATTTTTGAAACTAGTATTCCTCTTTGTCTGGCGTTATTGTTTCAGTTTCTTTTTCCAACTGCCTTTATTCAGCTCGGTCTTTGCTATTGGGCCTTTAGGGACTTGTTTCTCGAACGAAAATGATCGCAAAATTTATGTGACTTTTATCAACATCCAATCGCAGCAGTTTGAATTTGCGTGCTAAATTGTCTATTTTAATGCAATGCGGGCTTAATTCCTGGCTAAAGCTAACTATTTGTATGACTACTAAAACTTTTAGATACGCTGTTTTGGATTATTTACACTTATAATTAAAATAAACAAATATTCTGTATAAATATATTAATGAAATCAATTATCAAAAACTGTATCTAATTACTATGCATACAAACAAAATGGAGTTGACTATAAGATTTTGTTCGAGAAACTGACCCTGAAACTGACTGTCTTTATTAGAAGAAGCACCCATAAATAAAGTTAGTACTTTGTAGTCAACGTAATTAAAAAATGTCTTTGTATTTAATGTTGCTTCGTTATTCTGTGTCAACTAAGTCTGAGTTGATTATTAGTATTTATTACTCCACGTGCCTCGTGTTTCTTCCCATTAAACCCATCTGTTGCTAGAAATTTCATTGTTTATCACCGCCACGTGTTGGCTATCCAAAGGAGTTTACTGTTTACTTCAATTAGTTTACGTTAATTAGGTCTTACAGACAGTAAAGCAGATTAGATTTACCTAAATGATGGTCTGTTATGAGTAAGTGAGCTACTTGACATAATATTCCCATGACGATTTTACGCTACAGTGACCTCTGTTTTTCTCGGCTATAAATGGCTATGGGTTACGAGTTTACGAGCGTGTGCCCATAAGTTGCTAATTTGGCTGAGAAGTGACGTTGACAGAGCGGACACTTTAGAATGCTATTTTTGTAATGGTATTGTAGGTTGGAGGGTGGCTTATTCTTATTCCTGACGTATCACGCTTGTATTCCACGGAAGGTAGACAGGTGTATGGGACTCCCACATTTCATGTTTTTTAAATTTTCGAGTTACTGCATAATAATATTGTAATGGACGTCAAGTCATAGTTATAAATTACAATGAATGGTTACTTTTTTGATATTGCTTGAACAATTATGATAGTGCGGAAGGTAGACAGAGGTGTATGGGTCTCCCACATTTCATGTTTTTTAAATTTTTGAGTTACTGCATAATAATATTGTAATGGACGTCAAGTCATTGTTATAAATTATAATGAATGGTTACATATTTGATATTGCTTGAACAATTATGATAGGTCTTTGCGTTTAGTTATTAGCAATGTTTACTTCTCATTGTGTCGAAAGAGCAAATAATGTATTGAGAAAGTACTTCTAAATAGTTATTTGCTATAAATAACTATTTTTTACGCTACATAAACGTGTTTTCTAAAAATAAACTTATGCAATATAACCCCAGTCGCAGTAGTCACACCGACCACCGCGTGACATTAATAAAACTAGAATCGGTTTTGCCAAAAGATCAACTAGTTATATCTGGATTTTAAAGCATCCTTGTGAATATATTAATAATATATTTGAATATTAATAGAGTGACCAAAATAACAGATTCGGATATTGTATTATTTTTGTCAAATAAGACTGAAATATGATCGCCAGATGTTTTTGGAATTATGAGAGCTCTTTTGAATACCTACCTATTATTGGAATTATTATTGATAGCATCACTTTCCAAAGGAGATTAATATTCTTATTTAATAAAAACCAAAAATACCAAAACAGGATTATATTTTCATTTAGGAACCATTACTCCATTTGTGAAACATATGTATAGGTTCAGAGAAGCAGCTACATGGGATGACTGTGGCTGAAGATCTAGTTAGATGGCGTGTGTTGTTCAAGCAAATGTCTAGTAGTGATCTGCTATATGCGGAAGATGATATGTATTACTGGAGCAGTGATGGCCCAGTGGTAACGGCCGCGACTTACGAGATGAAGGTCGTACGTTCGAACCCAGACAGGCGCTTTACTTTGTGTAAATTATTTCATCACCACTGCTCTCAAAACGGTGAAGGAAAACATCGTGAGGAAACCGGCATGTCCTAGAACCAAACATTCGAAGACATGTGACATCTGCCTACCCGCACTGGGCCCGCGTGGTGGATTACGGCCCGCTCCCTCTCACTGAGAGGAGGCCTGTGTCCCAGCAGTGGGAACATTATAGGCTGATTATGATATGTATTACTACTGCCCATCAAAAACTTCACTTGCAATCCGATCGTTTAGGTTTATTCAGCAAATCTTTAGGAGTTCACTCATTAAACATAATAATCACAAAAGCTCAGGTAAATTGTGCTTATAGGGCTCGTAGAGAAACAGTTGCTCTGACCAAACCTCGGTTGTACAGGCAATTATAACAGTACAAACGTCCACAGCACATTAAATATTCCTCTATATTACAAGCCTTTTGCAAATTACAAGTTGTTGAAGCTTATTAGAACTTATTTTGTGCAAGCCGAGGTTGCACAAGGCACTTATAGGTAGTTACATTAAATTAAAAACCCAGTTATATCACAAACCTGTGTGAGATTGCGATCAGGTTGCTACCTATGTGTGTGTGTGCTCAAATAACACGAACTGGAAGTCCAACAGTTACCTAAAGCAAACCCCGATATACAATTTTCACCTTTTTATCAAGGAGCTGTTGATTTCATCTTGCTTGATCGCTTATGAACTTGCAAAGGATAAACAAGCATCACGCAAGCCAGCCACCCTATTGCATCAGCCAAAAAGTTGACAACCTCAGGTTTGTTTTATAGCAGCAAAAGCAAGTTGCCACACCTCAATCGATGTGGCAAATGTTTGAAAACCATCGCCTGTGGCTCCTCATGCATATTTTACGCACACACGTTGAAATAAGGTTGTTTTAGAGGTAAAATCTATTGAAATGACATTGCCAAAATAAAAAAACGTAAAATGTATCGTGTTGTGTAATATTTTGTCCAAAATGTGTTTTTTTGTTTGATAATAATTATGAATTAGTGCAATCTTATATTTGATCATAATAATATTATTATTTGGTTAGACATACTAGCAGCTAATTGGCTGATGCGTGTGTATCAAAGTATACCTTTAGTTTCATCTCCATAACTTTGAATCTAGTGTTGTTTCACAAAGAATTCGGAATAATCAAATCCCATAAAGCTCTGCTTGCTGCTGCACCTTAGAATTGAAACTCATTAATATTCCTCAAACGCGTATTTACTTGCCGTATATACACATTTAGGTACTAAGTAAGTATTAAAGTCTGTCCTGTAAAACTAGTTTTTATAAAGTAATTAATATCCAGGCAAAGGCAGTAAAAGTAACAGGATATTAATTTGCTGGAAATTGAACGATGAAGATAGACAGGACAAGATACAAGATACGCTACTGTTTTCACCAGACGAATGTACCAAATTGCTTTTAATATGAATATAAATTGTGACGGCTTACTTAAATCCGTCTCGGACATATTTCTCATCTAAATAAGCATTTTACCAAAAGGGATCTGGGAGCCTAAAAAGGCCACTTTGGCAGAATCATAAAAGGATAACATAATGGACAGTTAATCGTATCAAATTGATAAATTAAATCAAATTGACAAATTGATAAATAAAATGGTAAGGCATTTTTCAGTTATTTTTTTTGTCTGTGCTAAAATACCAATTAATCCGATCCAAATCCAATCCCAATTTCTTTGATACCTACGTAGTGCAGCGAAAAAAAGAAAAACACGGACTGTCTTCGCCATATTACGATTCATAATGTTATCCTTTTTACGATTGTCCAAAGTGGCCTTTTTAGGCTCCCTGGTTATGAGAAGCGTTTCAGTAGATATACCGATTTGACAACAAATATCAAAAACCTGAACAAAACAAAGAATAAACTAAACTAAATTAAAAATAAACTAAAAACTAAGTTTTCCTCACAAGTATTAAAACGCGCACATTTAGTGTGCACATTTTTTTGCAAAAAAACACCTAGCAACTCTACAACATCCTTTAAGCTGCTCCCAAATTCTAAACCTATTCAAAATGATATATTTGCTAAATAAACGTAATCTCGGCTGCATTTTTGATGAGATTAACACGTACCGAATAAAGGGACATTTCAATGACAGTTATTTTGCTGACATCTAGTCAATTTAATTAATATACCATCTGGATTAATTAAAATATCCGTTACCTTCCATTTAATAACTTAATTTATATATATTTTTTAACATTTTATTTGGCACAGTCGATTTGCGGATGCATGAGTCACCACGCTCGCCACTAAATTCGGACTGTCCGAGAAATGGTTACCAACATGGTTACCTTATATATAAAGGTTTGCAATTTTTTTTCCTACGAATGTGTCAGTCAGACGTGTTAGCGCGAATACTTATTTATTGTTTTATTATAGCATGAATTAAGTTTATTACTTTTAGGTTTTATTGATTGTTTAAGTGAAAAGAACGTAAACATTGACTACAGGAAGACAAAATAAGTATTTTAATGTTACTAATATTAATATGCGGCATGCCCAAATGTGGTAGAAAAAAGGGCCTAAACCCAGCAGTGGCAGGTCCCAGGCAATCGTCCACATTCATTACAATATGTTGATAATAAAGCCCAAATATTCTTGCTACCGAACTTATAGCTCAAACAAGCATGCTTTTTTACCCCCACAAAAACAGAGGGGTGTTATAAGTTTAATCTGTGTATCTGTGTATCTGTGTGTCTATCTGTCTGTCTGCGCCATCGTAGCTCCCAAACGGCTGAACCGATTTTGATTTTTTTTGACAGCATGATTTATTTCATTTGCAAAAATGCAACTATTTTTTCGATCTATAAAAAATAGATTATGGTTTCAATAGCTCAATAACTAACACATTTTAATTTTAAAGCATATATGCAAAAACTTAATTAACTTACCCAGTAAGTGAAAACCAGTAAAAAGTCACACACGACCTCTCGAAGGCAGATTAAACCAGGGACTTCAAACGTTACTCAAAATAACGTTACGCGTAGTTCCGGTAACTATAATTTGTACCGTTCCACCGGGATCGTAGCAAAATTAATTCCTTGCCTATGACAATACTGACAAACCGAACGAAATCTTAAACTGTTCAATAACAATATTATCAATATATCGTTATTAGTATAACGATATAACTTTATTCATTTCGATACTCAACTTTGCCAGCTTCATGACTTATAAGATGACGAAAAAGTCGAAAAAGTATGAAGAATAACGTTACAAATGAATCTGTAACGTTTCTCCTGTAACGTTATTACAAGCGGATAAGCTTAATGTTACTGATACCTACAACGTTATAATATTGTTCTAATAAATTGATATTCTATAACGTTTTCTTTTGTAACGTTTTTGATATTTTTAGGTTTTAGTATCGTTACAAGTTTTGGAACGTTTTACGATAACATTATTGGTAACGGAACGAAATTCATTTCGTTTTCAAGTCCCTGGTTTAAACCGGTTAAGACCAGATTAAACGATTTACACATATAACTTAGGTTCAGATATATGTAGTACAGCTACGTCCTAGATGACCTAATTGGAGTTTTTCCAGACTGCGCAATAAAATTCTTCACATGACGTACTTACTCTTTGTAGTTTTACGAGGATTTTAGTTTAGGGTATAACGTCATTTGCTTTGTAGAACTTGTATGTACTATGAAGCTGCTTTTCATCCTTCTTTTATTATATTTACGCCTATCAATCAAGATCACAGTCTATTGATAGATAGAATTATGCCTACCGTTGCAAAAAATTTCATATACTTCCACTTTATGAAAGGCGAAAAATATCAGATCTTGTGTTTCTTTTCAAAATTGCCATTGGAACAACTGGTGTTACCGAGTTGTTACTCAAAATCGGGCTGCGAGTGCCGTCTGTGTTCTTACGTAGACCTAATTTATTGCACACCCCAGTGGTAGCCACCACATACAGACGGAACTCGTACATGGTGAGAGCGAGTCGTATGTACAACGCAACCTGCCAGGAAGCTGATATCGACATTTTCAATACTAGTGTTGTTAAATTGAAGAAAATTTTATCTAATTGCTTCTTCCAGCGTAAATAGTACTTTTTTTCCGTTTTGCCATAAAGTCTATTATAATTTTTTTCTGTTTCATAATGATTTAAATATTACACGTGGAAACTTGTAATTGGCCTTATTTTGTATAAATTATTACTTACTGTATTTGTTTAGCTGTAAGTTTTCCTAAAATAAATAAAATAAAATAAATACTTTCCTCAGCAGCGCTATTTCTTCCAGCCTTTATCGGCCATCATCTTCCTGCCCTTGCCCCAGGTTGCTTGGCGCCTGCACTCTATCATTCACTTCTTTTTCTTTCATCTTCTTCTTTTTCCCTCATACAATCCATCTATCTTTTCTTTGGCCTTCCGTTAGCCACCAGTAATAATCCCAAGACCCAAATATAGTTCACATCAACTAGGTAGTTTTTTAAAACCTAGTCTGTCTTATGAGTTACGTCCATCTTGGATTTTCGTTTGACGCTGACTTCATGCATTCAACATTGCCAATCATTTATCTCTTCTACGCTTTTACTTCTGTTTTTACTGGACGCAGAAATGTACTCAGAAATGTAGCATGTATATGTACGCTTATGTAATTGGATGAACTTAGGTTATCAGTCACCGTCGGATTAGGCTAGTAGCGAAATTAGTTCGCTATCTGATAACTTGATAAAATATGACCCTCGAAGCTTCCATATCCATGGTAATCTTGATATAATACGGGTGATGTAATTGACGATACTTTTGCTAGAAGTAGTGCAAGTTTTATCATTATTGCTTCAGTTTTTATTATCTTGCAACTCTTGCAAGCATTCGGTGTATTCCGGTGTCATTTTTTCAGTTTAATTCGTGATTTTTTTTTTAATTTGAAATGGGTTAGAGGTGACAGAGACAAAGTCGACGATGGACTGAGCTTACTCAGAAGAAGCCTGTTCACTCTTACTTTGAAGAGATTCGGGTTGCATGCGCTCGGAAACACAGACGCAGGTAAAGAGTTCCACTCTTTTGCTGTGCGCATTATAAAAGATTTGATGTCTTTGACTACTAAATGCGGCAAAACAAGTTACTCAAAAGTTTGGCATAATAATTAACTTGCTTCTGCACAGGATTTACATAATTTGGGCCCAGTGTATTTTTAAAGAATCACTTACGTTAGCACAAAAAATACGTAATGAAGCCGACAAAAAAAGGTTTTTATGATTTGCATAAGTTATTTGGCAGGGTATTTCCAGGTTGATGCAGATATCTTCTCAGATAATCCATAACAATGTAAGCTTTAATTTTATATTATTACCTTTTAAAATTGGTGCAAAAAATGTGGATTATCCCGCGAATCTCTGAAGCGTGGTCACATTATAAATACGTCAGTTGCAATACAAGTTGCTTGACCTAAAAAGTGTCGGATGTAGTTATATAAGGAATGTAGATATCTACAAACCTAGCCCTTTTTTTAGAAGCACATCTTTGACCACTCTTGACGTGCAAGTTTTTAGTTTGCGAGTCGAATGAATTGAAAATGTGAAATTGAAATGTCGAATTGATTGATAAGTTGAACTAACCAAATTAAAAGTTATTAGAGAACAATCATCGGATATAGAATGTGTATGAAAGCAACGACATATACTAATTCCTATTATCTCATTAAAAACTTATTTATTACCTACTAGCAGTTGCCCGTAACTTTGTTTGTGTGTACAGTCAACGAAAGAGATAAGTATGCAGGATCGTCGGATATAGAATAGAATAGAATAGAATACTCTTTATTATGTACACCATATTAATTACAGACATAAGGTATAGAAACTGTACAAAGGGTGACACAATGGGCGGTCTTATCGCTAAAAGCGATCTTTTAAAGACAACCTTAAACTCGAATAAAATTTAATTTTATTAATAGAAAACAAACAGCTCATTTATCAAATTAAATTTCAGTCGACAACATCCATCGGTTTCTTACTAAACGTCAACCATATCCGACGATCCTGCATACTTATTTCTTTTGGTGACTGTACATACCTAACCTATGTGATGTTTCATCATTTTTAGGGTTCCGTACCCAAAGGGTAAAAACGGGACCCTATTACTAAGACTTCGCTGTCTGTTCGTCCGTCTGTCTGTCACCAGGCTGTGTCTCAAGAACCGCGATAGCTAGACAGTTGAAATTTTCACAAATTATGTATTTCTGTTGCCGCCATAACAACAAATACTAAAAACAAAATAAAATAAATATTTAAGGGGGCTCCCATACAACAAACGCGATTTTTTCGCTCGATATCATTAATGGCAACAGGTAGGCACTTGAAGTATTCACAAAATACTCAGTTGTATTTTTTTTACTTTAATAATAAATAATAAAATTAAAATAAAATAAATATTTTAGGGGGGCTCCCATACAAATACAACAAACGTGTTTTTTTCGGCGTTTTCGCCTTGTGGTACGGAACCCTTCGTGTGCGAGTCCGACTCGCACTTGTTTAATAAAATCATCCAGGCTGTTGTGTAGTCCCTGGCTTCTCATTAACGGCATAACTATGTAAATGTCTATTAACTGCTCTCAAATTACGATGTTTAATTTTTATTTCATTATATTTTTTTTTTTACATACTTTTTGACATAATTTCTTTATTATTTGACATTATATACTTTTATACATAATTTCTTTATTAATTGACATTATATACAGACACTTGAAATTTTTCACCTCTTTATTAGTGGTTTTTATGAGAATCATAACACTTGGTTTTAGTAGGTTTTTATTATTATTTTTCTTTTTTTATTATCTATCCTTTTGATAGATTCTTATTTTGTAAATGTGAGGACTTTGTAGGCCTTATAGACTTTAGATCTGTAGACCATTTTCTATTTTATCAAGTAATTGGTACTTGTTGACAGGCCTGCGCTGTCCTCCCATACCTACTGTAATCTGGAAACATTGTAAAAGCCAATTATTTTTAAAAAGAGTAACCATGGAGTTTCTTGCCGGTTCTTCTCCATAGGAAACGACCAATTGGAACCGTGCACCTAGCTTCTGACGTTTCATAAGTGCCCATGTAGGTTTATGTGAAATAAAACATTTTGATTTTGATTTTTGATTTTGAGTCCAGGGAGAGATACTTTCGCATCCATACAAATCAATAAAACTAAAGTGTCTGTTTGTAATGTCAAAATAACAGCTTTTTACCAAATGCATCTACTAAATGATTTTTTTACAATATTAGTATGGCTCGAAGTATGGATGCCCATTGGAATCCGCCATGACTCATGCATGAATGTCTACTCCGTACCACTTCACGCCAGTATCAATAGGAAGTGAAGTAACTCGTGAGCGCAGGATGCACCAGATCAAAGTGATTGGTAGGAATTGTCAGCACTCGGCAATTTAGACGGGAGCACTATTGTCGGACGGACAGCTGAGAGAAATTGTTACAATTTTATGATGCAACAAAAAAAAAAAAACTGGCCAAGTGCGAGTCGGACTCGCACACGAAGGGTTCCGTACCACAAGGCAAAAACGCCGAAAAAAACGTGTTTGTTGTATGGAAACCCCCTTAAATATATGTTTTATTCTGTTTTTAGTATTTGTTGCTATAGCGGCAACAGAAATACATCGATGCCTTAGTTCACATTTGCACTAACTACAAAATTGTCAATTTTGAGGAGCGCGTTTTAAAGTTTTTTAAAGTTTAGACGTGAACAGTACGAAAACAAACTAAAATAATAAAACAATTATGCATCTATTCACAAGACTAAACCTTTAATCTAACTCCATCTTAACTCAATATTGTACGATATTTAGTGTATTTGGCACTAAAAAAGTGAAAATTGAAAATTTTGCAGTTAGTACAATTGTGAACTAAGGCATCGACATCACCTGTGAACATTTCAACTGTCCAGCTATCACGGTTCATGAGATACAGCCTGGTGACCGACGGACGGACTTAGTAATAGGGTCCCGTTTGCACCCTTTGGGTACGGAACCCTAGAAAAAACAGATTTCGCCTAAGACAAGTTTAGCTTAAATTATTCAAACTTTCAAACTTTGCACCCATCTCCCAAACACCTTGTATAAAAATACACACATCAAAAGTGTCTAGGGATCAACATATATTTTTGCAATAACTTTTCTCCTGATTGATATTAATTAAAATTTTCTTTAAGGATTCATCAAATAAAGTGTTTTCGTTTGTCACAGTAACGATAAACCAAGTCACCTTTGCATTAATAAAGAAATTTGCCATTTTCCTAATAAAGGGATTTTTGACATTTGAACCACTAACACAAAAGTTCGAAAAAAAGACTGAAATAACAGTTTTCTTTAAAATTTTATTGGGTAACTTAAACAATTAATAATCCGTGTTTCTACCGCGAACACTAACAACACAAGAACATCGGTTTGGCATACTCAAAATGAGTTCATCCAAATCACGCTGTGGAATGGCCGCCCATGTTCGTTGCAACAACAAAAAAAGGTCTTCTTGCGACTGGATACCCTCCATATTCGGCAGAGCTCTTCTCTGTAGCATATCCCATGCATGCTCAATCGGGTTCAAGTCTGGCGACTGAGCAGGCCAGGGCAGGACATTGATGTTAGCTGCGGCGAGAGTCTGTCTTACAACTCTTGCGGTGTGCGGTCGTGCATTATCATGCATTAACTGAAATAAGGGACCGATTTGCACTTGTAGAGGAACGATGACGTCTGATACAATCGTCTCAGCATAAATTTGAGCGTTGAGGTTGCCTCTGATCCAAATCAACTCAGTTCTTCCGCCGATCCAAATACCCGCCCATACCATGATGGTTCCACCACTATAAGGATGGACTTCCTGGCAGGATTTTAATCGCTGTTGGCGTCCAGGGGTTCTCCAGTGTCGTATACGTCTTGTATCCGGTCTCATACCAAAACTAGACTCATCAGAAAAGCACACGAAACGCCATTGTTCTTCTGCCCAATTTCTGTGTTCAAGAGCCCATTGATATCGAATCCTACGATTGTGCATTGCTATAGGTGGTACCCGTAGCGGTCTTCGGGAATGAAGGTTCACTTCATGCAAGCGGTTTCTGACTGTTTGGTCGCTAATTAAGTTCCCTGAAGAGTGATGAAGCCTCACGGCTAACATCATGGCGGTTATTGTTGGAGCTCTTCGAGTTAAGATTTGAATGTATCGGTCTTGTCTCCGTGTGGTGCAGCGATACCGTCCTCCATGGCGCTCAGCCACGGTACCAGTGCTTCGGTAACGTGTCCAAAGTCGACTGATAACACTCTGACTTGTATTCAGAGCTAAAGCCACAGTACGTTGCCGGGAACCAGCTTCTATCATTCCCACGGCTCTGAGCATTTCTTCCCTGCTTAAATGACGTCGCCGCTCCATAATAACGTTGGTTTTAATCAGTAGTAGGGAAACAGTAGCACTAATAATGTCTTCAATGCGTTGTATATTTTTATAGGGAAAATATTGACAGCTGATTTTCATCTTTTACTCGAATTTGATTCACAGTTCCTGATTCAAATTATGAAATGCACCAAAAAGGATCCATATAAATTTATAAAATCATAAATTTATTACAAAGCCACATCTCAATCTCAAGAAATCCGCATAAAAATGCTTGATCCCTAGACACTTTTGATGTGTGTAGTAACAGATCTGCAAGTAGAACAACATTTCTATGAGTACTGTAGAACCTTTGCTTCTAACACGACTTTTGCCAATTATTAGTCAGTTCGGAGATATTAATGACCTAGATAGGTAACAACTTGTTAAGGCTTATGAAACTGGATGTTTTTTTACTGCCTAGTTTTACCTTTCGAAGTATTGGGTGGGTGCTTTTGTTAAGTATGTGGAATACTAACAAGAGCAAGCTTTCAGATCCCTCCCCTCTATTATCTTCGTGGGAGCTAAACATCTGGCGAAATGTCGATGTACTATAACTACACCTGTGCCTAACCTTTCGAATGCTGGCGTGATATCTTTATCTATTCATCAACTGCCTAGCCTTTTCCCAACTATGTTGGGGTCGGCTTCCAGTCTAACCGGATGCAGCTGAACACAAGTATTTTACATGGAGCGACTGCCTATCTGACCTCCACAACCCAGTTACTGGGTAATACGATACCCCTTGGTAAGACTGGTTGTCAGACTTTCGGGCTTCTGACTACCCGTAACGACTGTCAAAGATCCACGAATGACAGCCGGGACCAAAGGCTTAACATCCTTTCCGAGGTACAGAGGGGTCACGGTATGTAAAGATGGTCACCCATCCACAGGCCAACCGCGGCAAGCGTAGCTTAACCTGATCGATCGACATGTGCGGCTGTTATTAATTTATCCACGGGCCCCTCAGGCGATATCTATTCATTGTTAATAATAGATAGAATCAATATCCCATTGGCAATAATAATAATAATTTTATTACAATAATAATTGTCAAGTAACATCGTCTCGCTATTATTAATTATTACATTTCCTAAGTTCAGATCGCTAAAGTCTTCCGGCACTATAAGCGGCCCCTTACAAGGGCCGATACCAGTAATAGACCCATTTGTCATCACAAGGCAGCTCACAAGTGCAAATGCAACTATACTGACACTTACGTCATCATCATAGATCCTTATTTCCTTGGGTAAGATGGAGATGTGATATGGGAAAAGATTAGTGACAATATTGTTAGTCCAAGTTATGTATTTTCAGTTGATATTGTGAGAAATTTAAAGGAATTTGCGGAGGCAATATTTGGGACACAGTCACACAGAGGGCTATACAATCTCTGTGGGCCAAGCACGAACGCGCGGAGTAAATGTAACGTGAGTTCGAACGATTTGTATGGGGCTTACAGGACCTAAACGCAAAAAACGCAAGTTTTAGAAACAATAAAGGTGTATTATCGACTGCAGTAAACAAAATCAGAAAAATGTATGATATTCTTCAGGATATAATTATGCTAGGTAGATAGTGTGTTGAAAACAATACAACTAATTTGATACGATAGAAAAAAATCATGAAGATACCTCTAAAACTTTCTTTTTGCAATAAAAACCATACTAATATACACACAATCATTCTGATTTTTGTCAGATTTTCTAGAAACAACATACTAAAACATTAGTGTTTTAATTTTTTAGTCCAAACAATAGATTTTTTGTAATTAAATAATTGCTTCATATTTTGCAATAAATTACCAGTGTTGTGTCATCGCGCTTCTCTTTCTTTTCTATGCAGTCCGACAGTGACCGCGCTTTAGGTCATGCCTTAAACTGAAAATACTAGCGTCGCACATAATATTTGCTTATTTAACTCTTATGGCGGCTTCGAACATGAGGCGAGTCGCTGCGCCGGCGCCGTGCCGCCCGCCGCCCGCCGCCGCGCGTAACAAATTTACGTGTCAGCGGGGGTGAGGGGTGAGGTACTGTACGGTGCGCAGCGAGAAGAGCACTTCAGAGCCGCCATAAATTTTGAATCGGGCTGTACTAATTATGCTAGTCGATTTTTTTTTACCAACGTACCTACTATAGTATAGTAGTGTTTCCAGTTAAAAAAACTGTTCTAATTTACGGCACATTAACGTCTCGCGCTCGTGTTAGGGTCTCAGTAATCCTAATGTTACGAAGACAAATAAGACAATAGACCAAAAACCAATTATTAACGATAATACCCACACAAGAACAATGATACAGCACGATTGACGGCTCAAATTCTAGGTATAAACAGCTAATACAGCTATCATAGCTATCATCTATTTCTTCATTTATCGTTTTTCCCAACGTTTTGTCGTCTACATGTTTCAATATTATTATTACAATCCTTGCTAGGATTGCGTAATTAGCATTGCCTAATGGCCTAGCTTGGTGCAATCATCGTAAGTGTTGCAGATTAGGGGCCTGCGCCCACTGGCGGCACGGCACGGCAAGGGAATTTATGTGACGAATTAGTATAAGCGCGGTCACTGTCGGACTGCATAGAAAAGAAAGAGAAGCGCGATGACACAACCCTGGTAATTTATTGCAAAATATGAAGCAATTATCTATTTACAAAAAATCTATTGTTTGGACTAAAAAATTAAAACACTACCTAGTGCTTTAGTATGTTGCTTGTAGAATAATCTGACAAAAAATCACAATGATTGTATGTACCTATATTAGTATGGTTTTTATTGTAAAATGACAATTTTTAGAGGTATCTTCATGAATTTTTTTTCTATCGTATCAAATTAGTTGTATTATGTTTTCAACACACTATCTAACTAGCATATATCCTGAAAAATATCATATATTTTTCTGATTTTGTTTACTGTCGATCATATACTTTTATTGCTTCTAAAACTTGCGTGTTTAATTCTTGGGTTTCCTGTAATCCCCTTAAAATAAAATTGAAATTTCAATGATAATCATCGTGGGCACAAAACAAAGCTGCGGTATGGTTAGGTCAGCAGTGTTCGCGATGCCTCGGCATCCCTCGGAATACCTCGGCATACCTCGGGATGTGTCGGCAGCACAGATATAGACTCTATCTGTGGTCGGCAGCCTTACGTTAGCCCACTCATTCGCACGAACGTAAAAATATCACGGCGGGATTTTATCGCGCACTGGATTTTCAACACTCTGTGTTGAGCTGAGCGTTGAGAATCTAACAGAGAGCATCCCAAAGAGTTGAAAAAACACACTGCTGGATTTTGAACTCTCGGCGCTAAGCAGAGTGTTAAAATTCCAGTGTGCGAAAAAAAACCACCGCGGGTAAAAATCGCCCTTGCGTACCTGGGCTTACGACTGTTGCGAAAGAACGCGCCAGCGCTATGTCGCGTAAATACGTGGCATGGGCATCGTTGCCGTCAGCAGTATGCGCTGTATACATGTATTTAGTAAAAGTGCGCAGTGCTGCACACCCCCACCCTATTTCAAGTTAAACAAATATCAACTTTATTTCAATGACCATTAAGTTGATTTCAGAATGACTAGCACTATTGAAAAAGTTATGAAAATATTAGCATTACTGAACTTTATTGCGTAGAAATTAAAGTTATTATTTCATTAACTAATATTTGTTTACATTTTTGGCAAATAAATCGCGAATGCAGATTAGTGTAGTGATCTCATAAGATGCCCCCTGCCCTGACGTGCCGTGCCTGCAATGGGCGCAGACCCTAAAGCACTAAACTACTACGCAGGAATAATGGCTTCTCGGAAACTGTAAGACATACTAAGTGCACGCAACTTTGTCATTTAGACTTGATACAATCATTCGAGTCTTAGGCTCTAAAATACTGTTTTACATGGCGCCATGGAAGGGGAATTCCAAGAGATGACGGAATGTGAAAGTGATTTGAATTTCATGAATATGTGAACTCAACTTCAATTTATATGCCAAGCCTTTTCGAACTATGTTGGGTCGGCTTCCAGTCTAACCGGATGCAGCTGATATAGCAGTATTTACACAGAGCAGTCACTGCCTATCTGACCTACACAACACAGTTACTGAATAACGCGAGATCCCTTGGTAAGACTGGTTGTCAGACTCTCAGGCTTTAGACTAACCGTAACGACTGACAAAGATCTACGAATAACAGCCGGGACCAACGGCTTAACGTGCTTTCCGAGGAATCATTCGAATCTTTAGATCTAAAATACCGTTTATCATGGCGCCACGGGAGGGGAATTCCAAGCTGTGACAGAATGTGAAAGTGGTTTTAATTTCATGAATAAGACATCTCAGATTCTCAGGTAAAAAATCTGTTTAGCAAAATTAAGGTATTTTACGAAAGGGAAATTGGAAAAGTGGCCTGGAAAATTGGAAATTCGGGAAATGTACTGGAAAACTTGCATATTATGGTTTCAGTTATTATATTACAGAGCATAAAGCAATCATATTACGACAGGAAAAGCAAATAGTTTTACTCGTTAAATAAGCCATTTTGCGGTGCGTTTTCTAGCCTGTTTACAGGAGGTATAATTATCTAAACTTAATAACTACAAGACAGCTAATAATTCACACATACTTGCAACCAACTCGTGCCTAACAAAATTACTCAAGAATTACGTCTAGACCATCTGCGGACATATTATTAAGGGGAATGCGATAAGGGCAAATTTTCTTACGTTTTTTAACCCCCGACGCAAAAACGACGGGGTGTTATAAGTTTGACGTGTCTGTGTGTGTGTGTGTGTGTGTGTGTGTGTTTGTTTTTTTTTTGTTTGAAAGGTAAATTAGTCGGGAGTGTTCTTAGCTAGGTTTGATGAAAATCGGACCAAAATGGCCGCCACCACAAAATGGCGAACAACATATTTTTTCACAACTCCCTTAATATGGGTATCAAATGAAAGGGCTTGAATAGTAGAATACTATACACTATGATAAATTTCAAATCTAAGATGGCCGCCACCACAAAGTGGCGAATTACATTTTTTTTTCACAACTTCCTCAATATGGGTATCAAATGAAAGGGCTTGACTAGTAGAATACTATCGCTATTACAAATTTCAAATCCAAGATGGCCGCCACCACAAAATAGCGAATTTTTTTTTTTTTTACAACTCCTTCAATATAGGTAAGTATCAAATGCAAGGGCTTGACAAGTAGAATAATGTACACTATATTGAAAGGGAATGAGGAATATTAACCAACGAAATGAAAACTAAAAACTTGAAAATATTTTTTTGTCTGATCAATGCTCTAGAATGATGAGGAAAGTGGAGTGATGACTGGTACTTACGACAACTAAGTTTGACAATTACGAATGGAATTATCTTACTTAAAAAGCGCAGGTATTTCTCCATCAGATAGTGTCGCATTCCCATTTTATAAACTAGATCTGAAATACCTAAGAAATACTTGTACGAAAATTGAATAACTAAAGGAAGAACTAGAAAAAGGATATAATAAAACAAAAAAATCTGTTGTCTTAAAAATTATTCTTCAACTATAAATTAATAATTATTTTTTGACGGATAAAAAACCTGATTAAACACCAAATTAAGTACCTGAATCTAAAACGCAAGAAAATAAAAGAAATGAAATACAAAAATCAAGGAGTCCCTACAAAAAGCATGAAATAATAAATTAAATTTAAAAATTAAAAAAACCCCCGACACAAAAAAATAATAAAATTAAATGTAGATAAGTAATTGGAAAAGGATCAAATAATTTAAAAACCCCCAACTTAAAGAATCTAGGTAACGAGACTAAAACAGATAAATTCATATGGAAGTCGGGGGACCGTTCTGTGGAACACCTTCTATTCTAAGAGGTCCCCCGACTGCCATACGAATTTATCTGTTTTAGTCTCGTTACCTAGATTCTTTAAGTTGGGGGTTTTTTAATTTTATTTGATCCTTTTCCAATTACTTATCTACATTTAATTTTATTTTTTTTTGTGTCGGGGGTTTTTTAAATTTTTAAATTTAAATTATTTGCAATTTGCAGGTCCAGTGTCAGGTTGCATGTTGATTAAACGTTGCGACTCTATAGTCGCAACGTTTCGTAACGTACGTAACGGTCGCGAACATAGAAATGTGAATTCTTATATCTATATACATATAAGAATTCACATTTCTATGTTCGCGACCGTAAGAAATATCATCAACATCATCTGCCTAGCTTTTTTCAATTATGCTGGGGTCGGCTTCCAGTCTAACCGGATGCAGCTGAATACCAGTAGTTTACATGGAGCGACAGCCTATCTGACCTCCACAACCCAGTTACTGGGTAATACGATACCCCTTAGTAAGATTGGTTGTCAGACTTTCGGGCTTCTGACTACCCGTAACGACTGTCAAAGATCCACGAATGACAGCCGTGACCAACGGCTTTTTTTTTTTTTGCGGATGAGAAATCATCAAATGACTCCTCCCGCTCTGGGTGGAGCGGAAGGGAGTGTCAGACTCTTACTGATTAAAACCCACCCGTGTTCCTTCCTTAGCCCTTTATGTTCCGGGCCAGCGGTAACCCTTTCGGACAATCCCGCTGACCCGGCAGGCTTCGGCCCTAAGGGGCCCTTCCTCGATGCTGACATCTCTTTGAGGCGCGCGTGGAACACGTACGCGCCGTCAGGCACGGGCCTGGTCCTGATCGGACGGTGAGCTACCCATTACTCTCCGCCCGCAGGCCCGCGCCTACGGTGGCCGGGAGCCGTCACGCGGCTCCCGACGCCGGGGGCGTCCCCCGCGGCGACTGAGACGGGAGGCTCTCTCCCTGAACCGTCCCGCCACCTCCTTCGCTAGCATGACTGCTTCGCAGAAGAAGGTGACTACCTCCTACTCCCTCTCGCCCCGGACCATGGCTTGCACCAGGGCCGGACGCGAGAGGTCGCCGTCGCTGCCGATCGCCTCTACGAGGACACGGCGGTGCTCCGCCCAAGCGGGGCAGACCTCCACCGTGTCCTCTGGGCGATCCTGGCAATGGTGACACCCGGGCGTTTCCTCCCGCCTGATGAGGTGCTGGAACCTCCCGAAACTTCCGTGTTAGGTGAGGACCTGCGTCAGGCGGTAGGTGAGGGCGCCTCTCTAGCCACTCCTCAAAGAGGGGTCTTATCGCCGCTATCGCGGCGTGCCCTGCGCTGGGTTGCGACAGTCGCTCTTTCCATGCCGCCATGAGATCGCGCCGGAGATCCGTCCGCTCCGCAGCGATTTGCCGCGGAAGCGGATCCTCTCCCCGGCGTAGTGCCTCCACGCGCCACTCATACAGGCGCGTGAGGACTATCGCCTCCAGATCCCATGGCGGCAGTCCGGCAAGGAGGCTTGCCGCCTCGCCCGAGATCGTGCGGTATCCCCTAATAAGCCTTATGGCTACCACCTTCTGGGGCACGTTCAGGTAGTGGGCGGCTCGTCGCCGCAGTGAACGCGCCCACACCGGGGCCCCGTACAGAGTCATGGACCGCACGACCCCCGCGTAAAGCCTCCGGTAGGAGGCGTTTGGCCCCCTCAGGTTGGGCAAGAGCCGCTTGAAGGCGGCCCCGGCCCGTTCCAGTTTGGGGGCCAAACGTCGGAAATGCTCCACGAAGTTCCACCGGCTGTCGAGGACGACACCCAGGTATTTCATCGTCATCTCGACGCCGATGTAAACCCCTCCTACCGTTAGTTGGGATCCCGATGGTGGCGCGTACCGAGGCCCATGAAACGACATGGCCTCGGACTTGTGCAATGCCACCTCGAGACCCAACTGCCAACTGACCAACGGCTTAACGTGCTTTTCGAGGCACGGAGGGGTCTCGGTACCTATGTAAAGATGGTCACCCATCCACAGACCAACCGCGGCAAGCGTAGCTTAACCTGATCGATCGAGCTGAGCGGCTGTTATTAGTTAGCCACGGGCCCCTCGCGACCGTAAGAAAATATGGCTTTACAGAATTATAATCCTTAGAATCAGCAATACATGCCCTCAAATGTCATGATTTCATGAAATAGTCATTCAGGGTAATATGAACTTAGAGAGAGATGTATTGATGATTATTATGATTATAATTCTTTAAATAAATATTTGTCACGGCCGCGAATCATATTTAGATCAACATACAACCAATGATATTATAAGTAACACTATAATATCATTGCATACAACCTGTGGGGTAAGTAATTGCGTAGGTAACACACTAACATTTGAAATGGCTTTCATTTTGACAGCTTATTTACGTTGTTGAGGGGCCCGTGGCTAAGTAATAACAGCCGTACGGGTCGATAGATCAGGTTAAGCTACGATTGCCGCGGTTGGTCCGTGGATGGGTGACCATATTTACATACCGATACCCCTCCGTGCCTCGGAAAGCACGTTAAGCCGTTGGTCCCGGCTGTCATTCGTGGATCTTTGACAGTCGTTACTCTCGTAAAGTCTGACAACCAGTCTTACCAAGGGGTGTCGTATTACCCTGTAACAGGGTTATGGAGGTCAGATAGGCAGTCGCTCCATGTAAAATACTGGTATTCAGCTGCATCCGGTTAGACTGGAAGCCGACCCCAACAAAGCTGGGAAAAGGCTAGGCAGATGATGATATACGTTGTTGAGCAGACAAATCTTTCGAACATATTATGTAGCAATAAAGTAGCAATATACTAGCAATATACTTCAATATGATTTAGATTGTGGATACTGACCTGCAAATTGCAAATACCGTAAGAAAGTTTTAATTTCGCGGACTACCCTGATGCTTTCGCCTTAACTACATCGCCATAAAACTTTACTACTTACATGTTCAAAATTCCTAGAGTGTAAGATAGAACCGGTAATTTTTCTCAACGCTAATGTTAGCTGTTTGGTCTGTCTTTGGCCAGAGAATCGACTCGAGTCGCGTAGTGATGAACAGTTACCTACTACTAAGTTGCTACGTACGGTAGGTTGGACGTCAGTGCTAACTAAGGGTATCGGCACACGTATCAAACCGGAAAGGGATCGTCAACGTATCAACTCGAGCCGTTCAGTATTCTTTATATGAAACTCCTACTAATCGGAATCGTAACGTAATCGCCTCGCTTCGGGACAAGCTCACGAACCGCGGTGCCGTGCATTACGGCTCGTCGTCCCCGCGCTTACGGCTCGTCGTCCCCGCGCTTACGTCTCTTCGTCCACCCTTGCGCCTCTCGCCCCTCCCGCGGCCTGCCTGCACCATCAACCAGCGCAGCGGTCGGCGAGCCGTAAGCGCGACGTCACCTAGCCGTAGCCGAGTCAACGTCGATACGTTGACTCGGCTACGGCTAGGTGACGTCGCGTCGCGCCATTTTGTGAACCGAAGCGGACCAGAAGCTCCGATGAGCTTCTGGTCCGCTTCGGTTACGTAAAAAAAAAACCTAACGTAAGCAACGTTAGGTTTTTTTTCTGGATGGGAAATCATCAAATGACTCCTCCCGCTCTGGGTGGAGCGGAAAGGAGTGTTAGACTCTTACTGACTAAAACCCACCCCTGTTCCTTCCTTGGCCCTTTATGTTCCGGGCCAGCGATAACCCTTTCGGACAATCCCGCTGACCCAGCAGGCTTCGGCCCTAACGGGCCCCTTCAACTGATGCTGACATGGCACGGGTCTGGTCCTGATCGGACGGTGAGCTACCCATTACTCTCCGCCCGCAGGCCCGCGCCTACGGTAGCCGGGAGTCGTCGCGCGGCTCACGACGCCCGGAGCGCCTCCCGCGGCGGCTGGGACGGGAAGCTCTCTCCCTGAGCCTTCCCGCCATCTCCTTCGCTAGCATGACTGCTTCGCAGAATGAGGTGACTGCCTCCCACTCCCTCTCGCTAAGGACTATGGCTTGAACCAAGGCCGGACGCGAGAGGTCGCCGCCGCTGCTGATCGCCTCTACGAGGACACGGCGTTGCACCGCCCAAGCGGGGCAGACCTCCACCGTATGGTCTACCGTATCCTCTGGGCGATCCTGGCAATGGCAATGCTTACGTTAGGTTGACGCCTGTTTGACGGCGAGGCGAAAGGCGTTACGAAGAGGCGGTTTGGTTTGTCAGGCGCAGATCTAGGTTTAGCAGGTTTTCTCTCAAGGTGGGGGAATGTTTCTTTCTGGGAAAGGATAGGGGACGGTGGGGATTGGGGGTGACTGTCCCAAGCCATGAAAACAATTTAAAAAAAAGCATCGAGCCCATTTTTCTGTAGACTCAACAATATCCCCCATTTCGAGGATGGCAATGGCAATGAACAGGTGCAGTTGCCCCCCCCCCCCCCCCCCCCTCCCTTGTATCCGCGCCTGCCTTTTATTCTATTGGGACTCTGTGCTACGCTAGGCTAATTCAAGGTACTTCTGACGTGCGGCCTACTGTACATACGCGTTCGTAGTAAAGATTAAGATGAAAAAAAAGATAGACTTGTGGGTGGCTTCTGTACTGGTTCGACTGGGTTTTAAGTCGATTACCTACTGGATAAGTGACTGACCTCAATGGTTCTATGGAGTCCGTGTTGGTAGGCTCATACCTCGCAAACTGTGAAAGGTATTTAGGTCTTTAAAGATATACTTATTTGCCTTTTTTTTTAGTGTTTGTGACCAAGATTTGAAAAGTGTACCTATGCTTAGATGGTTTGGTCACGTTGAGAGGATGAATGAAAGGCGACTAACAAAACGTATTTACAAGCCTGATGTAAGTGGAAACGACGGGAGGAGACGCCCTAGAAGGTTATACAGGGTTAATGGTAAAACATTAACAACCTCTTAAGAGGTCATTGTACTCATCATTATGAACAACTTTTACGATGGGACCAACCTGAAATCGCGAAAAAAAATCAGCTGTTCCCTACATTTATGTTCGTAAACTCGTCAAAATGTAGGGAACAGCTGGTTTTTTTTTCGCGATTTCAGGTTTGGTCCGATAGTAAAAGTTGTTCATAATGATGAGTACAATGGCCTCTTAAGAGGTTGTTAATGTTTTACCAATAACCCTGTATAGTGTCCTAAGTCCTAGTGGTGATGATGAAAGGTTGGGTGCTACTCGCAATCAGCGTGCGTGTACGCACGCTGATTGCGAACGTAACCGAAGTAAAAGGAGTATGAAGGGATCGTTGCAGGTTGCGTTCTGTAGTTTCTGCCTACTCCCATGGCAAAAAGGCGTGAGTTTATATAATGTATGTAATCTGCATTCGCGATTTTTTTACCAAAAATGTAAACAAATATGAGTTTATGGAAAAATACCTTTAAATCCTACACAATAGAGTTCAGTTTAAGCTACAACTTCTAACATTAACTGCTAGTCACTTTGAAATCAACTTAATTACTATTAAAATAAAGTTGATATATGTTTGAAATCATATTAATTTGAAACAAGTTTGAATAGACGCGTTAATTTGCTGGGAAAATAAATGTATAAATGTCATATTTATAATGGTTAGTGTTAAAAATAGGTTGTGGAGGTCAAATATGCAGTCGCTCCATGTAAAATACTGGTATTCAGCTGCATCCGGTTAGACTGGAAGCCGACCCCATCATAATTAGGAAAAGGCTAGGCAGATGATGATGAGGGTTAAAAATAGTCCATTCGACATCTTTTAACGCGTTTGTCATGCGTAGACAATGCTAAGTGCAGCGAAGTGTTTCTTAGAAGCTGTCCTAGGAATGTAGGTATTCATAAGTCGTCTTGATCTCAAGGAAGTACTGTTAATCTGATTTATTGTTCGACGTGACAAGATTTGCATGTCTCCAACGGTTACTAAGTGCAGTGCGAGAAACTCTGATTTTTTTCACAAATTTTAGGCTGTAGGATTTTAACGTGGTTTGGTGGTGGCGTTATTCTCGCCCCTTATTATATGGGACGTGAACGAATTGTATGAGTACTATAGGTACACCTCTGCTTAACTCTACGGGAAATACAGGCATGATGTTATGTTATCGGCGGCGAACTGGCGAAGTGCCATTACCCCTAACAGATTTTTTTTTTTCGTTTTGAATTTAAAGGCGTTATTCGCATGTTTCAGTGAAATCGCCTAAGTGGTTTTTTTAGTTGCAACAGCATTAAATTGAAATATGGAAATATGTAGGTACCTCCCAACTAAACGTGTCTATTTTTGAACGTTTTTTTCAGTTTGTGTAAATTTTTCACCTCGCCATCGTTATGTTTTTTGTAGTGTGTTGTTAGAAAGAAAGAAACAAAAGAAATAAAATACCTACATATATTTGGCACAGACTAAAAGACACAATACACCAGATACCTGATACGTACATCAGATAAAAACGTATGAAAGATCAAATAAAAAGTGTAAAGTCCGACGTAAGAAATTAACAGGAATGTGTGCCTCACGGTTGCGCCATAAAAGGCCCAGTTCAGCAAAAATACCAGACAACTAGTGCCTGACGCCGGTTTTCAACTGGACCTGATGTGTGAGTTGACGGATGTAAATCAGTTAGGTACACCAAGAGTCACTAAGATTTCATTGTCCCAATGCGACATTACCCTACAGATTTTTAAGCGTTGCTCCTAAAATATGTACAATTCGATATTCCAAAGACTAACAATACATTTGGGTTTGAATTTTTTCACTCTACCTACTTGGCATTAAAATATCCTACACAGCATAACGGCTTTAAAAACCGCTATAGTAGAAGGGTCGTGAGGGAAAAGTAACAGTTGTGCCGGATGGATTTTACTGCTTCACTGGAAAATACGCAGATGGGTGGGCGCCCTTAATTGTATACTGAGAAACGGAGTCGCTCCATAGTCGCCCGGACTTCGGCGTGGGGCGTTGCATACTGGGGTTTTAATATAGCTTAAGGCTATTGAAGGGAGGGTGACAAAATTGATTCTGCATGAGCACTCGGAACCCGAAAACGCTTCGATTTTGGGGTTCTGAGTATTTGCGTTTGGGTTCTAAAGGAAAGACCGCTTTTATTTTTCAATGATCTCTCTCTTGCCTACTTAATTTTCCCGCACCCGTTATTCATCATCATCTGCCGAACCTTTTCCCAACTATATTGGGGTCGGCTTCCCGTCTAACCGGATGCAGCTGAGTACCAGTATTATACATGGAGCTACTGCCTGTCAGGCCTCCAAACACCAGTTACTGTGCAACACGATACCCCATAGCAAGACTGGTTGTCAGTCTTATGAGCTTCTGACTACCCGTAATCGTAATTTTTAGTTTAGAGTAGCTTCCGACCGCGGCTTCGCCCACGAGGTATGTCGATAAAAACAATCCTATGTCCTTCCCCGGGATGCAATCTATCTCTCTGCCAAATTTTATCGAAATCCGTTCAGTGGTTTAGGCGTGAAAAAGTAACATACAGACAGACACACAGACAGACACAGTTACATTCGAATTTATAATATTAGAGATAGGTATTAATATTTCGTAGTTTACGTTCATTTGTAGTTTGCAGACGATGTTAAATAATAATTAATGGTTAACTGCCACCATTTCCGTTATTCAGCGTCTTATGTTAACAACCAACAGTTAACATTCAATGGACTTTTAATTAGGTACTTAGTTAAGGTTTATGTGGATCATTCGCATAAGTTCACAAGAACACATGTGACGCACATTCAAATAACCTTGCTGTTCCCATAACTTGGAAGGACGAGGTCGCTTTGTAGTATTGTCTTCAGTTCTAGTCTAGAAACGACTTTCAATTAATCAATTTCAGGCTATCGCAGTCCTCTGCTGAACATAGGCCTCTCCTCTCCCAGGCTGCGCCACAACTAAGGCTTTCATCCCGGGAGTCTCGGTCTCGAAAATTTCGAGAGTCTCGATGATTTTTTGGTATTTTCGAGACTCGAGAATAACATTTTCGGTCTCGGGAATAACGAGACTTTTGAGACTTGAGACGCGGGTTACTTTTGTAATAAAATTAGGTTCTCTCCGTCTGAAACCACATTAAACGCCTTTTGTATTTTTCCGTACCCACTACAAAAATGAAAAAAACTTCAACAAATAATTTTTTAGTTTTTAATTTGCGTTTGTTTAATATTCAAAAAAGAAGCTCTCTGATCCTACTTTACGGCTCATGAAGGAGAGGCGTGAGATAGATGATCCTGCAGTCTTCAGATGATGCGCTAAATTACCGGCAACTCAATAGACGGATCTCTTAACTCCTTGAAAAGCGATCTTCGCCGCTTTAATACGAGTACAGACGTTACCGTATTAAGGACGCGATAGAGCGAAATAAAGGCTCCAAGGTCTTTGCTAGAGATCTGTCTATTGGGAATAGCCAGCTTACGAAACTGAAGACTGATGATGGCAGGATCGTATCCGCCAAACCTGAGCTGTTGAGAGAGATAAAGAGGTTCTATGGACAGTTATACATGTCAACAAGTAACCCCGTTATGAATCTGGCAAATGACCCAAGAGCTAGATTGACCGACACTATACCGAAGACATCCCGGACGTCAGCCTATACGAGATTACGATGGCTCTGAAGCAGCTCAAAAACAACAAGGCGATTACGGAATTACGGCCGAGCTCCTGAAGGCCGGCGGAAAACCCGTTCATAAGGCCCTTCAGAAGCTGTTGCAAAACACCAAAGGCACGGAACTGAGGTGTGGTGATACTTTTCTTTAAGAAGGGCGACAATGCCCTTCTTAAGAATTTACAAGCTGTTTTCGAGAGTCATCACGAACCGTCTCGCGCGCAGGTTTGACGACTTCCAGCCTCCCGAAAAAGCCGGACTCCGTAAAGGCTGTAGCACCGTAGACCACATACATACGCTGCGACAGGTTATAGAGAAGACCGAAAAGTATAACCTACCTCTCTGCTGAGCGTTTGTGGACTACGAGAAAGCCTTTGATTCGATCGAGACGTGGGCTGTGCTGCAGTCTCTTCAACGGTGCCAGATTGACTATCTGTACATCGAGGTGCTGAAGTGTTTGTCCGAATCCAGGAGCAGACCTCGAAACCTATCCTTCTGCAGCGAGGTGTGAGACAGGGAGACGTTATCTCTCCGAAATTGTTCACCGCTGCACTGGAGGATGTCTTCAAGGTTCTAGACTGGAAAGGGGCCAGCCCCTTTACATTAACATCAAAGGCGAGTACATAACTCACCTTCGGTTTGCCGACGATACCGTAGTTATGGCTGAGACTATGGAGGACCTCAGTACAATGCTCGATGACCTCAGCAGAGCCTCCGAAAGAGTGGGTCCTAAAATGAACATGGACAAAACGAAGGTCATGTCAAATGCTCATGTAACACCCACCCTCATAAAGATCGGAGACGCTACACTCGGAAGTCGTGGACGAGTATGTTTACCTAGGACAAACTGTCCAGATAGATAGGTCTAACTTCGAGAAAGAGGTCAATCGTCGAATCCGACTCGGCTGGGCAGCGTTCAGGAAGCTACGCAATATCTTCTCGTCCCACATACCGCAGTGTCTCAAGACGAGTCTTTGACCAGAGCGTATTGCCAGTGATGACTTGTGGCACTGAAACGTGGTCGCTCACAATGGGCCTTATAAGAAGGCTAAAAGTCACCCAAATGGCAATGGAGAGTGATTGATTCAGGAATGAGGAGATCCGCAGGAGAACCAAGGTAACCGACATAGCCCGAAGAATTGCCAAACTTAAGTGGCAGTGGGCAGGGCACATTGCTCGCAGAACAGATGGCCGATGGGGCCGAAAGGTTCTGGAGTGTCGACCGCGTACCGGAAGACGTAGTGTTGGCAGGCCTCCTACAAGGTGGTCCGACGACCTTGTGAAGGCCGCAGGAACCCGTTGGATGCGAGAAGCATAGAACCGGTTGATGTGGAGGTGCTTGGAGGACGCCTATGTCCAGCAGTGGACGTCTTTCGGCTGAAATGATGACGATGATGATGTTTGTTTAATAAAGTACTTGATTAAAATATCTTGTTTTGACTGCCTAATTGCATAGACTATAAGTTAGAAACCTATTTTTGACATAGTCTCAAAAGTCTCGTTTTTCCCGGGAATTTCGAGACCACATCGAGTCTCGTTTTTTTTTCCCGGGACTCAGTAATGCACCGAGACTGAAAGCCCTAGCCACAACACCTTGACCTCCACATCCAGTCTACCCCAGCCACCTTATTAAGGTCGTCGGTCTATTTAGCTGGGGGGCCTCCCACACTACGCTTGCCGATACGCGGTCTCCACTAAGTCCGTCAACGAGGGCCCATGTCCATCCAAAAGAAGTTGATCCGTCGAAACAAGTGTCAAATTAATTTTTTCGGGCGGGAAAAAACCTTTGAAAAAACACATCGGGGGCAATACGACGTAAAATAATTTCTATTATAATTTTAATTATAATTTTTTTTTTTTTATAACTTAAGTATATTTTTATTTTTTGTAATATAATTTCTATTATATTACGTCCATGATCGGGGATAAGGACAACTGTAAAATCGTGTTGTCATTCATTCTTATTTCGATTTATTCCGGTCTGATCCCCTGAACCGCCCTCCTCGATCCCCTGCTAGTTCGTCTTCTGTTTTAATCTCTGGACCTGAAGTAATCTTATGTCCGTAAGTGATATGGAGTAGTAATCTCTCCCATTACGTTTGCCGGACTCTTCTGCTCCACCGGCCATCGGTCCTTCGAAAAACATGGCCAGCCCACTGCCACTTCGGTTGCGTACTCGCTTTGAGTTGAATGAAAGTGAATGATTTCGCTTTTCCCATAGATATTCTATGGATTGTGGGATAAATAATGCGTGGGTGATATTGTAATGAGAGAATGTTCGGTTGAGTGTTTGTGTTTCAAGTAATAATAACATTCAGGGATTGATAGAATGGCAATTTAAAAGATAATATTGTCTAATGTCTGGTATAGGAATATAGGGTGTGTTATTTAATTTTTATTATTTTGTGTTGTAGCGATTACATACTCTGAACATTTCAACTGTCTACCTATTACAGTTTATGAGATACAGCCCGATGACAGACAGACGGACGGACGGACAGCGGAGGCTTAGTAAGAGGGTCCCGTTGGCACTCTATGGGTACGGAACCCTAAAAAATATTAGAAAGTCGGGCTTTTTGTTCCTGATAAAAAGCCCGACTTTGGCATGGTGTGGTCTGAGGATATAGCAGCCCTATCTACAGATCAAACAGTTGTTATGGGAATGTACATAAATATTCAGTTGCATCTCGTTATGGAATCCAGCGTACCTATGTGATGACTGTGAATCAGCAACATAAGTTGTATTATAATTTTTTAGGTACCTATTTCAAATGCTCACTCCTGCACGATTGTGGTTGACCACAACGACCACATGTGCTGTTGTTTATAGGGAAAATAATAGGTTTATGACCAAATACATAGGTGATTAGTTTATAATAAATAATAGGTTTAAAACAAAATCAGGTTAGGTTATTTATACTAATATTATACATATAGAGGTAAAGTTTGTAAGTTTGTATGTAGGGGATAATCTCTGGAACTACCAGTCGGATTTGAAAAAATATTTTTGTATTTGATAGCCCAATTCTTGAGTAAGGCTATAGGCTATTTAACATCACGCTATGACCCTTAGGAGCCGGGCAAAAAATAAAAAAAAGTCAGAACTCAGAAAGAACTTTAAGCAAAAACGAAGTAATAGTGCGGGCAGGCGATGCGATGCGACGGGGTGGGGCGGGGGAACAAGAAATTTCACGCGGACAAAGTCGCGGGCAGAAGCTAGATTAGGTTGCCTTGTAGTTCGACCTCTGGTAGGTAAGATTTGTGTTAAAGTTGTCAAAAAATAAAAGGCCTGTTTGACATTTGAGAAAAACCCTAGAATGTAACTTGGAATGAGAGGTTTTTCTTTTGAGTATTAAATAAAAACATAGTTTCCAAGAACCCTGAAGATGGCGTTGAACTGACTACGTTACTAGGTGCCAAAGTCAAAACGCTTGGAAAAAAAACATTGCGTCACGTCTTATACGCTCATTGAGTGACAGTTTCGTTTGCTTTCGTTTTACGATCTCAAAATTACATGCAAGTGAATTAATAAAATAATTATGTGACGTTCCGTTCCTTGCAGTAACTTACCAAGTTCAGCGCCTTCTATCCAGCGACTAGGGAAGCGTTAAAAAAAAGAAAAAGGAAATCCCTCATTGGAACGAAACTAAAAGAAACAATAAAATAATAATTAATTACATACAGTGTTTTAAAAAAATACACAAGCTTTTTTATCGCGTTAAGTAATATAATGGAATATATTGCGAGTATTCTTTTGGCGCTTACTTTATAGTAGCATGCAATTTCTAATTATTTAGAAACGTCTTTTTTTTTTGCGGATGGCAAATCATCAAATGACTCCTCCTGCTCTGGGTGGAGCGGAAGGGAGTGTCAGACTCTTACTGAATAAAACCCACCCGTGTTCCTTCTTTAGCCCTTTATGTTCCGGGCCAGGCGGTAACCCTTTCGGACAATCCCGCTGACCATTTAGAAACGTCTCAAAACCAGTTACGTTCTCAGACTTTTTTTTTTTAAATACTAGTGTTGTAACCAATTAATTACTGAATTGCACTAGCTTCATTCAGTGATCTTTACTGAAAAGAGTGAGCATGGCGCTCAAAGCCGTGAATAAAATTTTGAATTGGCGACACTGGTTTCTGTAGAATGACAAATGTCTTTGACCAAGCGGCACGGCTTTGCTTTTGGACTATTTCTGTTTACTATCACGTTAACCTTGGCTCTTCTGTTTTGGACATTGATTTAAAGACAGTGATTTGAATTCGAAAAAAAAAAAGATTAATGTCACTTTACAATACATAGGTACTTAATTAAATCGATCCTATACTCATACAAACTTGAATCGATTTATCGTGAGTATCGAGTACCGAGTAGTATGGTTACTTCACTAGTTACGTCGCGATGACAAATGTCAATACGGGCCTTTTATTTTTTGACAACTTTACTGCCTGAATAAGTATGTAGGTAGTCAATGTAGTCATATACCCACTAGTTTATAAAGGAATGAACGAAAAGCAAAAGTATTTATTGCAACTCGCACAGGAAGAACACAAACGAAAGAATGGGTTGTGTACTTATGTCATTCCTTAGTTTGTGTTCTTCTTGTGAGAGACATAGAAAAATAAAAACTGGCCAAGTGCGAGTCAGATTCGCACACGAAGGGTTTCGTACCACAAGGCAAGAACGCCGAAAAAAACACGTTTGTTGTGTGGGAGCCCCTTAAATATTTATTTTATTCTGTTTTTAGTATTTGTTGTTATAGCGGCAAGAAATACATCATCTGTGAAAATTTCAACTGTCTAGCTAGCACGGTTCTTGAGATACAGCCTGGTGACAGACGGACAGCGGAGTCTTAGTAATAGGATCCCGTTTTACCCTTCGGGTACGGAACCCTAAAAACAACAGTTTACCTAAAGGTACCTAATTTTGTCTTCATAAATTGGATACACGTCGCAGCACTGCTTAGGTACCTATAGGGGACACTCAATAGAAAACTTCTAATCTTTAAAACAAAAAAACTGGCAGTATTTCTGTCTGGACTATAATTAAGTATTTTAATGACCAATCTCACTTTCTCTTAGATTATCACTAAATTCAATTAAACACCCACATTCCTGGTAGCAGCTATAAAATAACATAACGAGCTGATACAACGATAATCATGCGCCGGCGCACCGAATAAGGATTATAAAGACATAAAGTTGACCTTCCACTGCTCCGCAAGATGGGTGGAGAGGTTTACTATGTGAGTTGCGCGATTCATTTGTTTTTGCCAACGACCGACGCATTTGAGCTTATCGTGGCTGTGGGTCAGTGGATGATCCTCAAAACTCAAAAGCATGCATTTTAATTACAGACAATTTTTATTAGTCAAGGGGTCGGTAAGTCATAAAGTTTAAGCTAGTTGCCCATTGCAAAGCTTAGTAGGTACAGTCAACAGCAAAAGTAGATGATCGAAGTGATTCAAACCACTCAACGCCACACAGAAATGACTCGACGCCACACAGTTCTGACGCGAGCTCCGTTCATTAGTATTGAATTTCTGATTTTGATCATCTACTTTTGCAGTTGACTGTACCTATGGAGAAGCACGGGCAAGAAACTGTACGGACATCACTTAATACTATAAAGGCGAAAGTTTGCGAGTGTTTTTTTTTTGTTTTAAATTGATTCGCTTTATTTATTTTGGTGTGGGATTGCATTATTCATTTGATTCAATTATTTTGACAATATCTGCTTCTTCACCCACAAACTACTATACGGATTCGAATGAAATTTGGCACACATATAGATTTATAACCAGGATTAACACATAGGATTCTTTTTATTCCGATATCCCCACGGGATCAACATCAACACATATACGGTTGAAACCGCGGGGCACTGTTAGTTTTTTTATAAATCAAATCCCATCTAAATATATAAAACTCAAAGGTGACTGACTGACATGGTGATCTATCAACGCACAGCCCAAACCACTGGAGGGATCGGGCTGAAATTTAGCATGCAGGTAGATGTTATGACGTGGGCATCCGCTAAGAAAGGATTTTGATAAATTCTACCCCCAAGGGGATAAAATAGGGGATGAAAGTTTATATGAAACTTTGTCAATTTTAAACCGATTGGGCTGAGACTTTGCATGCATATAGCTACTATGACGTAGGCATCTCCTAAGAAAGGATTTTGATAGATTCAACCCCTAAGGGGATAAAATAGGGGATGAAAGTTTGTATGAAACTTTGTCAATTTTAAACCGATCGGGCTGAGACTTTGCATGCATATAGCTACTATGACGTAGGCATCCCCTAAGAAAGGATTTTGATAAATTCAACCCCCATGGGGAAAAAATAAGGGATGATGGCGGATGTAAATATATTAGTTTTTTTTTAATAATACTTAACGCGAGCGAAGCCGCGGGCAAAAGCTAGTCTCCTATATTTTCATACTAGCTTCTGCCCGCGACTTCGTCCGTGTGAAATTTCTTGTTCCCCGACCCACCCCGTCGTATCGCATCGCCTGCTATTACTTCGTTCTCGCTTAGCGTTCTGACTTTCGTTCGTTCTGCTCGGCTCCTAGCAGTCCTAGTGTCTAAACACACTATGCCGAAGTTACGCGACCGAAGTTCGGCAAGATTACGCCCGCAATGCTATTTAACGCAACGTAATTTCGGCATAATGTGTCGTCAGTAATTCAAATAGCATTGCAGGCGTAATCATGCCGAACCTCGGTCGCGTAACTTCGGCATAGTGTGTTTAGACATTTAGCGTGGTGTTAAATAGCCTATAGCCTTCCCCAAGAAATGGGCTATCAAATGCAAAAACAATTTTTCAAATATGATCGGTAAAGCGAAGCTAACTTAGCCATAAACATAGCTTAGCTATGGCCTACTGTGCAGCAGCGCCGCCTCAATGCAATGAGAACATCCTCATCGACTAGACGGTTGACTCATCCGAGGTTAACGCTCACGGTGGATACGTGAAAGGAAAAGTGATTCGTCGCCATATTGTGGTTTTATACGCGCCCCGCGGTTTCACCCGCGTAAATTTCGATTCCGTGGGAATATCGTCGGGATAAAAAGTAGCCTATGTGTTGATCCTGGTTATAAACTGTCTGAGTGTCAAATTTTATCCAAATCCGTTCAGCCGTTTGTGCGTGAAGAAGTAACAAACATATAAACACAAACACTCACTTTCGCCTTTATAATATTAGTGTGACTAGCTGACCCGACAGATTCCCGACCCGAGAGATTTTCGATTCTAAAGTCACGTGGCGCCATCTATTATCATAATAACGTTATTGTTAGCACTTTTTTTCGGGATGAAACGTATCCTATGTCCGTTTCTGTACACCTGACAACAAAAATCTTCTTGTAATTTTTTAGACCTTTGTGTCCTGTTTATGAAGTTTCATTAAAATCGGTTCATTCATTTCGAAAACAAGGGCTTGAAAGTTTGTATGAAATGCCGTACGGCGTAAATGCTCTTAAAATTTGGATGAGTTATATCGCTTTGGATGAGTTATAATGTAAATATTGGTTGGTCTCAATCATTTGTTACTTTTTAACCGACTTCAAAAAAGGAGGAGGTTATAATATGCTTTCTGTGCAATCATCCAGTGGAAATGGCCCCGACTTACGAGTTGTAGGCCGTGGGTTCGAGCCCTGTCAGGCGCTTTAGTTTATGTAAATAATTTCATCACCACTACTCTCAAAACGGTGAAGGAAAACATCATGAGGAAACCGGCATGTTCTAGAACCAAGAATTCGAAGACATGTGACATCCACCAACCTGCACTGAGCCCGCGTTGTGGATTACGGCCCACTCCCTCTCAGAGAGAGGAGGCCTATGCCCCAGCAGTGGGAATATTATAGGCTGGTTCTACTATTCCACTGGGTCCCTACTACTTTCACAAAATAATTTAGCCAGTCGTCAAAGTTAATGAAAATGGTTGCGAATCACTTGTGCGCCTGCGTTCCCTTATTCGGTGTCCGGTTACTGAGTCAGCTCTTTTGTAATTCGCACGGACGCGGCCATTATGGTGGGCTTCTGAGGAGATGCTAAGAGCTATTATCATTAATTCCGACCTTTTTTTTAATGCACGTTAAATATTTATAATGGGAAGTTTCGACCAACTTCGTAGAATCACTACAGACATGTAGGTGGAAAATTAATCAAAAACCTAATATGATCTTTAAAATTGGTATACCTTCTCTTTATATTCGGTTCTTCGGCGCTGAAGATGCATGAAGAAGTCTCCTCGTGTAGCGCAGTTTGTTCCGCCAATTACGCCGCCCTTCCACCGGAGTCCGGCGTCAAGCAGCTTGCTGTATTTCGTCGATGCGTGGGAGTTCCAGTGCCTTAGGCATCAAAGTCAAAGTCAAAACATCTTCTGGGCCTAAGGCTCCCATCCTTTTGTTGTGTTTTCCTGGTTTGGCACCATATGTCGATCCTGGGCAATTCCTCTAGCTTCCTGAAAAGATAGCCCCAAAGACTGAAGGATCGGGTCGGTTCACCTGTTTAGTCGGTCCAGACCAGTTGGTCTTTTCCTTGGTCTCTTTCGACTGACCAGGACTCTTTCTAAATTTTGTTAGCTTATACTGTCCCACTGCTGGGCAAAGGCTTCCCCCAAATCCTTCCAGGAACTCTTTTCCTGCATCAACTCTAACCAGCCCTCGCGGTACGCGTCCAGGTCACCTCGCCATCTCTGTCTGGGCCGGCCTCGGCGGCGCCGTCCGTCCTCAGGTATCCAAAACTGTTTTAGTCGGGAAAATATACTTATTAGTTTTTTTTTTTACTTATTTCTCACGAGTACATTAGATAGAGCTCCCATAGCAGTATTTTATTGAATGTTTGAGCTCATTTTAAGAGTCCGCGTATCACTGGTCAGTTTCTCATAGTCCTCAGTTTATTTAAATCGCCGGTTTCGTTGACGCCTGCTTGAAAAACTGCATCAAGATTAGTCAGATTAGTAGATAAAATTAAACTTAAACTGCAATCTAATATTCCGTACAACCTACACTTAACTGGGGAAAATGGTCGTCAACTGTCTGTTACAACAATAAACACTAACTTTCTATTCTAGCGTAGGCGTTACGGAACCCTAATATTATGCAAGAATCTGTCATATTCCGTAATAAGAATATTACACGTTCTCTTTCCTGTTGATGTGGTATTAAGCAACAGTAAAAAGAAAAAAACATCATTAAATATGTGAAGACGATAGGGAACAGCTTTCCGGGTGCTGACAACATTTTGTGCGGTCGCTAAAAGATAGTGTTAGCTAAGTAAAATAGGCAAAACCTGTGTAAACTAAGCTTTACAAAAGGCTTTACATCAACTCTCCAAAAGATTGTCATATGTAAATATAACGCAGTTCCAATAATATTACATACTTACATACGTGTCGAATTGATAACCTCCTTTTTTTTGAAGTCGGTAAAAAGGGGATACTTACTATGTGTATGTAGGTAATCTGTGGTAAACCTCATTCCTCATTTGAACAATGGATGTTTGGGTATAGACTGATGATACGAAGGCGCCAACGCCGCCGCCCGCCATAAAATAAAATAAAAGTAATAAGAAATACCTACAACAATTTTTTCAGCCTTTTTCCTCAACCTGTGGTAACTTCTAAGAACCACTTTCATGCTGGGTAACTGTTAACTTTAAGGGTATAATCAATAATTACCTCTATTTACTTGGATATTGAACTCATCTAATTTGAATATCCTATGCGGTGAAAACTGGGGTTTTTCGAGTGTTTTCATTCTGCTAATCGGTTAACACTTCACAGTCACAGAATTATTGTTGTAATAGAATACTTACTGAAAAATACGTGAAATATTGGTTTCGAGTGGGACATCTGTTCTAAATCTGATCTGTTTAGTTTATCTCTTCACAAATGGTTTAATCCATATTATCTGTTCAACGGTTTATGCGTGATTGAGTAACAAACATCCAAACATCTACACAAACTTTCGCCTTTATAATATTAGTGTGACTAGCTGGCCCCGTGGTCTCACCCGCGTAAGCTTCGATCCCGTGGGAATATCGGGATAAAAAATATTGCCTATCGCCTATTGTTAATCCAGGGTGTCAGCTACCTCCATACAAAATTTTATCAAAATTGGTCCAGCCGTTTGAGCGTGAAGAAGTAACAAACATATAAACACACACGCACACACACTCACAAACTTTCGCCTTTTTATTATTAGTGTGATAGGTGAAATAAGAAACTTTGATTTCGAACTAATAATCACGATCTATCACACAAGTATTTAAAAACCGTTTTCCAGTTGAATCAACGAATCTCTAATCTTTTTCCGATAACCTTGACAGTGGTCAATGTAATTGACAATCGCCAGAACACTGCCTGCATCTCTTCCTTGTTTTGGAAAAAAGTCACTTAATTTTCAACAATCTAATAACCAAACGGTTAAGTACAACAAAGTAAATGAATGATCTAGATCCATCGCACAAATACATAATTATTCAAACACCGTTTCCCACATCAATGGGGACCTCGTTCTTTTATATTGGCTGCTAGCCTTGACAATGTAATTTGACAATCGCCATTGGGTTCATCGATCAAACTTTTACGATGCATTAATACGGCTTCAGTACAATACAACCGTTATTGGACCCATTCTACCGACTACTGATTGATTAACTGAATTTGGTTGACCTCTTTATAGAAGTCCGTCGTTGGTTGGTTTAGTCCCATCTCGGCACCCACGAATTTGTTTATCATGCCCACGAAACATTTCCATTTCTGCACCCTGTCCTAAATTATTGTTAGGTACACATAAAAAATGGAAACACAGTATCAGTACAGTAAGTAAATCAACCTGATTATTTATTAGATCAAAATAAATATTTTTATTATAAACTAGCTGCGCCCCGCGGTTTCACCCGCATAAGTTTTGATCCCGTGGGAATATCGGGATAAAAAGTAGCCTATATGTTAATCCAGGGTGTCAGCTACCTCCATACAAAATTTAATCAAAATTGGTGCAGCCGTTTGATCGTGAAGAAGTAAGAAACATATAAACACACACACACACTCACTCACACACTCACAAACTTTCGCATTTATAATATTAGTTGTAAAATAGTGTTTTTTCCTGTGTGTAGAAACAAACGTCACATTATATGCGTAGTAGGTAACTTTAAACTTTAATAATAAGTAAAAAACAAGTGTGCGAGTCGAACTCGCACAAGAAGGAACGAAGGGTTTCCGTACCACAAGGCAAAAACGCCGAAAAAAACACGTGTGTTGTATGGGAGCCCCCTTAAATATTTATTTTATTCTGTTTTTTAGTATTTGTTGATAGAGCGGCAACAGAAATACATCATCTGTGAAAATTTCAACTGTCTAGCTGTCACGGTTCACCGTTCATGAGATACAGCCTGGTGACAGACAGACGGACACGTAGAGTCTTAGTAATAGGGTCCCGTTTTTACCCTTTGGGTACGGAACCCTAAAAAGGAACGAAAATATTGACCACAAAGTGACGTACTTTACCAAAGTTAAGCCCGGTTTCCACCGCGAGCGGAGCGGACCTTTTAATGACTTCTTTTACCTCGCAAGAGAAAACTGCTTACATGTGTTTCCACCAACAAAGAGTTGAGCGGAAATGACTCAGCTTGCAAAAGGAGTAAAAATGAGCTCATTTCTCTTTTGCGGTGGCACTCAGACGACTAAACTCTTTCTTGGTGGAAACGCAAACCTATTTCATGAAAACCAAGCCCGCTCCGCTTAGCCATTTCCGGCTCATTACTCTTTCGCGGTGAAAACCGGGCTTTAGGTAGGGAAAGAAGCAAATCACAAACCCAAAATACAGGTGACAGAGACATCGATCATGGATTCAGTACATGGTTCTGAACAGCCCTGAAATTTGTCGGAGGTGCTTAAAAAAAAGCAATGGAACAGCAACCATATTATTTCGACCGCGTAGGTACACACGCCAGCACATCAAGCTACCCGAAACTGTAAAATTTTCTCAATCAACTTTGAACCTTATGTTGCAGCGATAAAGTTGAAAGAAGAAATTTGACAGATTGTAGTAGCTTGATGTGCTGGCGTCTGTACTTAGGTATTGCACTGTTCTATGAAACAGTTTCTAGGCGCGATCGCCTTCTAGACCACCGTAGTGTTGTCTTTCATATCTAACAGTGGGAACCATAGACAATTGGTTTAGTTCTCCACAAGTTGATTCTAGGACCCCTAGCGAAGGTCTAGAATCGTGTGCTGAATTATGAAATAAAAATAAAAATCTCACCGTAAAAACTTAGGTGAAGTGAGCGTGGAGTAAGCTGTCAATAGTGTCAATTCCTAGCAAAAACAAACTCACTTTACCTAAGTTTTCACGGTGAGATTTTTACAGAATCGACCGGCTGTATACATCAAAGTTGACGATTGAAGAAGACCTCGAACCTCGAAGGTCAATTTATTTATTTTTATTTATTTTATTTTTACAAGTTTATAAAATAATCTTAACTTAATAACTATGCCCCGCAAAACCATGATCCGATATTAGCAAACAAACATTCAATCAGTCAATGTATCTACATATGTATAACTCGTTCAGTGAATTGAGCACAACATACTGGATCTAGAATATTAGGCTTGTTTTGATATGGAAGAATTTGCAGAGGTCTTCTAAACAAATGCTGAAATATCTCTAACAAATTCCGTAAAATACCTAATCTGCATTCGCGATTTATTTGCCAAAAATGTAAACAAATCGACGGCGAAGTGCCAATACCTCCTAACTGACAAAGTCAATTTACACAAACTGAAAAAAACGTTCAAAAATAGACACTTTGCGTTGGTTTAGTCGGGAGGTAGGTATTTCAACATTTGAATTGAATGCTGTTGCAACTAAAAATACACTTAGGTGATTTCAATAAAACGCGAATAACGCTTTTAAATTCAAAACAATAAACAAAGTGAATTTCTCAAGGAATGTCAGTTAGGAGGTATTGGCACTTCGCCGTCGAAATATGAGTTTATGCAAAAATAACTGACTAACTTTTTCAATAGTGCTAGTCACTCTGAAATTAACTCAATTGCTACTAAAATAAAGTTCATATTTGTTTAACTTGAAATAATATCAATTTGAAACAAATTTAACTAGACTTTTACATGGAATTTGGAATACTAAATTGTCAGTTAGGATACGGATAAGCTATCATGGAACTGGTTTGAAATTATCGTCTAAAAATATGGGTCAATGATTTTTGGAAACACCCCGGCCGGACTGGACTTAATTTTGTAATGAATGATCGCGTAGTTGTGAATTAAACGCAAATTTATGGCTCCTATACTACCTAAACCTGGAAGGGAAAAAGTTTCATTTTGCGGTTTAGGTACCTACTGATACTACAAGGATAAGTATATTAGGTACCTATACAGGGTGACATCGACGCACAAAGTGTAACCATGTGTCAGCACATGATTTGAAATAGTTCGACGGTTATAAATAAAAAACTGGCCAAGTGCGAGTCGGACTCGCACACGAAGGGTTCCGTACCACAAGGCGAAAAAGCCGAAAAAAACACGTTTATTGTATGGGAGCCCCCCTTAAATATTCATTTTATTTTGTTTTTAGTATTTGTTGTTATAGCGGCAACAGAAATACATAATTTGTGAAAATTTCTAGCTGTCTAGCTATCGCGGTTCTTGAGATACAGCCTGGTGACAGACAGACGGACAGATAGCGAAGTCTTAGTAATAGGGTCCCGTTTTTACCCTTTGGGTACGGAACCCTAAAATAATAGCTGTTCCATACATTTTGACCGCGAAGGTATTGCACTTTTCTATGAAACTGTTGTTTTTTTTTATAACTCTATTAGATAGTTTTAGGCCTTAATTAGATATATCTGCTGATGGTTTCTTAACTGACAAAATTATGTTTAAAAACCGGCCAAGCGCGAGTCGGACTCGCACACGAAGGGTTCCGTACCACAAGGCATAAAACGCCGAAAAAAAACGTTTCTTTTATACCCCTTTAAATTTAAACTTTATTTTATTTTTATTATTTGTTATAGCGGCAACAGAATTACATCATCTGTGAAAATGTCAACTGTCTAGCTATCACGGTTCATGAGATACAGTCTGGTGACAGAGAGACAGACGGGCAGTGGAGTCTTAGTAATAACATAAAAATCTTAGTAATAGGGTTCCGTTTTTACCCTTTGGGTACGGAACTCTAAAAATAAGAGGCAATTCTTCAATGTTATAATTTTCCATTGATCCTAATCCGGATATAAAAAACTGGCCAAGTGCGAGTCGGACTCGCACACGAAGGGTTCCGTACCACAAGGCAAAAACGCCAAAAAAAAACATGTTTGTTGTATGGGAGCCCCCCTTAAATATTTATGTTATTTTAATTTTATTATTTATTATTAAAGTTAAAATACAACTGAATATTTTGTGAATATTTCAAGTGCCTACCTGTTGCCATTTTTGATATCGAGCAAAAAAGGGCAAAAAAATCGCGTTTGTTGTATGGGAGCCCCCCTTAAATATTTAATTTATTTTGTTTTTAGTATTTGTTGTTATAGCGGCAACAGAAATACATAATTTCTGAAAATTTCAACTGTCTAGCTATCGCGGTTCTTGAGATACAGCCTGGTGACAGACAGACAGACAGACGGACAGACAGCGAAGTCTTAGTAATAGGGTTCCGTTTTTATACGGAACCCTAAAAAAGAGTAATTTTACAACATAAAAGGTACAAAGGCGGACTTAATGCCTTAGGCATTCTCTACCAGTCAACCAAGGATGGGGGAGATACAAAATCAGGTGCATTGTATCGAAGTAAAAATATAAAAAAAAACATTATTTTAATCGTCCTTTCTACTTGTCCACAGAACGGTCTCCTCTCATCTCTGCCGTACCTCGGCAAGTACCTGTGTGCCCTCGCATCGTCAGTGCTGGCCGACTCGCTGAGACGGAGCGGCAAGCTATCCACCACAGCCGCTAGGAAACTGTTCACTGGGTTCGCTGTGGGACTGCCTGGTAAGTGAAAACAGTTATTGTACTGAATAGAAGATAATAGAGCGGGATCTAGAATATAATAGACTAGCTTTGTCTTGAGTTGGCTGGCTTCCCCCGCGTGTTGGTCGGAAATTATCCCACAGAAATTTCATCATCATCATCATTTCATCCGAAAGACCACTGTTGGCAACCAGTGTAACTTTGAGTTTGACAGACAAAGTTGAAACAAAATATCTCATGTGTTTGTGGCAACACTGGTCTTCCTCTTCTTCTAAATGGACTCGGGCCAGAATTCGGCTACTTGTTTGGCGCCATCACCAGCGTCCGTCAGTTTATATCAAGTGATATTAAGTGTCCTATCGTTTGTGGAACAGCACCACATTTACACTCCAAGGCGGAGTCGTCTATGAATCTCCACATGAACAGGTTTTCCTTGCTTTGGCCAACCTGGATCCGGAGTTCCTTTAAGAGACTTCCAGGTTACCCAAGATAACTCATCATCATCATTTCAGCCGAAAGACGTCCACTGTTGGACATAGGCCTCCCCCAAGCACCTCCACTTTGACCGGTTCTGTGCTTCTCGCATCCAACGGGTTCCTGCGGCCTTCACAAGGTCGTCGGTCCACGTTGTGGGAGGTCTTCCAACGCTACGTCTTCCGGTACGCGGTCGCCACTCGAAAACCTTTCGGCCCCATCGGCCATCTGTTCTGCGAGCAAAGTGCCCTGCCCACTGCCACTTAGATTCGAAACTTACTACATTAAAAGTATCCTATATCCTAACCCAGATCATGATCTATCCGTGTGCCAGATTTTATTCAAATCCGTTCAGCCGTTCAGGCGTGAAAAAGTAACAGACTGATGATTTACAGAGATACTTTCGATATTATTATGGACTAGCTGCGCCCCGCGGTTTCACCCGCATAAGTTTCGATCCCGTGGGAATATCGGGATAAAAAGTGGTCTATATGTTAATCCAGGTTGTCAGCTACCTCCATACCAAATTTTATCCAAATTGGTCCAGCCGTTTGAGCGTGAAGAAGTAACAAACATATAAACACACACACACACTCACACACACACTCACAAACTTTCGCCTTTATAATATTAGTGTGATTTACATGGTCTTAGTAGGTATCTGGTTCATCAAGGACAGTTTGTTTAACTGTCACCAATGCCTTGTTCTTTTCTTATGTCGACATTAGCTATACGAGAACAGCTAATGTTGTGGAGAGAAGATAGATCTTTTTTTCAGGGGTACGTATGTATGGAAGCCCTGGAGATTATCACGTTTCTAATGCTAACATTATGTTTTCCAGGCCTGCTGATGATAGCCCAGGCGTATCTCGGCGGCGACCGCGTGTGGTCCATCGCGATCTTTACTTCAGCGCTCACCATCAACGGAGCCGTGACTGCTGGCTACCTCGGCAATGGACTGGATATCGCGCCTAACTTCAGTGGTTAGTACTAAAGAAAAGCTTCTTTAATATTTTGTATGTTCATCATATAACATAACATACATGATCAGCCTATAACGTTCTCACTGCTGGGACAGAGGCCTCCTCTCGGTGAGAGGGAGTGGGCCATAATCCACCACGCGGGCCCAGTGCGGGTTGGCAGATGTCACATGTCTTCGAATTTTTGGTTCTAGGACATGCCGGTTTCCTCACGATGTTTTCCTTCACCGTTTTGAAAGCAGTGGTGATTAAATAATTTACACAAAGTAAAGCGCCTGTCTGGGTTCGAACCTACGACCTACAACTCGTAAGTCGCGTCCGTTACCACTTGGCCACCACTGCTCGTTCTATATAATAGATATTAATGATATAGGCCGTTAAAGAGAGGCGTATGCTCGAGCGTAGGTCTCTCCTTTCTTGTGCCAATCTCCATGATCCTGTGGCAGCATGTATGAGGGTCATTTGTATGTTATTGGGTGACAAATAATCAGCCTTTCTACCTACCGGCAGTCACCGCCGTCTTTATCTGAAAAACCATGGCCATCCCAAACTAGGTACAAATCCCACGTCCGGGCTGCTGCGTAAAATGTTCTTATTCAATACCTAAGTGAAACCCAATTAGACTTTGGTCGACCTTTTTTTTCTGTTTTCGGGGTTAAACCCCCCGGGTTTGATATTGACCCCTCAAAAGGCACCCTACCTCCGGGGAGGGAGGTCGGGGTGTGTGTGGGATTTTTACCTCTCTAAAGCCACCCCGGTGTTCACCATCAGCACATAGGGGTAGTCCCGGGTTCTCTTAAAAGACCAATTCCGGAACCTCCCCTGTGCAACGTCTGTAAGGCACATCCCTGGGGAGACTGTAAAGGGGCCTCCCCTGAGCCTCGCTATGCACGGCAGCACGTGACCACTGTGTTACCGTCTTCCCTGGGGTCACTTGGTGGGCGGATAGAGTCCCCACTATGTGCGCCCGCGAACCCAAAGGTCATTGAGTGAACCTAGTACATTCAGCCAGTATTAAGAGGAAATGTGGGTGGTCGTTTCTCCATAGAAACACTCTCGCTTGTTTTCTTTTTGGTTAATGACCATAAAGCAATGATTTTTTACGGAATAATAAATATTAACTACTTGTATGTCCCTATGTTTTCCTTTTTGATGAGACTTTATTTTTATAAGCACTAGAACCCTCAAAAAATGCCGATTTAAACCGCTGTAAACAGAGGCCTAGTGTACAAATTTGACAACTATTAATGAAAAAACAAAAACATAAGGACACAGTATTCGAGCCTTTACCGCCGTTTTAGCGCAACCGACAAAAAACAAATTTTACAGGAGAAGGTTTTTTTTTAAATATTTTTAAAAAGTAATGTGCTAGTAAATTGAAATTTTACATATATTAATGATTTTCAGACATTTACATATATGTAAATGTCGGAAATCATTAATATATGTTAAAAAAAACCTTCTCCTGTAAAATTTGTTTTTTGTCGGTTGCGCTAAAACGGCGGTAAAGGCTCGAATATCCTTCTTATTCAGTTTATGAAATATCTTTTAAATAGGTCCAATATTGGAGGAGGAAATAGGCGAGAGGCAAACCTCGAATTACGACTTTTTACTTAGGCTTTTTCAAAAGTCTCTCCTACCGTATTTCCTCTTAATAATTTAGTCTTAATACAAACACACGTCTAACAAACCAGGCAGATACTAATGCAAATACAGTATACTAAATATTCTAATGTAACATTGCAGGTACAATCTTCGGTTTGGCGAACACACTGTCATCGTTCGGCGGCTGGCTGTCCACTTTCATGGTCGGAGAATTGACCAAGGAAACTGTAAGTTAAAACTAATTTTTAATCGTATCTAGAGTTATTATTAAAACATCTTGCTCATTCATGCTTGAAAAGGGGGCTTGTGAATGATTGAATGAATATCTACCTCATAGATCAATCATTATGTGAAGTTACATATTTGTGCAATAGGTATGACGTTTGAGTAAACGTTCTTTACACATTGATTCAACAATCAACTTACTACTATTCAGTCATAACAATAATTATAGACAGGCATGAATTTTTTGTCTGTGTGGTGCCGGACTTAAAGAATAGCACCACCCCATACTTCCCGTGGGTGTCGTAAAAGGCGACTAAGGGGCGTACCGGAGAATGGGCAGCAGCGTTCTCTATGCATTCCACCACCATACCATACTGCGATCGCCAACCCGCCTGCCAAGCGTGGCGATTATTGCAAACCCCCCCAAAATTGGGGGAGGCCTATGTCCAGCAGTGGACGTCTATCGGCTGGATGATGAATTTTTTGTCCTATTTCCATCAAGTTCGAAGCAAGGTCAATTAACCATCAATTTAACATGTTGAAGAAACTCATCAAGACGTTGCCTCGGAGATCACGTCAAGTCAAGCCAACAGTTATCGTATAAGTACCCTTGATAGCTATTCACAACCATCCGACAGGCTAACGTATCGAAAATGACCCATTTCGATATCCTGATTTGCCTTTCCCGCGACAGCAAACAGCTGTCGGAAGAATAGCGGTCGACTATTTGATGTTAAACTGACAAAATTTTCGCTTTTCGCACTTGTGAACAGCGTTTAGAGGACTCCTACGATAGCATTGATTGATGTTCGAAACGGTACGGAAGCGTATCGAGTGGTTTTGACCTATGCTGATCGAAATCTGAGAATCTAGCACTTGTTTTAATTTAAAATATGATGATTACTGTACAGTTACTGGCAGAGTTGAGATGGTCTTTCAGTGTGAAATTCTTAATAATAATTAAAAAAAAAAACGACGGGTTGCACTCCGGGAGTGCCAGCAGAAGTGAAAACTTGAATATTAACGTTGTGCATTTTTGATATTTTGGTTGTTGGTAACTGTAACTGTGACTCTGACTGTGACTCTCACTCTGACTCTGACTGACTCTGACTCTGTCTGTCTGTCTGTAATTTGATCCTGTCTACTTGTTTTCAATTTTGGGTCACGTGTCATCTTACGATCAGGGTCACGCGTGTCATCTTACGAATCTTACGATCAGGGTCACGTGTCCTGACGCGTGTTTAACATTTTTTACCCATTACAAAAAAAGTGTACAACGCCGCTAAAGAAGTTTTCACTTCAAATAAATGTTTATTGCAATTACATAAAATTCTTTACACACATGAAGATCACCTTTTAAGCAAGGAGTTGAGTATTAAGTCCCCTATTGCTCTCCCCAGAACACCCCCGAACAATGGAAGATCGTCTTCTACATCCTCGCAGGCACATACATCACAGGCGCCCTCTGCTTCGTCTCCTTTGGCTCCGGGGAGCTACAACCCTGGAACAACTCCAAGCCTACCACCGAAGTTGAGAAGCAGCATGAGGAACAACCCCTCAATGAGGAGAAGGCGTGAGGAGTTACGGGGAAAGGAGTCAGACATGCTGTTAAGGTGATTTGTTGATTGTGACAGATGCGATCAGCTGTTATTCATTGCCTTTGATTCGGTTATAAGAAATTCACGTCGTATTCAAAATGTGCTAGTATCTTTAAAAAAATCCCTTAAGTACAATATTGCTTCCAAAATGCGATGACCGACTATATAAAGATCTTTGGTCTAGAATGAAGGATTTTTTGTTAATATAAATACAATTTTCTAAACATTTTGTATGAAGAATAGAAGACTTTTCTAATGCCCTGTAAAGTTGCCAAGGTCAAAAAAAATTAATCGATTATTCGGAATACAGGGCAGCTATAAAGACAACTTTTTGAAATATTTATAATCTTTCTAAAAATGTACACTTTTTATTATAAGCACTAGCATCTGTCACACTAGCACTAGTCTGACGTTAGATTATTGTTAAACCACACATTGTTACAATTTTCACGTACTATCACAAATCGTATGGCGTTGCGCGATTCTGATTCTTGTCCTGCGAATCGAGACTAGTTACATTATATACAAATTGTTATTTATCTAGGATGTTAGCAGATTTTACAAAAAAAAAAAAAACATTTAATATTATGTTATTGCATCATTCCTGCAGTTTATAAAATCATCTATTTGTCTATATGAGACTAGTTAAAAAAAAGGAGAGCTAGTCTATGTGAACGTAGACTTTTAAAAAAAATGTTAACATAGACTAAGTTTCTAAAAAATAAAAATTTGCTAGGCATATCCACATTCTATTTAAGTCTACGTAGATTTATCTCTGCGTTCTCTAGTTCTATCATAGACAAGGCAGTTAGAATATTTTCAGATATATCTATATTTTAGTTTCGTTGAACAGAAATAAACTGCTAATCTCCTAGAACCATTTAAAAAAGCAAAAGAAATAATTTTCCCACTTCTAATATGATTACAAGTGAGAAAATAATTCCTTATGTATTGTTAAAAAGTAAATAAAGAAAAAAAAAACTCAAAAAAAGGCTGTTTAGTGTGTAAATATATATTGTGATGTATTTATATGGAACCGGCGCGCTCTTGGACCTTGATGACGGTTGGTTCGTGAGAAACCCGACTCAGGTGTAATTATTAAGTATAAGTGTCAGGAAATCGTGCGTGTACGCACGCTGGTACGTTGTGGCGGGTAAATGTAGGAGGGGATTATGAAAAGTCGCTTTTTATAGTTTAATTTTATAATTTCAGGAAATAACATTTAAATTATTTATATAGCCAAACAAAAAATTTAAACTTTTTAACCATGTTTCAATCATTATTTTTTTTCCATTATTAGCATTTTGCTTTGAGTTTTAGATTTTTTAGACGCTAATTCTACCCACCTACATTTGGCCGCGCAACAACGCAATCTTAAACTTAATTTTGTTGCTTCAACGCTTTTGGTAATGCGAGCATGTTAGACAATTAGCGAGGAGGACGCGAGATGAAATGTAAACGGTACAAAATTATTAACCGTAATTAATGTTTTTGAGAATCCATAAATCCCAAAACGTACCTAATGTTTTAGGAATATTTGTTTTTTTTTCTTAAACAATTTTATAAAATTATTTTATTCTTTAAGATTGCTTTTCTGTTCTGTATTCATACAAAGCATTGACTAAGGATTTACTTATGTCAATACTTAAATTAATGATAAATGATAATGCTCGTTTACATTTCATACAGCTGTGCCAGTGTTAGTTATCAAATAGATTAGCTTACCAAATTGTACTGATAGAGGTAAGGCGAGGATCTGATCCGGGGACCAATGTTGAGGACAACAAAATAACGAATTTTTTGTGTCTGTAGGTGAGACTGTGAGAGTACCTTGAAAAAAATCAATAAGTACCTATTTTAAAATCTATAGCTATCCCATTTGAAGACTAATTAAGGGCTGATTTTTCCATCGCCAGGTAACTTTTATTCGAGGAATAAATTTGACGTTTGACAGTTTTTGTATGAAGTAACTGTCAAAATTTCAAAATATTCCTCGAATAAAGTTATCAGACGATTGAAAAATCAGCCCTTAATCATAGAAATTATGTTCAGTCTTAAAACGGTTACAAATCATAGTTTTTCTGGTCTTGTACATGTAAGTAATTTGATTTAGGACATAATTATTACATGTCAGTGCTGTAATGATATTTTTTAACACTAAATTAAGTCTACCCAAAGCGACTTAATTTAGTGTTAAGATGTGTGTGTGTGCTAAGATGTAAATGGTTTTCACGTATAGGGAAACTGTACATGTAACAATGTGTATTCTGACCACATCTCATCATGGTTGATTTCAGAGCTGCAGCCACATCAGCCCAATCATATCTCTGACATTTTTTAATGTTGTACCTTTAAAATTGTCATCAATTATCTTGTCTCCTTACGGTCGCACTCAGAAACATAATTGCCTGTTAAGGATGGTTCATGAACGTTAACTGATTTTCTGAGGGTGGCCATAATATAAATTTAAAGTGCCTTCAAATCTTAGCTCATCTACAGACACGAAATCAATGATTTCTTGAATAATTATAATTTTGTAAGTATTTTTATTAAGTATCTTATTTATTTTTCTACGTCGAGGGTTTAGGAAAATTCAGAGCCATTTAGCTAACCAGTGGAGCGCATAGCTTTGCTCGCAACCGACCATAGGCAAGTCTCGTTACTTTTTTACCGTAAGACATAGATATTAAGATTATGAGGGTGGTCCCACTACGTTATGGTATTGGTTTATTATTTTATCTGCTGATTGGAATATCTTTTCAAAACCTTGATAAAAACATCGTGATTTCTTATTATAAGTAAGTCTAATACCAATGTATTGTATACATAAACCTTCCGGAATTCATTCTCTAAATGCTGGTGAAAACCATATCAAAATCCGTTGTGTAGTTTAGAAGAACAACGTGGTCACACAGACAGACACGAATAGCGACTTTAATCTGGTTCATGTATAGATGCGTCTGACTTGTTACAAGAAAATATGACTAGTCAGAAATATCTATTAAACATTTAGTTTTGTCCATAAAATCAAGTCATTTATTCAAAAAAGGCTGAGATTCAGCTCTTTTCAAACGTCAAAATTACACAAGACAGTCCCCCAAAACGCCTGCCCTTCACCACTTTCTAGTGCTTTCGCTGGGGAGAAGAAGTGGCGAAACAAACTCCCCAACAGCATACTTTCTTCAAATATTATTTTGCCTCGACAAAGCGGCACAGTCTCACAGTTATGTATCGTTAGTCGTTCCTTTTATGCTGTTATGCACTTATAATAAAGTAATAACCAGCCCACGTCGGTAGGACCACCCGCTAAGCCATGTTCGCACTTAGCTTTATTACAAGGGACGATGCATTGTTTTTGTGTGCATTTTAACAGCTGTGATAAAGAGATTTGTCTATGGCGTTACTTCGCTAGTGTCCTTTATAAACGTACGCTCTCAAAATTGTATGAACTAAAGTGCTACAAGGAACTTTTGGCGCCTAATGAAATTGACAGGTTGTTGGTAAGTGTCACAAAAAAGAAGATGGCGACGTTAGTTCCAATTTTAGCCACGCGCCAAAATATCCTTGTACCGTTGTATCATTAAGAAGTACTGAAAATTAAATCATATTCGAATCTTTTCACGGCTATTTTGTAGTTCCTAAATTACGATCAGTATTTCGTAAAGGTTTTCTTTTTTTGTCCATTTTTTTTATTGTATGGATTAGGGAATAGACGGATTTTTATACCTAGAAATAAGACAATATCATGACATAGTAAGGTGTGATGTTCGCCTATTTATTGTAAACTGAATATATCGGATTCAATGAATTATTTATTTTTATATTAGTCTCTCTCTATCTAGCTTAAATATACTCCATGCCACAAAAAGTGCCTTTTGTTGTAAACATTACAAAAATCTAGCAAAAAGTTTCATCTAATTATTTCCTTTCACATCATTTCTCGTGTCGTATCTACTTTTCTACGGGCAATTCAATAACTTGTGAAGAACTATTTAAGACACTTATATTGGCATGGATTTTCTAAGATATACATTATTTATCATTGTTATGTACCATAGTGAGTCCGTCTATTCCCATAAACAATTTCCACAGACAATCGACCGTGTCCTTCCAACGATTGCAGGGTAACTAAGTCCATAGAGTACATTTTATAAACAAAATAATAATAACGTAAGTAAGTAAGCAAGCTTGTCTGTGGAAACTTGCAGTATGTTATGTTAGTATTATCTGTATATGTCTCATATTTATAACTATGTTTAGTTTTGAGGCAATTCTGCACGATTGGTTTTTCAAAACTAAAGCGGTTATACGGTTTCCTAGTAGAGCGGTGACGGCCACATGCGGCCGTAATGTCCAAATTCAGCGTCTTGGTAAACATCATGATTAAAGCCTGATTTTTAAGGGGTGATTTAATTGGCAATGGTATACCACAAGTTGAAGCAACACTAAAAATTGCACCGACTACACAGTGTTTAGCGATGCAAGTAATTTGTTGCTTCAATTTTGTTGTACGCCACAGGCATTAAATTTCCGTCGTGTATATGGGGCTTAATTATCATTCTCTCTATCAACTTCAAACAATTGACAGGTTGTTGGCTAAGCCGTTCTTGCTGCTTTAAAATAAGTTTCATTTATGTCGATCGTGTAGAAGAACTTTTTAACCGACTTAAAAAAAAAGGTTCTGTATTCGACCCGTATGTATGTAGGTATGTTTGTATGTCCGCGATTTTTTAGATTTATTATCATTTATCTCTGATGAAAAATTAAACATCACATCAACCATTTTGAAATACTTGCCCGCATGATTTTAACATCAATAATTGACGTTTGAGAATTAAATTTTAACATCTATCAAACAAACACTACAAAGAATTTCATGAATAAAAAATTAGGCTAAGCTTTCATAAATTGGATGAAATATAACACTAGTCCTTTTCAGAACTTAATTTAGAAAAGTGACCTTAAAACCTGAAGAATGTTCGTCAAATATGCCTATGTATTTATAAACTATCGTATAAAGTATTCTACAAGTAACTGCTATAAAAGTTGAGATTTTGGAATAAAATAAATATCTTTTGAAGCAGTTTTTAAGTTTAAGTTAAATAGTGATGGCATCGCATCACTGTAGTTAAGATTGTATTGGAACCGGAACAAAATATTTTCGATTTCAGAGTATTAACGTTTGTAGAACTTCAATTTTAGTTTGATTTCTTTTTCAAAATGGCAGAGTTAAAACAGTTACGAGACATAAAAATTTCTGTCGCCAAAATAATTTTACAGCAACAATTTTGCAACCAACCCGCACTGGGCGGGCTCGCGTGGTAAATTACAGCCCTCCCTCTCGAAGAGTGGGTCCAGCAGTGGGAAAATTAGTCTGATTATGTAATTTTGCAAAGTTAACAAGCATAGCTTTCTTATATCGTATCAAACTAAAATGAAGCTCGTATAAAAGTTGCGTGTCGTATTATATTTAAAACCAACATGAAGATGTTTAAACAACTTTGTATGTATGGCAATAAAATCATAACTTATGTAACTAAGACAGAATTATATTAATGTATAAAATAGTGACGAATTCAGTAAACAGGATGAATGTAATGCATGTGTTCAGTATAAGGCAATATTTATGTATTTTCGTATAATAATGCATGTGAAAACATTTGTTATGTCTTATGACAGCTCTGTAATTTTGTGAACCATTTTCTTTTTTGAAAATAAAGATTTTACCAAAATACTTTCTTATTTTTATTTTTATTCTCAACTACAGTCGAATCAAAACGCGACAAGACTCAAAGATGGCGTAGTGGACGTGCTTAAACAACTATTTTTGAAACAAACGGGTTATGAAAGATACCATTCGTGCTTATTATCTTGTTTACCAATTACACCAAAGAGTTGATATTGCTAACTTTTCCTCACATACAGCACACGAGAAGGTCAGTGCTCTAATACAGCCATTATTTAAATGTTTTATTAGAGAAAAAAGATAACAAATGCCTTTAAAATGTTTAGTTGGTGCCTTTGCCACCATTTTCTGCCAACTTGAAGCAGTAAACTCATAAGTAGGTATGGCGCCAATATTTTGGCCACATTCCAAGTTGACAGCGATATAGGGGATTTTTTTGACGCCATATGACTTCCACTGCTGGACATAGGCCTCCCCAAAGCACCGGCACTTCGACCGGTACTGCTTCTCCAGTCCAGAAGATTCCTGCAATCTTTATTGACCAGTCCACCTTGACGAAAGCCTTCCGGTACGCAGTCGCCAATCCAGAACCTTTGGGCCCTATCGGCCATCTGTTCTGCGAGCAATGTGCTGCCCACAGCCACATAAGTTTGGCAATTCTTCGGGCTATGCCGGTTACCTTGGTTCTCGTACGGATCTCTTCATTTCGGATTCGATCACGTAGAAAAACTCCAACCCTCTCCATTGCCCTTTGGGTGACTCAGCCAAAGAAATAAGGCCCATTGTGAGCGACCACGTTCCAGTACAATAGGTCATTACTGGCAACACGTACTGGTCAAATACTCTCGTACTTAAGAGTACAATGAGTTAATTACATTACACTAATATTATAAAGGCGAAAGTTTGTGAGTGTGTGTGTGTGTGTGTTTATGTTTGTTACTTCTTCACGCTCCAACGGCTGGACCAATTTTGATAAAATTTGGTATGGAGGTAGCTGACACCCTGGATTAACATAGAGGCCACTTTTTATCCCGATATTACCACGGGATCGAAACTTATGCGGGTGAACCGCGGGGCGCAGTTAGTGAACTATAAGAATAAAAACAAAGCTAAAAATATGTAGGTATGTAATAAAACTCATTGCTGGGTAACTTACAATATTATGTTTATTGAAGAAACATTACATGTTAGCACAGCCTAGCTGTTCCTACGAAGCTCTCGCTCCTCACTACCGATACAAGGCATGGTGACTGATTACAGCTCCGACATATTATGTTACATACGTTTGGTCGCTTTGAAAACATCATAAACAACAATTTAATAGATAGCAAACTTAAGGCTTTGACTGCCAACGCGGTCACCGGTGACCGCGAACAATAGATTTTCTATTGTGTCTGCTATCTGGCGTTCAACGTGTTAACTCTTAAAACCGACTACGGCGAAGCAAAAAGGAGGATTATGCTTTGAATATAATAGAAATCTCAACAATTTTACTTAGCTTTATAGAGTATAACTCAATACCTACAAACGGAATTGGGACGAAATTTTAACATGGATTTTAACATTAAAATAATATAGTTTGTTGCCAACAAGAGCACTTAATCGTTAATTATAATCCAGTAAAGGCTATAGTCTGTTACTAAAAAGGGCTCTAATATCTTATAAAAGGCTCTAAACGGAGTGATAATATTATCATTCCGTTTGACGATACTCAAATTATGTAAGCAATATACATAACACAATGAGCCTATAACGTTCCCACTGCTGGGACAGGCCTCCTCTGCGAGAGGGGGTGGGCCTGTAATGTAACATATCACACTAATATTATAAAGGCGAAAGTTTGTGAGTGTGTGTTTATATGTTTCTTACTTCTTCACGCTCAAATGGCTAGATCAATTTTGATAAAATTTTGTATGGAGGTAGCTGACACCCAGGATTAACATATAGGTTACTTTTTATCCCGATATTCCCACGGTATCGACATTTACGCGGGTGAAAGCGCGGGGCACAGCTAGTAATAAATAATACTGTAATCTTTTATGTTGTTTTCGAAGCGACCAAACCGAACAGTGAGTGTAGTGACTAGACGTTCGTCTTATCACAGGTATTTGTCTATCATTACATCAGTGAAACGTAAGCATTTTTACAAGTAATTATATTTTTATCGCACATTTTGACGTCACACGAAAAATGTTACACATTTTCATTTTCCATAAGTTTCATAGTAATGTCAAAATGTACGATATTTCTTTATGAATAAAATATGAATTAGTGAGACATAGTATTCAGTAAATATCACATGAATGAGTGCATTTTATTATTAATTGAATTAAAATCGAAATGTTAATTGGATAGCTGTGATGTTATCGTAATTTTCTGTACAAATTCGATGTGGAAAAAAAAACTAAAAATAGTTACGGGCAATGTAATTGAATATTTATTTGCCAGAAACATGGTGTTTACAAAGGTATTCATAACATCGCATAGTGCTACATGTCTCAAAATCAATGTACAATTATATATATAAGGTCCCATTAAAATAGATGGACACACTTTTAAAAATCATTCAGACCGCCAAAATAAGGATGACGGTAAAAAAATATATAAGAAAAACGCATAGATACTTTACAAGAAAAATAATCAGCTAACGAAAATACACTAATGTGCCGGCAATTTATTATTTTAGGTCAAAATAAAATCACTTTAATCAGTGTTTTTTTTTGCCCGGATATCTTTGGTTAGACGTACTGAGCGCTGTGTTAAAATTTGTCCAACTATTTTAATGGGACCCTGTACAGGTAAACCTACTTAAAGACAATTTAATGTATAATAATATTTTTTTTTTTTTTTCTGTGTGGTGCCGGACTTAAAGAATAGCACCACCCCATACTTCCCGTGGGTGTCGTAAAAGGCGGCTAAGGGGCGAACCGGAGAATGGGCAGCAGCGTTCTCTATGCATTCCACCATCATACCATACTGCGATCGCCAACCCGCCTGCCAAGCGTGGCGATTATGGCAAACCCCCCTTTTGGGGGAGGCCTATGTCCAGCAGTGGACGTCTTTCGGCTGAATTGATGATGATGATGATAATAATAATGTTATAATAATGTTTTAAATACCAGATGCGCAATTCTCGTAAGTTTAAGAAAGTTCACAGTATGATCTGTCTCAATGTGTCAAAATACTTCTAATTTCCCTACATTTATGACATTGATTGTCGATGAGATGAGATTGTGACTAGATTTTAAACGCTTTTAGATACGAGAATTGGTGTTCAGGTTGTTAGAGCGGGGTCTAACAACCTGGTATTATTAACATTATTAAAACACAAAAAAAAACAATATTACAGGGTGAAGATCTCATCATACAGAGGTTTAATTTCAGTGACGTCACGTTTGTTGACTTTGCAAACATAATATTCCAGCAAAAAACTATTAAACATCACAGTTATTCATATAACATTTCTAATACTAGCTATGACTAGGGTATTTGGCCAAAAAAACAACAACGGCTTAATTTCCAAAAAGCAACTCTTAGACCAAGAATCTTGCCTAGACATATTATTCCTGCCCGTTTTTTTTTGCCCGGGCATAAATTGTTGCCCATTTCTTGCCCGGGCAGAAATTGTTGCCCATTAGTTAATAGTAAATTAAGCCACCGTTATTTTTGTGCCCGCCTAATAAAACTAAGGTATAATATAACTAACTAAATGTATCAGCTCGAGCTGTCTTACCCTTAGCATTTGTACTAAAGCATGTATCACCGTCTCTGTTACACGCCCGAACACCATCTATACTTGGCTTAACTGTTTATTTAATACAAGTCGATTTTTTGTGGTTTTCGAAATACGGTAGGGCTCAGTTAATGGGTTTTAAGTAAGTATACACTCATGTTTATTTTTAAAAAGATGTAATTAATTTAAAAAAAAACTTTACGTTCTTCTGTCATGACAATTAAGTTCGCGTGTCGATTAAAATCCAAATTGAGTCGGCTTAGATTTTGGCTACGAATTCCTGTAACGTGCACATAACAAAACACGATAACAAGTGTCCTAAAAAAAGTGTCGTAAAACATGCAAAAAAAAACTGATACCAAATTCGGGTCAGTGGGTCGTCTTAGGGGCGGATTTGAATTCCGTACAAAGTCGAATCGATTTGATGCTGGCCAAGTTTGGTTGTTTACACCTTACAAAAACGTATATTTCCTAAAATGAAAGAATAAACCTTCCTTTTCTAAAACCACAAAAAGTCGGCGTGTTTAATAAAATTATGTAGATTACAGACTGATTCTAGTTGATCTATTGACTGACGTTATATTATTGTATATTTATTAAAAATACTCTTCACTGATTTGACAAAATAATTAAAAAGTCTAACCTGATTAGGATTGAGATAGTTTCAAACGATTTCACAATGTTTTATTATAATGTGGGTTTAAAGCAGTGATTTTGGTGCTTGATAAAAATTTAAAATAATTATAAATTACATTTCGCGTCCCCGATATTACAAAATGGCCGACGAACCTTGGTAACGGTTTGATCATAAGCTCTCCAAACCGACTCGTGTCACCATTTGGTTCCTAAGAAATGTTATTGCGCATGCGCAGCCATCTGCGCAAAGTTTGGGCTGGCCATGATTCTTTGGTCGTATGGTACACAAGTTTGGACAATTAATTCTTATTATACTTCAATTCTTAATCTCCTTCGATCAACAATATCACTAGATTAAGGATTAAGAACAAAAACGCATCTCTTAAGTGGTCGCAATTGCGTATACTTAACTTGATTATAAACTTTAACTTCCAAACATAAAGTTTATTATCGTTTGCAATATATTTTACTACTTCGATTGAAAAGTAAACGTAGGTATTTTTTTAAAATAGGAATTAAAAGAAAAATAAAACATAATTTCTAAGCAATAAGGTTCAAAAAACTGTGTTGCAAAATAAGACCAGAACAGTTCTTATGGTCTTATTTTTCCGGCCGTTTTTGATGTGATCATCGGAAATCTAGTACTAATAGTTGATCGAAGTTAATCTCAGATAATTTACGTCCATTGCCATATACTCAACTTTCTACTTTAGAGTTCTTTATTCTAAAGTTGATTTTTGAGTGACCATTTGTAACAAAAAGGTCCTAAATAAATTTTGGTTGCATTGGAATTCGAACTTTGTTTTGTTTGTCATAGAGTTTATTGCTCCAAAACATTATAATTGAAATTCAGTTTCGAACTCGAATGGAGCATACAATTTGAAACAAACACATGACACAAACAACATATCACGAAATTTTTTACGCAAACATAATTTTATTACATTGTTTTTCAAGTCTTTTTCACTTAGTTTTTCAAACATTGTTTTACAATTCTCACATAACATCCATGTCGTTACCGCCACACATAATTATCGTTCAGCGACCCTTCCATTTTGATCCCAGCATTCAATAACACCAATTAATTAAGAAAACATCCAATTAGTTCACATTTAAAGTTTTATACAATTTACAAATTGTACTTTTTAGGAGTTTATTTGATTCTGTGATGGTAGAATTATTTACATACAAAAGTGTTGAAAGAGGCCTTTTTTATATTGCTAAATGGAATGGGCCTGCTCACGACCTGGGGGCCTGAAAAGGCCACATTGGCAGAATCATAAAAGGATAACATTATGAATCATAATGGATAGTTACCTAACTGTTAAGTTAATCGTATCAAATCCCATTGGTGAAGGATTTCTCAGTTATTCTTTTTTGTCTGTGTTAAAATACCAATCAATCCAATTGAATCTCTGATTATACCTACGTAGTGCAGCGAAAAAAATAAAAACAGGAACTGTCTTCGCCATATTATGATTAATAAAGTTATCCTTTTATGATTTTGCCAGTGGCCTTTTTAGGCCCCCTGACCTCTGACCTCGGCGATAGAAGAGCGTGCCCAGAAGATGCCTGTACACTCTTGCTTTGAAGATGGGCGAAATGTGGAAGATACGAACACAGGTGCTGGCAGAGAGTTCCACACTTTGGCTGTGGCACTTTGCGGATAATAAATGCGTTGCCCAAAAGTTGACATAACATAGGCTTATTATAAAAGGTGCGAAAGAGTGATGAGTATAGTAATTCGTTTAATAATAGGACAGTCTACTCAAAATAATTCGTTGTCTTCAAAGAAAGTTATAGTTTAAAGTCTATTCTATTCGATGATTCAATAAGGTCGCCCCCTATTTACATGGGATTAAGTCCCACATAACAGGCCAAATGTGGGTGTAGGTACTATACAGGGTCAAATACAATCAGCTAGCGAAACTCCAGTGATAATATGATGGGTAACGATATCTAATGACGATACAAATAAAATAACCCCATACTAATATTATAAATGCGAAAGTCTGTTACCTCTTCACGCTTAAACCGCTGACCCGATTTAGATGAAATTTTGTATACAGATAGTTTGATTCCCGGGAAAGAACATAGGATAATTTTTCGGAAATTTATGCGGGTGAAACCGCGGGGCGCTGCTAGTATTATAAATGCGAAAGTGTGTCTGTCTGTTAGCTCTTCACGCTTAAACCGCTGAACCGATTTTGATGAAATTTGGTATAGAGATAGTTTTGAGTCCTGAGAAAGGACAAAGGATACTTTTTATCGTGGACCGATATACCCGTGGGAATATCGTCCCACGGGATCGAGATTTTTGCGGGTGGAACCGCAGGGCGCAGCTAGTCTATCTATACATATAATAAATCTGTAGACGAGGCGTTTCTGTACATTGAAAATATAAAAAAAAAATTGTTGGGGTGTTAAAGGATAACCAACAGGGGGCCTAAAAAGGCCACTTTGGAGAATCATAAAAGGATAACATTATGAATTGTAATATGGCGAAGACAGTCCGTGTTTTTCTTTTTTCGCTGCACTACGTAGGAATAATCAAAGAGATTGGGATTGGATTTGGATCGGATTGATTGGTATTTTAGCACAGACAAAAAAAATAACTCAAATGTGCTTCACCAATGGGATTTGATATGATTAACTTAACGGTTAACTGTCCATTATGTTATCCTTTTATGATTCTGTCAAAGTGGCCTTTTTAGGCCCCCAGATACCATTTCATAAATTTTTGGAATTTTTGTCTGTTTGTCGGTTTGTCTGTTTGGATGTGAGAGATTATCTATAATAAAGTTATAGACAGCGATGCCTCAAACAAAAAATACAAGTCAAAGATACCACAGAATAAAACAAACTCCCAAGTACATAAAATAGGACTAGAAATAATAACGTTACAACAATTTATTAACCACTTAAACAACAATTTGGTCAAACAACACTTAGTAGACGAATTAACAAAAAAGACGACATTAATAGAAGAAAATTTGTTAGTTTCATATAATTGACACAATTAACAAGATATAAAGATAAAAGGTAGAATTTAAAAGGTTAATGCTTTAAGCCAATCATGATTTAAAGAATTCATTTATATTTCATCTTTTTGTAACATTATATTATGGGCATTTATAATATATTATAGCGTTGTATTACAGCGTCTGTATATCTTCTTCTTTCGAAAGTCAAATTACTGACAACTTAAAGAGAACAATCGGTGTGTAACTATTCATCTGATATAATACGTTTATTAGTAGTGAAATGTAAAAATCATAATATTTGGTTTTTGATTATGCCATATTTATTTCCTATAATAAACCATCCTTTCATGCATATGTTGCAAAAAAGTTTCGATGTTTCACATCTGCCAGGCGTCCCGCGACGGCGACGGCTCAATTATTTTTTTTAGAGAAATAAATACAATCATGCTATCATACAATGTTGATACGACACAGGGGCTTTCCTTTAAACTGCCTATACTAGGTACCATTTTCAAGCTCTGTACCAAAAATCAATTAAATAAGAGCAGTAGTTTAGTGGCAAATTTTTTTTTTAATTTTTTGCCCCGTTTGAACACGATGTATCTTTCCTAACAGCTGATTATGGCTATACGCATAGGTCATGCACCTTAAAACGATAATCTGAGTAGAATCTAAGATACGTTGTTGCCGCTCTGACGCAAGTCACAAGTAGAACCAAATATTTCCTAAAAAGGAAGCAATAAGTACACACACACTTGCACTTTCATTACGAGAGTGACATCACACAATCATAGCAAAACATCCCGCGCGTAAAAGAAATAGAAATAGGTCAGTGTGTTGCTATTGCATCTTAGATCCTTGCGAATTTGATAAAAAACTTGTTTTTTCAGTGCACCGACGCTATCCTTTCGGAACGTACGTCACGCAACACGGAAGCTCTTGCGCCGCCGCGCCGCCGCCCCGCTATTGTTTTGTCGAATTCGCGCGCTGACAATTATGATTTTGTTTTGTTATTGTGCTAAGACACTAAATAAGTTTAAGACAGTATTTCTTTTTTTATTGTGACAGGACACGTAATTTGGGATTATTATTATTTAGTGTTAGTGTTTTTTTTGTGATTGACTGTTTTTTTATTGTGATAGGACACGTAATTAAACGTTGGTTGTGTGTTTGTGTGTAATTAAAGTGTTCAACAATGACTCGTGTAACTTACACGGCGTCAGAATACACTTACATGATACTGACCAACTGCCTTTAGCCGTTCATCGCAAGTTGTGGTACCGGTACCAGCTGGACGGTGCGCCTCCACATTCTGTGGTGGCGTCCAGGAAACGGCTCACAGAAATGTTTGGGCAGCAATGGATCGGTCGAATCGGACCTGTTCGGCGGCCACCACGATCTCCGGACCTCACTCACATGGATTTCTTTTTGTGGGGGTACATTAAGGGTGAAGTGTATGCCTCAGAGGTAAATACAATTGTTGAACTAAAAAATAGGATTATTTTAGCAATTCACAAATTAAAGTGCTTAGCGACGGACAGTGATTTAATTTGAAAAATAAATAACAATATTCTCCGTTGGTATAATTTGTGCATTAATATGAATGGCAGACACATCGAGAATTTAAAATTTTTGTGTTTTTGTGTAAGCGTACTTTACAACCTTACCTAACATAAAAGCCAGCGTGAGCGGCCTAAGCCGCCCGCCCGGCGCCCGCCACGCCAAAGAGATAACACGCGCCGCGCTTCGGCGCGCACGCGACGTTGCCACTTAGTTACCTAGGCATCTAAGGTCAGTCAAATCTATTTATAAAGGGTGGTTGCGTTTTACTCTGATTTGTAAGCTATTTAGTTTGTTTGAAAAAAAAAAACTCAATTTTGACGCTTTTTATTTTTGTACCATATCGAATTAATACTATACACGTATAGTATACTTAGTGTAATTTAACGCCCCTCTGTCATATCAACTATCTATACCACAGAGAAGGCCTGTGTCCCAACAGTGGGAACATTGTAGGTCGATTTTGTTGTGTTTATGTATATTCCATTTTTAATGCACGCAATTAAATGTTACAAAACAATTAAATACAAAAATTTAATAATGTACAAATTTTTTAGGCATTTTTTAACGGAACCAGCGTGTTCAAGCCGTGCTTAAATGCATTAAAAAGTTAAGTAAAATAAAAGCCTTCTTCGTTAAAAACTCTATTATTTATGGACCTATTCAATCCCCTTAGGAACTCCGAACGTGCAAAATATATATCGTGTTTTACAAGCCTCTGAATACATATATATGTACTTATATATCTATATTTATATCAACTGTATATAGGTAGGGGTAATGCGAACATTGCCCGGTTAGTGTACGTGAATCAATACAACTGAGTGAACGTAAACTGACCGGGTAATTTCGACATTGTCGCGATATTCGCATCTAGTGTTTGAAATATTTTAGACTTTGGAATAGATTGAGCCTTTTTTGACATTCTAAGACTTGTTATTTATATAAATAACTTTAAACTTGTTATTGTTTAGAGGTAATTTTCGTTAGTACCAAGTTTTATATGGTTACAATTTCACTTCAAATTCAAAATATTTTCCTATATGGGCACATATGTGTCAGTAGCTAGGTGCACGGCTCCAATTGGTGGTTTCTTATGGTGAAGAGTGGGCAAGAAACTCTAGTTACTCTTTTAAAAATAATTGATTTAAAAATGTTATCAAATTACAGTGTTAATAGACATGGGAGGACAGTGCAGGCCTGTCAATAAGTACCCGGTAGCATCTATGAGTCTACCAGGGTACTTGTTCCGTTCAAACCGAAACGTTACTTGGTATGTTAATCGGTTGAAAGACACTGAACGAGACAATAGAAGTTGTATTGTTATTACGTCTAGGAGCAGTGTTAGGGCTCAATCTACTCCATAGATATATCTAAACAGGCCTTAAACTAATCAAAGGCAATGTCATGAAAGCATAATTATTGTAATAACTATATTTAATTACCAACTGCTTTACACTATGACTAGATGTTTCGTGAACCGACCGACTAATTTGGTATAAAACTATCTTTTTATGGTAACTAATGTTTTTTTTTAATATCATTACGCCAAGTCCGTACCGGGGTAGGCTAAGTAGATAAAATTATAATCGTTGTAATAAATTAGCTTTTCAAGCTGAATAACTTTTATTTTTTTATGAAGCGATGGTTAAATGCACCATATGTTTCAATAGGGGAAAATCCATAAACTTTTTTAGTAGGAAAGATATAACGATGTAAATACTGAAACAGTAGCAAAATAAAATAAAGGTGTTTGAGTATAGAATTAAAATCGGTGAAAATTATACCAAAATGAGTATAGTTGATGTCCAAATTAATATTTTTCATCCGAATATTTTGAATTTAATTGTAGAGGCACTGCAATATTGTTTACACAAGGAAAGACAAGAATAATTATAGTTTCAGTAGCTGCTCGTTATAAAGAAAAATATTATTATATTTTACATGTAAGTATTTATAAGTATCAAGCCTCATAAGGTTGTAAGTGTGGTATGTATTACTTAAAAGTTATGCCATAGAGTCTAGAGAATCATTAGGTTATGTCAGATTATAATTTAAGTTTGAAAATAATATTTTATAATAGTATGCGTCAATATTTTAGTTAAGTATTTGAAGTACATTATTTTTTATAATAATTATAGAGGAAGCAAAAGTGTGGGACGGCGGTATTTTCACACAAAAATAAACAGATGCATTTTTGATAGATTACTGATTAATTTGGTAAAATTGGAAGTGGACTGCGCTCTGAAAATTTTTGTGGGAATTTACCGGAATTTCAGATAACTTTTTCTGCCTGCAATTTCTTTTTTTGTTATAACTGTAATTGATATTGACGCACTCGGAAGCATTTCAAGAAGACGTTACTATTATTAATTAATTATTACCGAAATAATAACTATTGACAAAACTATAATAACAGGGTAGTAATATATGATAATTAATTGTTGCTTGTAATTTTCCATAAACATGAGTTGACATAAAGGGGATTAAAGATTTTTGTAAGGAGCTTGATTTATACAGGATACTTGTGTGGCCGCCATTTTGAAAAAAAATCACAATAGCCTCCACTACCAAGAGCTATATGCTAGGGATCTTCTAAGCCCTTTGTTTATAATAGTTTTCAAAAATGCCAACAATTTTTAAATCAGATATTGCCTGTAAGAGAAGATATTGATATTTCTAATAAAAATCGTATTTGACAAGATTCAATACAAAAAAAAATATCTTATAATTTCGCTGACAATCACAACAAATAGGTGTTTCTAAAATTATTTTGCTATTAAATATCGTCAAAAATATTTATAAATGACATAATTTTAAGCAAAACATAATATTGAGCGGCGTAGGTTAGCTACCGACCTGTTGAGCGGTCGAGCGGTTGAGTGTTGAGTAAAAACGAGCAGGTTGTTGAGTGGGGACCCGCCCCGCTCACCTGTCCTATGGAATGCGGACCGATTGTAGGACTTTGCTGGCCTGGAAAATGAGAAATGCATTTGTTTAGAAACGTATTTGTAAAATATCAGGCAACACAAAGTTATGGTATAGTCCGATTTTTAATTAGCTGCAGTAAAATGACACTTCTTAACCTTTTAACCGCCACACTCATGTATAGATGACAAACCAAAATGTGCCCAGCACGCCACAGTCCGACTACATGACAGACTTTGACGCCGGGGGTACGTTTTAAACTTTTTGTCGTATGTGGCGGTCAAATGGTTAATAACTAATTTCGGACTGAGTTCAGAGATATGCATGTCAAATAAGTTTCGTTTGTTACACTATTCTGTACTAGAAAAACCTAGATTTGATTGATGGCCGCGAAAAAACAAAAAGACGCCAACTTCAGTTATCATAAGCTGTCATTTTATTGCAGCTAATTAAAAGTCCGGCTATAGTCATTTTTGTATGATGCTGGATGTCAATAAGGCACGTACCTCATACAGTATACAGTAGCACGTACCTCATACAGTATACAGTAGCACGTACCTCATACAGTATACAGTAGGTAGCACGTACCTCAAACAGTATACAGTAGCACGTACCTCATACTCCGCGTCCCCCGCCATGACGCCGCTGACGCACAGCAGCTGGTACTGGCGCGCGCGCAGGGCCGCGGCACCGCGCCGCAACAGTATACAGTAGCACGTACCTCATACAGTATACAGTAGCACGTACCTCATACTCCGCGTCCCCCGCCATGACGCCGCTGACGCACAGCAGCTGGTACTGGCGCGCGCGCAGGGCCGCGGCACCGCGCCGCAACAGTATACAGTAGCACGTACCTCATACAGTATACAGTAGCACGTACCTCATACTCCGCGTCCCCCGCCATGACGCCGCTGACGCACAGCAGCTGGTACTGGCGCGCGCGCAGGGCCGCGGCACCGCGCCGCAACAGTATACAGTAGCACGTACCTCATACAGTATACAGTAGCACGTACCTCATACAGTATACAGTAGCACGTACCTCATACTCCGCGTCCCCCGCCATGACGCCGCTGACGCACAGCAGCTGGTACTGGCGCGCGCGCAGGGCTGCGGCACCGCGCCGCAACAGACGCAGCGCCGCCGCACACGTCGCCGCACTGCCGCACGACACCTGCCGCACCTGCCGCGGTACCGCGAAGTCGAAGTTTATGTCATGTTTATTCGTAAATATGTGAGCACCATGTCTATCCACATGCAGTGCCTGAATGATCCATACCTGCATAGATCAGGGGGCCTAAAAAGGCCACTTTGGAGAATCATAAAAGAAATTATAAAATGGCGAAGACAGTCCGTGTTTTTCTTTTTTTTCGCTGCACTACGTAGGTACAATCAAAGAGATTGGGATTGGATTTGGATTGGATTGATTGGTATTTTAGCATAGACAAAAAGAATAACTGAAAAATGCTTCACCAATGGGATTTGATACGATTAACTTAACAGTTAACTGTCCATTCTGTTATCCTTTTATGATTCTGCCAAAGTGGCCTTTTTAGGCCCCCAGTACCAGGCCAGTCAGAAAGTATTGCGAAAAAAAAGTTTTTACGTATGAGAGACTGGCCAGTTATAATCTATTTTGAAAATATGATTATTTTTAAGTAAAAATGTTTGCGAGCTAATTAAATTATCTTGTCTCATTAAAAAATGGATCTGCGCCCGGGAACATTTTCGCGCTAAGGTTTTTTACGATTTTAAGTGTCGCCTGAAATCGGACGAATCGTACGATAGACTTTAAATCGCGTTCATGGATAATGAAGGCCCAGGAAGCCTTCACGAAATTCTATACGTGCATCTTCGCGTGAGGAGGATAGTTTTACACTGGGTGCAGCACAACCTCACCGATGCTCAGAAGCAGGCCCGGGTGGAATGGTGCCGTGATATGATAAACAAATTTGAAGCAGGCTCGTCTCGGCGTGTTTACGATATCATTACAGGTGATAGGTCTTGAATTTATCAATACGATCCAGAAACGAAGCGCCAGTCGACGGTTTGGGTGTTTCAAAACGAATCAACGCCTACCAAGTTAAGCGATCTAGAAGCAAGGGGGAACATTTTGATCGCGAGCTTTTTCAATTTGACTGTCTACTTGGTGTCAATTCCTTTACGGAACCAAAGAAGCATCAACGCTGAATGGTATACTACCAAATGCTTAGCAGACATTTTCTCTGTTGTGAGCAACAAGCGACCAAACACAGGGCTCCGCGGGCCAATGCTCCGCCATGACAACGCACCTTCGCACACCGCGCTCAAAACAAGGGACTTCCTGGACAGCACGCCGGTCAAACTCCTGGGTCACCCTCCTTACAGCCCTGACCTAGCACCGTGTGACTTCTATTTATTCCGGAAAATAAAAAATCGCCTCAAAGAGATACAATTTTCGTCGCCGGAAGATGCGCTGTCAGCGTTCGAGCAGACGTAAACGAGGTGTCTGCGGCGGACTGGAAAAAGTTTTGCGAGAACTGGTTCAGACGCATGAATATTTGTACCTATAGAGGCTAGTGGAGAGTACTTTAAAAGATTTAATAAACAAAAAAAAAACCTGTAAAGCATTTTTTTTTATTTTCGCAAAACTTTCTGAGTGTCCTACGTATTTTGAATTGCATCAATACTCACTTGAGCGGGTGAATGTGAAGGGTCCAGCACTAATAACGTAGCCTTGCCATCTTTGTGCTTCTCGTAACCTATTATCGTCCGCGAGTGACCTGCAAAATATTTACTAAATTAGCCATCTATAAAAAATCTTAAAATCACGATAGATAAAAAACCTCGAGGAAATCTTGCCCAGAAGTGGTACAATGAAGGTAAACGTATTGCACAAAAAATATCTATATCTATCATCATCATCATTTCAGCCGAAAGAGGTCCACTGCTGGACATAGGCCTCCCCCAAGCACCTCCACTTCGACCGGTTGTGTGCTTCTCGCTTCTAACGGGTTCCTGCGGCCTTCACAAGGTCGTCGGTCCACCCTGTGAGAAACCTTCCAACGCTACGTCTTCCGGTACGCGGTGCGGATCTATATCTATACATTATTATAAATTAAAACGGCCTTTCTCCTAAACGAAACAATGGAAATTGAAGCATAAAACCATAATTTAGAGCATTTATTCTGGAGGGTTTATGTGTATAATACACATCGACGGTAAAAAGGAAGTAGGGCGCATAAGCGATATTTTGTGCTAAAATGAGTTATAAATTATGCCATCCAATGTAAAAAAATTCCGCTCTTTCGAATGCGACGATGACTTTTTTTGAAGTTTATGCCCTAGCAAAAATCATTTTCACGTCAGTTTTTCTAAAATTTAAAACTTTGAACGGCTCTCCTGAACATTTTATTTTTTGTCGCTTATACCCTATTTCCTCTTAACCGTCGACATGTATTAATTTAACTCATTTATAGCACAGAAATCTTGATTTTTTGACAGATAATATCACCGTGATGCTGTTCATCACCTTAGATGCTGTTCATCATACCTTGATGCTGCAGGTACAGGGGAGCCTTGAAGCCAGTCGGCTCCTCGGTGAAGTAGCGCAGCACCCAGTCGAACAGAGCTGGGTGACTGCCGTCCGCACTCGTCGGCTTGTGGAAGTCTATTAGTTGACATCTGGGGGGGGGGGCAAACACTTATCGTATATGACTAGAATACTAGAAGGCTTCCCGTAATTAATAAAAAAACAGTGGCACTCCGGGAGTGCCGACAGAAGTGAAAACAGAACACATATCAATACTTTGCCATTGTATCCTGTATACTTGTGGCTAAGTTTCGCTGGCTAATTTAATTTGATCCTGTATACTTGTGGCTAAGTTTCGCTAGCTAATTTAATTTAATCCTGTATACTAGTGGGTAAGTTTCGCTAGCTAATTTAATTTGATCCTGTATACTTGTGGCTAAGTTTCGCTAGCTAATTTAATTTGATCCTGTATACTTGTGGCTAAGTTTCGCTCGCTAATTTAATTTGAACCTGTATACTTGTTTTCAATTTTTGATATTTTGGAATCTTACGAATTTTCGATAAGGGTCACGTGTCCTGACGCGAGTTTAACATTTTTTACCCATTACAAAAAAAGTGTACAACGGCGCTAAAGAAGTTTTCACTTCAAAAACGTTCAGAATCTAGTCGCAATCTCATCTCAGCGACAATCAATGTCAAAAACTTGCTAAAAATGTAGGGAAATTAGAGGTATTTTAGACAGATTAAGACTGGGATCAGACTGTGAACATTCTTAAAATTACGAGAATTACCATAGCCATAAAAAACAATGCAGTCACACGATTTTGTCTTATAGTATATGTAAGTACTTTCTATTTATTTTGTTAATTCCATTATTTTATTTGTCTTCTGTAATTATTAAATTGACAATGTTCAATGTGATTGCAAATCCTTAATGCGATAAATTATCACAATTATTTAATTCTTTATTTGTGGTCTACAAATCTGTATTAAATTCTTGTTTTAATTAAGTAGGTATATTGTATGTATTATTACTTATTACTTTGTACGCCCTAGAGGCAAAACATAGCGCCCTCAATTTATTATATAAGAACTTATCATGTACCTATGTTTTACAATGAATAAATGAATCTTGAATCTTAATTGTTTTTATGTAGGAAGTACGCACATAAGGATTATTTATTTTAGTTTTTCACACACACATGTATGTCGCAACATTTTATTTGATTTAGTATGAGCTTTCTCTAATATCACATTTAATTAATTCTCTTAATTTATTTTAAGGGACACACACATCCCTATGTGTTTGTTATTCTAGCGTATGGCACTCGTGGGTTGCAGCTAAAATTCAGCGTCAGGTGGTACAGTCACGAGCACTAATATGTCAACACTTGGCAACTTTCAATTGCGATTTTTTCATGAAATAACGAATGCAACGTTGAAATACGACACTTTACATAAACCTATGGGTTCGAAAATACTATGTTCGTAATAACATACAATTTCATTTAAAAACAAAGGAGAAAATCGGTTTTGAATAAAGCCAAGTGTACCTATACATACTTATGCTCGTGACTGTACACCTTTTGTTGTCATCTGACATTATGCTGAGCTGAGGATTTTTTGGCATTATAATCTTTGTTTTCTGTTTTTATAGTTTTAAGGTGTATTTATTTTGCTGTAATGCCAATAAACGCATTTTTCTTTCATAATTGTGATCTGTCTTTTCAGAATATAAGACTGAAGTAATGGGTGTAGGCTGTGTGTTGCCGTGCTCATAGCGGGCAAGCATTCACAGTTTCTTGCAGTCACAACCACGCACACTTTCGCAGGACCCATCGTCGATAAATGTCTTCTGAAAATCATGAAAGCTTTGCCAATTAACAGGCTGACAATTTTTTTTCTTTCCATTGCCGAAAAGGCCACCTCGCACCAGAACCAATCACGGCGCTTGCCGGAGTACAACACTTTACGCGAGCGCAGCTGATTGGCTTATTTGCATGTGTGTTCTTTCGTTCGAATACTCGAGGTATTCTGTCAATGTAGTGAAGTTTGGAGCCGAATATCTCGTTGATTTTGTTCATAGTTACGCTTCCTGACTTTTTATTAATCTGAGGTATACCTTCAGCGGGATTGTCCGAAAGGGTTACCGCTACCCCGGAACATAAAGGGCTAAGGAAGGAACACGGATAGGTTTTAGTCAGTAAGAGTCTGACACTCCCTTCCGCCCCACCCAGAGCGGGAGGGGTCATTTGATGATTTCCCATCCACAAAAAAAGGGGTCCCCGTGCCAGAAAAAAAGCACATTCAAACAACATGAAAACTTGCTGTAAGTAGTAAACACAATAGATCCATCAGTACCTATATTCTTCACAGTTCTCTATTCAAATCAGCTCTAAACCGTTCAAAGTCTGGAGTGTAAAATTCAGAATATTCCGTATTAAAAAATCATCAAATGACCCCTCCGGTCATTTGATGAATTCCAACAAAAAAAAAAAAGTTTTTACCTTATCCTGAGTGATGAGAGTACAGTGACTACTTCACAGGCCCCGATCCATTTCCGCGTGTTGTATAGTTTGGAGCCAAGCTGCTCTGAACCCTGCAAGACATATTCATGCTTAAACCAAAACTTGTGTATTGTGATAATATAAAATTTTTAACCACATTCCTAATTCCAGAAAAGAGGAACCAGTAACAACTTTAAAAAAGAAACTAACTGTACTTCTATTAAATACATGTTACTACTCCGTATCGGATTTTCTAGCTGATAAATTTTAGTTGTGTATCAATGTTTGTATGTTTGATGATGAACTGCATCAATGTTTGCATGCAAAAGTGGTAGAATGTACAAGGATTCTCTAATCGCCAATCTAATCTAAAATTATTGTAACCACCCTATTGTAAGTATTTACAATAGAGTGGTTACAATAATATTAAGCAAAGCCACTAGCAGCATTCTGAGCAAATAAATGAATATTCTATTCTAAAATCTATTGTCTGTTCAAAAGTATCAAATGAAAGACTAAACAACAAGATTCAGAAAATGTCTGAGTGCCATTTACAAATCGAATGATTATTTGAATGACGAACTTTTAATTTTAAATCACGTTCAAGACGTTTTTATTTCACAATTGACGTTCATTTTTTTCAATGATTTTTCAATTACAATTCAATAAGGTTATTCAATAATTGCTGGTAAAACTTTTGAGACATAAAGTTGAAACTTTTTATATACAGATGAATCCATGCTAATATAATAAATGCGAAAGTGCTTCTGTCTGTCTGTTACCTCTTCACGCTTAAACCGCTGAACCGATTTAGATGAAATTTGATATAAGTAGAGATAGTTTGAGTCCCGGGAAAGGACATAGGATAGTTTTTTATCCCGATATTCCCACGGGAAACTTATGAGGGTGAATCGCGGGGCGCTGCTAGTGTGCTACTAATTCCCTTTAGTGGTTGATTATGTGAAAATTAAATCTGAACAGGTATTGTTAGTGTCTAAACAAACTATACCGAAGGTACGCGACCGCAGTTCGCCATGATTACGTCTGCAATGGTATTTGACCTGCCAGGTCAGCGGGATTGTCCGAAAGGGTTACTGCTGCCCCGGAACATAAAGGGCTAAGGAAGGAACACGGGTGGGTTTTAGTCAGTAAGAGTCTGGCACTCCCTTCCGCTCCACCCAGAGCGGGAGGGGTCATTTGATGATTTCACATCCCAAAAAAAAAATTGGTATTTCACGCAACGTAATTTCGGCATAATGTATCGTCACTCGTCAGTAATTCAAATAGCATTGCAGGCGTAATCAAGCCGAACTTCGGTCGCGTACCTTCGGCATAGTGTGTTTAGACACTTATACTTTCATCAGGTACTTTTGCAACAGACAATATAGAGTTTTGTTGAGGGTTTGTTAGGGACCTATATAATGTTGCGCGCCACAATTAATGCCTGGTACATGTGGTGACATTAGTTACCACTAGCGCCATCTAGTATATCGAGTAGTAGAGTCAAGATCCTTCTAGAAATTTAGATGCTAGAACTTTCTAGATCGACATCTGGTCAGTCGGTGCCGGTATGTACTCGAACATTCCAGATATTTCTACAGTAGAAGGTTCTAGAACTATCTGAGGCACTATATAAGGCCGGCCGGTCTGATTGGATAAAGCGATACAAGCGAATACATCGCAAGCGATCTTCAAGTGCGACTTGAGAATGATCAGTAGTGCAATTGTGTTTTATAATTAGTGTGTTTGAGTTGTTTTTAGTGTTGTTTAATTAAAGTGTAATTGTTGGTTATTAAATCGGCAGTTTTTATTGTCACGAACACCAAGCCCGTAACAATACTATAGTTTTCAGGGCTAGTTTCTGTATTTCACGTCTAACCGCACGATATCTATCGGTATACCTGAGTGTCAAACCCCAGTTGCCAAGCCCTCTCCACCAGCAGCTGTAGCCGCGGTATAGAGGGCACGCACTCACACTCGCGCTCCCGTTCCAGCGTACAGCTGAGGAGAGTGGCGTACTGCGGGTGACGCATCAGCGATGATAGCACCATTTGCATGTTCCTGTAAGAGTATACGTATACATATATATATATATATAATATATAGTGAGGGGTAATGAGACAAGAATATAAAATTCAATTTAAATAAAATTCTGGTTTATTTACAAAATGTTCTGCTTATATACTACTTTTTCTTAACACACACTTTTGTACAAATTGTATGTGTCCTATGCGTGTGAGATGCAACCGAATCATTATTTTAACTGGGCCGCGCTTGAGCCAGGCCGAGTGCTGAGTCAATGTCCAAAGGTAACATTGAACAGTCATCATCATCTGCCTAGCTTTTTCCCAACTATGTTGGGGTCGGCTTCCAGTCCAGAATACCAGTACTTTTTGCCTATTTGACCTCCACAACCCAGGTACTGGGTAATACGATACCACTTGGTAAGACTGGTTGTTAGGCTTTCGGGCTTCTGACTACCCGTAACGACTGTCAAAGATCCACGAATGACAGCCGGGACCAACGGCTTTACGTGCTTTCCGAGGCACGGACGGGGTCTCGGTATGTAAAGATGGTCACCCATCCACAGACCAACCGCGGCAAGCGTAGCTTAACCTGTTATTATTTAGCCGCGGGCCCCTCTACATAGTATACATAACATTTTAAACTGTAACTCGCTTGACTCGCTATGGATGGATAGATGAAGGACAAAAACCAACAATACTTTTTTTTAGTTTGCCGTATGTCATTTACTTCCCTGAATTTGATCCTTATAAAAGGTATTTTTGGGTGGTGTATTATTACAGTATCTTTTTTTTCCAAAAACAACGGGTTTGATTCCTGGCAAGGAAAATTAATTTGTCAAAAATTTAATTATACTATTTTAGTTTTTATCGAAAACGACTTCTTTGAGCTTTTTTCGCTATTTTTTGCTACTTTCGGATTTGGCCACGAACACTTGAAAAAGTCGCCCTGTAGGTACAGTCAACAAAAGAGATAAGTGTGCAGGATCGTCGTATATAGTTGAAGTTTAGTAAGAAACCGATGGATGTTGTAGACTGAAATTTAATTTGATAAATGAGCTGTTTGTTTTCTATTAATCAAATTAAATTTCAGTCGAGAACATCCATCGGTTTCTTCATCAAGAATTGGGCCATCAAATGCAAAAACCGTTTTTTCAAATCCGACCGGAAGTTCTAGAGATTAGCGCGTTTAAACAAACAAACAAACGACAAAGACAATTAATCTCTTCAGTTGTATTAGTATAGATTAGGTTGGTATGTAACTCTTTTTACCTGTACCCGCAACCCCAGCCCCTGTCTCCGTAGGTACTCGCGTAGTGGTCCACCGCACTGCATAGGTACGTCTTCGATATACTGGTGTTCTGAGCATTCAGTTGAGTTATCCTCTCTAGGAGGCCTGGAAAGAAGGAGAAACCAGTAATAAGAGTTCAGCAGAATACTCAGCAGTAAAGATTTAAATAAGCAATATAGTATAATCAGGGTATAACATTCCCATTGGCGGGACACAGGCCTCCTCTCTGTGAGAGGTGAGGAGGGTGGTGGACATCTTCGAATTTTTTGGTCTAGGACATGTCAGATTCCTCACGATGTTTTCCTTCGCTGTTTTTGACAGCAGGGGTGTTGAAATAAGTTATACACACACATTACAACACAACACACAACATACATACATATAGGTACAGGGTTATTGGTAAAACATTAACAACCTCTTGAGAGGTCATTGTACTCATCATTATGAACAATTTTTACTATGAGACCAAATCTGAAATCGCGAAAAAAAAATCAGCTGTTCCCTTCATTTTGACGAGTTATACGAAGATAAATGTAGGGAACAGCTGATTTTTTTTTCGCAATTTCAGGTTTGGTCCCATAGTAAAAGTTGTTCATAATGGTGAGTACAATGACTTCTTAAGAGGTTGTTAATATTTTACCAATAACCCTGTATACATACATACATACTTACATTATTATTATATGTATTATTGTTATTTTATTTTTTATTATTATTGTACTTTTGTGTGTTGTGCTGTCTTTTTGTGTGCACCAAATGAATGGTTTATCTATCTTATACGAAGTAAAGCGCCTGAACCCTGCGCCCTGCGCCTGTGCCTTCGAACTCACAATAACTCTCTACAACTTCTCTCAAGCTCAACTCTTAAGGCAGGGCCACCACTGCTGCTTCAATGATTGGATGATAGAGTGCAGTAGCGAAGGGTAAATTTTTGTAAGAGGTAAGCCGGAATAGATATCTTTAATATGATTATACTAGCTGCGCCCCAAGGTTTCACCCGCGTAAATGTCGATCCCGTGGGAATGTCGGGATAAAAAGTAGCCTATATGTTAATCCAGGGTGTTAGCTACCTCCATACAAAATTTTATTAAAATTGGTCCAGCCGTTTGAGCGTGAAGAAGTAACAAACATATAAACACACACTCACAAACTTTCGCCTTTATAATATTAGTGTGATTATTTGTCTATAGAATACTGGCTGTGGCATTTTTCAAAGGGAAGCCAGTAGGAATCGAGTTGTAAGGACCATCGCCACTGATAGAGTGGAACTATGACCAGCAATACAGTATTCCCAATAGACCTGCCCCGTTGGTCTCGTGGTTGCAAGCGCGACTGCTGAGCGTGGGGTGTTGGGTTCGATTCCTTTGGCGGAAAGTTTGGCGACAAGTTGGGCAAAGTGGTAGTGGGTTTTCCGTTAGGAATATCTAACTATATAACACCCCGGAGTTTGGAAGTTGGCGGTTTAATACCCCCGTGCCTCGGTGCGCACGTGTCGCCATTGATCCTGCGCCTGATCTCTCCCCGGTCGTGTCGGATTGCCAGCCCATCGGACTATGAGAGTAAAGGAACAGGGAGTGCACCTGTGTTTGCGCACACACTTGTGCACTATAATATCTCCTGCGCACTTGGCTAATCTCCATTAAGATTGCCACCGTGACCGAAATCAGTCGAGAGGTTCCCAATACTAATAGTAACACACCTGTGGTTCTTGATGAGCCAGTATCAGTTCCCGAAGCCGCAGCCCTACGGAGGCCTAAGCTCCGCTCGTAGTAGCCCGCTACCGATAGGGCTCCGCTGTACACGGCGCGCTTCAGGCTGTTCGTTGCGCGGTGAGTGTACCCTTCGTCGTCATCTTCTTCCATACCGTACTGTGCCTGTGAATGGAGAAGAAAACTTCAAATGAGAACTGGTCAAGGCGATAAACCTGAAAAAGTGTTTTTTACAAGCAATTTTCAGAAATAAAATACCAATAGCTGTGTCCACACACCGGACGATCCAAATTTGGATCGGAGCTCCACGATCCACGATCATGGAGAGGCGATCGTGGACCGGCGACCGTTTTAGGAAACCCGCGATTCTGCCGCGCGCTCCTGTGCCGAAGATTAGGTTCAGTTGAACACACGCTCGATATGGAGTGTCCGATCACACGATCGACACAGAACCGTCCACAATGAGCGCGCCAACCACCTGACACGCTTTTGAGCATTGCCTAAAAACCGACAATACTCGAATCGGCCGCTCGACCGTGTGTGTTCAGATCGCGCGCGGCACGTCCACACGGACCGCGCATTTGGATCGTGCTCCTACCGTGCCCGATCGCGGCGCACTGGATCGTCCGGTGTGGACCCAGCTATTTGTAATTCACCTATTATAAAACCTGCCTGCAATAAAGATCACTTTCTTGCCCCAAGGATTTAAATAATAACTGAAGGGAAGAAAAACCCCAAACTGATTGATGGGCTCCATAAATAAGCTTTTTTGTTAGAACCAAGGTTGATCTGATTTTTGTAAGAAAAATAAAGACACATAAGATGGTGCTGCTGTTGGGATCCTGCCGTTTTGCCGAAAAGATTTTGCCAAAATTTCACTACACAAACAAATTTTAGCAACCTTTTTAGGGTTCCGTACCAAAATGGTAAAACGGAACCCTTATGGTGAGACTCAGTCTGTCACTCAGTTATTGTTTAAACGTTCATTTGCCAAATATTAGGTTTGCGTTACAATTTTTTGTGAAAAGTTTATTTGCTAAGTAATGATTTGGCAAATGAAATTATGAGGAAAATTGTTTGGGAAGTGATAATTTGGCAATTTCTTTTCGATGAAATAAGAGAGACCGGCTGTTGTTATTGTACTTTCATACATCCCTGGCATTGCTCAACTTCTCAACATTTCTGCATGTGGTGGTGGTGGGTGGAGTACCAACCCGTACTGGGTCCGAGAAGTAGATTACGGCCCACTCCCATACCACCTCGGCTCACTCACTCCAATCACCAAGAGGAGGCTTGTGTCTCAGCAGTGTCAAAGTCAAAGTCAAAACATTAATTTCAAATAGGCACATAAAAGGCACTTATGAACGTCAAAAACAGTGGGAACATTTTAGGCTGATTATGCTTATGGGAAACTGATAAATGCTGTTGTTGTTGTGGAGCCTCATGTCCAGCAGTGGATTTCTATAAGTATCTGAAAATAATCTTACCCGTAATAACTGAAACTCATGTTCCTCCCTGTTCCGCTGAGCTTCCCTCTCGGATGCTGATAGTCCTGATGTCTCCCCACACTCCTCTCCCCTCTCAAAATGTTCCTCAATGTGTTGGATCTACATTGAAATAAGTATAGTCTTAGTGCTGATTTTGCCAATGCCAGATAATTTTATTTGGGGAATAATTTTCAATTTTTGACAGTTCTTCCATACAAAATCTGTCAGACGTCAATTTTATTCCACGATTAAAAATCAATCAACAGATATGTTGATTGAAAAATTATCCCTTAGTGAAATATACTTAAAAGTAAAGCGCTAGCGCTTGGGTAGCACGCTTACGTTTTTAGGGTTCCGTACCCAAAGGGTAAAAACGGGACCCTATTACTAAGACTCCACTGTCCGTCTGTCTGTCTGGCTGTATCTCACGAACCGTGATAGCTAGACAGTTAAAATTTTCACAAATGATGTATTTCTGTTGCCGCTATAACAACAAATACTAAAAACAGAATAAAATAAATAGGTATTTAAGGGGTGCTCCCATACAACAAACGCGTTTTTGTCTTGTCGTACGGAACCCTTTGTCAGTTTATTCCAATTTGCAGGTCAGTGTCAGGCTGTATGTTGAATTTTGCGGGCCACCTTACCACTTCCCCCTTAGGTATAGCAAAGGAAAAAACACTTTGCTTTATATACTGTTTTTACAGTTAACTGATCACCCATTTCTTCTAAAATATGATAGCACAAGATAGCTTGTATAGACAAGAATACTTATAATAAAAATATCAAGGAGGGACTCGTGGCTAAGCTAAGTAATAACAGCCGCACGGGTCGATCGATCAGGTTAAGCTACGCTTGCCGCGGTTGGTCCGTTGATGAGTGACCATATGACCCTTCCATACCTCGGAAAGCACGTCTAACCGTTGCCCCTGGCTGTCATTCGTGGATCTTTGACAGTTGTTATGGGTAGTCAGAAGCCCGAAAGTCTGACAACCAGTCTTATCAAGGGGTATTTATTGTATTACCTAGTAACGGGTTGTGGAGGTCAGATAGGCAGACACTCCATGCAAAATACTGGTACTAATATCAGCTGCATCTGATTAGAGTGGAAGCCTACAACATAGTTGGGAATAGGTTAGGCAGATGATTCTGGTAAAACAATATTAGCAATCCAGCAAGGTGTGACAACTTTCGCAGGTATAGCATCTACTAAAGTTGTCCCTGTGACTGGTGGAGGCACAAAAATACCAGTGTTTGAAAAATATGCAAAGTATTAAGCCGCTGTTTGATGTTGATCATAAGTAAGTTTTTAATATACAGTTTCAGGCCACCTACTGCATCCCCCCACTTATCTATTTCTTAAAAGTTTTTCACCCTCTCTAACAAAAAAATAAATTGGTAACATTATGAAAAATATTAAAGATACTTACAAGTTCATGTTGTGAGAGTGGTAATGGCTGGCAGCAGACGGGACAGTTGCTGACAGGACTCTCCTCCATCATCACCACATCCTCATTACATGATGCATTGTCTACTTGGTCCTGGTAAAGGGATAAAACATTGTTATTGTTTTGAGCTCACCTTTTTATTACTTAAGAAAGCTAGACTAAATACATACTATGGATTACTTTACAGTATTTAATGATAATTATAATAATGTTTTACAACATTACGAAGTGCAAAGTGTAGCCATCAAGACGTTTACACTCTGAATGCCTATAGGCATTCATAGTCTAAACGTCTTGATGGCTCATATTTGTATGGGCATTCCCTAAATGTATGGGAAAATTCATTAAAGAAAAACAAGATACAAACGCATCAGCTAATTAGCTGCTAGTGTAAATTTCCTGCACAATGAATGATTTCTTAGCAGATGGATAAGTTGTTGATAACGATTCTATTCTTATTAGTATTTTAATATACTCACTGCTTTCTGTGGACTCAATATATCTCGATGCTCCACATTGACATGAACTTCGATATCGTTCGCATGAGCAAATTCTCTTTCACAAATCGGACATTGATACGACGAACTGTGGGGTCCAGGTGACATGGCCATAGCACTCAGCGCCAGCGTCGGATTGTCCAGGGTTATCGTGGGGTTCGTCAGCCCCAAAGTTGGATTCTCCGAGTTAGCATTAGCATTTAGAGACGGCGATGTAAGATCGAAGTGTGCACGATTTATATGTTCTTCCAATTTTCTCGGACATGTTGTCGTGAAATCACACAATAGACACTGGAAATAATTTTCGCATGATTACTTTGCCGAAATAAGTTGTTTTTAACACAATTTTAATTTAAGTTCAGACAGTAATTTGGAAAATACGTTTTGAAAACAATTTGGCGGTAAACAAAGAATTCAATTTGACATTGACATTTGATTGACGCAGTCACAACACAAACAATGATGGGCCATTTTATTTTGTTGAACAGACAATGGCAAGGACAACATTCACAATTCCTTTACAAATAGTTTCATATTTACCTGCACGGAAGGACTTGGCGTAGGGGCACTTTTTTTTGGTGTATTAGGTTTTAATTTTAAAGCTAATTGAGATCTAAGAGGTGATCCTTGTCCGGCACTAGCCATAGACAACTGAAACGAAGTAAATTCAAGTTAGTTTAATTTGGTACAACTTTACAAAATAATCTACTATTTCCTTTAACTCTAGAAGAAAGTTTACCTTATTTTTATTAGGTGATCCCTCATAACTACCAGAACTATTATGAGTTGGACTAGATATCGCACCTGAGAAATAATGTTTATTACTCATAAACATGATTCATATAAATGATTTCATCTAAGTTTAAAAGAAAGGGTGTAGGAATACCTTTTCTGTCAATCCCATTGACCTCACCGTCATGAGAATTTTGTCTGCTTTGAGCCTTTTTAGGAACCACACCATTAGTAATATTGATATTTTTCAGTCCATTCACAAGATTTATATTTTTCGGCGACCTTGAACACTTTTCTTCCTCTTTCTCACTTCTGCTGTAACTTTCCTTTTCTTGGTACCCATTGTAATAGTTGATGTTTTTGGATATTGCTCCGTTGTGATATTGCGTGGAGTTGTCAGGACTGTGCCAACCATTTATGGACCCTGGCGTATTGTAACTGCAGCTGTCTGTGGTCGTCATTTTAGAGTCTTCGTCGAAACTAGAAAGGTGAAATATTTTCATCCTATAAGCAACTATGTTGTGCCGTGTAAAGTTTCCAAAACTTGTAGTTCAGAACATCGTGTCTAGCTAAGTTATTGAGTACAACTTCTATCTGTACCTACAAGTCGCTAGATTGTCAAGTTGTTCTCGTCTAACAATACCTACCTAGATTACAAATTTTGAAAATTAATGTGCTTGTTTGTGTAAATAACTTTATGCTAAGTAAATAAACTATATGTAATAAATATACAGTTGAGATAAACAAATTTCTCATTTTACAAATAGATATATTATAGGCGTTTTCGCCAACGTGAGGTGTGTTACAAACATATCTATGGACATATTGAGAGATAATGTTTTTGTAGAACTCTAAAAAAGAAGGGAGGATCTTCTCTTTAGAAAGGGAGGATCTTCGCGGGGAAGGGGAGGATCTTCTCGGGGAAGGGGAGTTCAAATAAGTAGCAGTTCCTTACCTCGGGCTCTGGTCATCAATAAACGCCATCAGTTCCCTTTCAGGCGTCAGATAGTGCAGGTGGGCCTTTTGAACATGCCCCACTAACTGCGGCTGAGGCACCGCACAGTCACAGAAGGGGCATTCTGGTCTGCCATTGACATGGGCTTCTAAGGTATGGGACCTCATACCCTCGTCTGTAAGACCTTCGCACCCACAAAGCTCACAGGTGTAGGGAAATGGGCTGGTAGACATTTTGCTTGATGAAGGAGACACTTTATTGGTCTTCGAAGTCATCTCTGGAAAGTTGGAAAAAGTATTTCATGTAGTAGACTGTTTAAAAAAAAATCAGCAGATACCTATCGTTCGTACCAAATTAAAAAATAAATTATACTGCGATTAATAAGCGATCAAATAACTGAGCCTCTATGCTTTGTTTAGGTTGGCTTCAAAGCTTCAAAACAAAGAGTTCCATAAAGTATCACAGTAAACTTATCTTATGCAGAACTAGAGATATACCTAAGCAGACAAACCGTCGCTAAAGAAAAGATTTTAATGAATGTAGGAGCTCAGCTTGCAGCTTCCGTTTACAGACATACAGACTAACGACCTAATGAATGTAGACAGGGGATGCGGAAAGCGACGATCCGGGTTAAGGAAGCGACCTATATCCAGCACTTGGCTAACTTAACTGGGATAAGGATAAGTTATAAAGGATGATGTAATGACCAATGGGCCTAGGAGACTTCCTTGGGGCATCCTGTTTCGAGCCGATTTCATTTTGATCGAATAAAATCGATTAAGTAGGTATTATTCGCTACACAGCTTTTATTGTTTTTATGTTTGGGTAAATAGTAGGTAAACGTAGGTAGTTTTTAATTAAACATTTTATAAAATGACGGAATTGAGTTAAAATATTAGGAAATATTAATCCAGAAAGTCGCAGTGTTTTGGCTAAAGTTCCAATGTCGACGTGTTTTCGTAAAACGCGCACATGCTGTTTCCCACAAAAAATAGTATCTACTAGTACCGCATGAATAACATTTTTGGTTCAATCTTAGTGACCTAAATAAATAATCTACATAATAAACTTTGGTGAATAAAAATAGAGTAAAATATTGATTTAGTAACGTACGTCGTACTTATACAAGACCTTGATTCTGACCTTAAGTACAGCCCTAATGATCTAAAAATTGATTTATTTTAATGATGAGTTCGCATAGAAACCAGCAATCACAATAACTTTATTGGGGCAAAAGTGTCAAATCGATAAAATTACCGCAGTTTTGTTTTCAAGGAAATCGCGGAAACACCAATGACAAGCAAATAAATTATCACCAGAAATTAAACCTCTTTTTACTAAACTTTGCTCGAGTTGGCAGAATAACTGCGATACCATTGCGTAACATGCTTTATTCCGTAATAAAAACATCAAAATAGAGAGGATGTACTCACCGATTACTTTAGTATTTTATTGTCATAGAATAATCCAATTCCACTGTTTTTTTGCGAGAACACTATCTAATTGGTACAATTTCGTTAGTATATGTGATTATGACTATCATTTTCTAACACTAAAATTACAAATTATATTAATACTAGTGGCGATAGGTTGTGATTGCCGTCATTCATGAATTTTTTGGACATTGAAAAATAAGGACTGCTATACGCATGCGTGCGTGCGTTTGACACGCCAGTCCCCAAGTGTGTGTTTTTGGAACTATTTATTTTCTAATCCGCATTCTAATTACGAAGAATAACAGGTTTGGTTTGATTAGATTAATTAGTTTACGTTTGTAAATTGTGTGTGTTAATGTTTAAGTTTACACGATTCTGTAGTGGTATTAAGATGTGTGTTGCGCCCTCTATACGACATCGCGTGAACAATTTTCTCAAAGAAAAGGCTTCACAGAGATACCTAACTGAACTTCCATGAAAAAGTAACCTAAAGACTGAAACGTAGCGCGGTAGATGGAGCCGATTGAGCAGTTTTATAACCTTTAAGGGGCTTACATGACCTAAAGCGCGGTCACTGTCGGACTGCATAGAAAAGAAAGAGAAGCGCGATGACACAACCCTGGTAATATAATGCAAATTATGAAGCAATCTGGGGGCACGGAAGTGCCCCCACCAAGTCGAGCAAAAAGGGGCACGGCCGTACCATCCTTTTCTCGAAGCAGTTCAGGCCATTTTCGACACCCTATAACTTCGTTGTGGATAAAACTGGAAACCTGAATTTTCAGTAATCAAGCAGGCATTGTATAAACATGGCATATTTCAAATTTCATTCAATTTGAACCAGTAGTTTAAGAATTATAACTAGTCAAAGTTTCTTAATTTTGTCACTCACTGACTGACTGACTGACTGACTGACCGATCATCAAAACTCTAAGGCACTTCTAGCAGACATAGAAGCTTCAAATTTAGAATACAATTAGTGTTTAGTGTATATAGCAAGGAAAAACTAAAATATTTTGAAATTTCGTTCCAGTTTTCTAGACACACCAACTGCATAAATAACTTTGTAATCCCATATAAATATATAGTATTACAAAGTTACATTTGCAGTTAATGAACCAGTGTACCTGTTTATCACTGCATAGTATAAAACAAAGTAGCTTCCCGCTGTTTGTCTGTCCGCATGTATGCTTAGATCTTTAAAACTGCGCAACGGATTTTGATACGATTTTATATGTATAATACATGCATAATATAGTGAATGGCCTAAAAATCATGCCAAAGATGGTTGGACGCTGGTTCAAAATAAAAAGTCAAAGAATCGGTTCGAGGGAAAAACGGGTACCGCAAGCCCTAATGCGAACTTCAAATTTAAAGCTGCTGATTCAAAAATTCCGCTTTTTATTACTAACGTTGACAAAGAGACTACTGAAAAGGATATTTGTGATTACATACAAAATAAGAAGCAAGAAATAGTGCAGCTTCAGAAAATCATTATGAAATCTGAAAGACCGTATAATGCCTTTAAATTGTTTGTCTCAAAATACAAATTAAATAAATTTTTAGATGACAAAATATGGCCAGAGGGTATACGGTTTAGACAGTTTATTTACTTTAAGAAAAATACAACAAAAGTAAATAAGCAGCACAGTGTTGAAAATATAACAAATATATAATGGGTTGTTTGTCGAACGTTAAACTATGTACATTCAACTGCAAAAATATTATTCGATCAGCTGATTGCGTTCGTCAACTATGTGCACGAGCCGACGTGATAGCGTTACAGGAGACCTGGCTGCTGCCCCACGACGTGCCCTTCTTAGCGACCATTGATGGAGACTTCGCGTAGACTGGGAAATCAGCCGTGGACACCTCTGCTGGTGTTCTGGTTGGAAGACCGTACGGTGGTGTGGCGCTGTTGTGGAGGAAGTCGTTATTTGCGTCGGTATCGGTTTTAAATTGCGCTAGTGATCGTATCGTGTGTATCAAAATAGAGCAGGGCGAGCGGTCTTTGCTAATATTTAGTGTGTACATGCCCACTGACTGTGCCGAAAATCGTACTGAGTTTACGAGTTGTCTAAGTGAGATTATCTCAGTGATTGAGAGCAGTGAAGTGGAGTCGGTTTTTGTGTTGGGAGACTTTAACGCGCACCCAGGGACACGATTCTCACGTGAGTTACTTTTAACGTGTGTTGATCAATCTTGGTCTTGTATTGATACAGAACTTTTGCCGCAAGATTCGCATACTTTTACTAGTTCCGCCAATGGTTCCCTCCGCTGGCTGGATCACTGTGTTGTCACTGAGGCCGCCAGACATCTGGTGAATAATGCGTCTATTTTGTATGGTGTTTACGTGTCAGACCATATTCCGTTATTAATAGAGTGTAACATTGATCTGATTAAACCTAAAATTATGGCCTCTAACATTTCTTGTAACACAGTTGTATGGGGTGAGAGGGATTCAGAACAGATAAATAAGTATTTTGATTACTGTAATAGCAACTTAAAACAAATAGATTTTCCTCCAGAATTTTGTAAATGTGCTGATAATATGTGTCACGAACTTGAGCATCGGCTGGTTATAGATAGGTTGTATAATAAATTAATTTGTATTTTGAAAAAAGGAGCCGAACTCACTAATGCTGGTTCTGTTAAAAAGCATCATAAAGGAAAGTATGTAGTAGGGTGGAACAAACACGTTCGCGAGGCTCACTGTGATGCCCGACAATGGTATCAAATGTGGTTGTTATACAACAAACCTACTTCTGGATTTATTTATGAAAATATGTGTACATCGCGAAATCTTTTTAAAACGAAATTAAAATATTGTCAAAACAATCAAGAGAAAATTAAAATGGATATGTTAGCATCTTGTCATGAAAGTAAACAATTTAATAAGTTTTGGAAGTTAACGAATAAATTAAAACATAGATCGGGGATACCGGTGAGCGTCGCGGGCGTGAGCGACCCCTCTGATATAGCTAATGCTTTTCAAAAACATTTTAATGTAAACTCGCGGTTGTGTGGCTATAGCGAACCGTCACATAGCGGCGCGGGGGTGGCCGTGAGCGGGGCTCCTCCTGTCAGGTTCTCCGCTAAAGAAGTCGCGAGATGTATACAGAACATGGTGAGGGGAAAGTCCCCCGGTCACGACGGCCTCAGCGTCGAACATCTGAAATACGCCGGGATACACTTACCGCGGGTACTTGCTATGTTTTTTAACCTATGTCTAAGTCATAGTTACTTACCTGTAGAACTTAGCAATACGATCGTGGTGCCAGTAATAAAGAATAAGACTGGTGACGCCTCCGATATCTCCAACTATAGGCCAATATCCCTTGCCACTGTCTGTGCTAAGGTGTTGGATAGTCTGCTTGATAAAATCTTAGCTAAGCATATTGTTCTCGAGGATGGTCAGTTTGGTTTTAGACCAAATTTATCAACGGATAGTGCAATTTTATGCCTTAAGCAGACTGTCCAATATTATACAGACAGAAAGACTCCTGTAATGGCATGTTTCCTGGATTTATCGAAGGCGTTCGACCTCGTCAATTATGACCTGCTCTGGCATAAGCTCACTCATGACACAACTGTCCCGGCTGATGTGATATCACTGTTTAGATATTGGTACAGTAGTCAAAAGAATACAGTTAAGTGGGCTGGCTCATATTCTGATATGTATGGGTTGGATTGTGGGGTGAGGCAGGGGGGTTTGAGCTCCCCCCGTCTTTTTAACCTTTACATAAACAAACTGATAGGTAGGCTCAGTAGCACTAAAATCGGTTGTCACGTGGACGGTATCTGCGTGAATAACATCAGCTATGCTGATGATATGGTGCTGCTGAGCCCATCTATCGGTGCAATGAGAAAGCTCCTTAAAATTTGTGAAAGTTATGCAGTGGCTCACGGGCTCAAATACAATACCGATAAGAGTGAATGGTTGGTTTTTAAATCAGGTACTTTAACGTATAAACATCTGCCTGAACTCTCACTCTCTGGGTCTCCTTTAGGTCGGGTTTCGAAGTTTAAGTATTTGGGCCATTGGGTCACTGATGACTTAAAAGATAATGTCGACATAGACAGGGAGCGCAGGTCGCTGGCTGTCCGTTGCAACATGCTGGCCCGCAGGTTTGCACGCTGTACTGAAACGGTAAAGATAACGCTTTTTAAGGCCTACTGCCAGTCGCTTTACACGTGCAGCCTGTGGACCAAGTATACCCAGCGGGCATACAGCGACCTGCGTGTCCAGTATAATAACGCATTCAGGGTGCTTTTGGGGTTGCCGTGGCGATGTAGCGCGTCAGGGATGTTCGCGGAAGCGTGCGTCGATGGTTTCGCCGCGATCATGCGGAAGCGATGCGCTTCCATGATGGCGCGGTTGCGCTCCTCCTCCAATGGCATCCTGAATGTGTTTGCAGACCGGTGGGACTCTCCCCTCTTACGAAGGTGGGTAAGTGTTCATACACACTTATCCAAATAAGCGGTGTACCATTGAACGAACAGTTCAATGGTACACTACTTGTTTATTATTGTAAATTTAATTTAATACTAACATTAGGCTAAGTTATACTACTACTAACTATATATGGATGTAAAACTGAAATAAAATATTTGAATTTGAATTTGAATTTGAATAGTAGAGAAACACAGATAATAATTTTAGAGGTTTCTAATGTGATGTCGTACATAAACACATTTTTTGCGCTTATATTGCAAAAGCTATGTGAACCCTACGAGATAGATCAAAATAATGTACTACAGTATTGAACACCTTAAAAAGGTCTACAAAAAAGTCCACGATGGTATATATATGTCTATCTCTTATGGATAACCCACAATAACCATTTTTTATCCTTTACTTTTTACGAGAAATAATGGCTTATTTACGAAGCGATTTTAAGCAATACAGCATTAATCCTTATCCAATCAAGTACCTTAAACACATTGTGCATTTAATATAGATCAATTTGGCCCTTACAGCATGTAATTTAAATGAATATTTTCGAAGATATTACAGATTTAAAATGTAGGGACATAGCGGTAGCGCTGGTGAGTTTACTTAAGGCAACCACAGGATAGTCCGGTTAAGTAGTCACGACCTCTCATCGTTTGGGGTGGGGTGTCCATCGAGAACAGCAACTCCCCTAAATATCTTGGTGTTACCCTGGACAGGTCTTTAACATAATTAGCAAACACTGCAAGAATATCAAGCGGACTACTGGACTGGCGCTATCTTTTTCTGCGGGAGAATTCGCGTGCCCCATGTGGAGCCGTTCTGCTCATGCAAAGCTGGTGGATACAGCTTTGAATGAAACGTGCCGGATCATCACTGGCTGGCTAAAACCAACCCCGGTACAAATGCTGTATCCACTAGCAGGAATAGCGCCACCAGTGCCTCGCAGACCTGTGGCAAGCTCCAGCGAAAGAGCCAAAATGGTCTCCGACACACAAAACCCTTTACACGACAACCATCCTTGTGCCACAAAGGCTGAAAATTCGAAACAGTTTTTTAAAGTGTGTCGTTCCACTCACTGGCGAACCATCACAAGAGAGACTGAAGTTGTGGCGAGACAGTCCTTTCTTAACCAAACCGTTCGTCCCACCCGCTGACCTCCCACCTGGACATGAATTTCCTTTGGGTAACCTGGAAGTCTTTAAACAGACTCCGCACCCAGGTTGGCCGAAGCAAGGAAAACCTGTTCAGGTGGAAATTCATAGACGACTCCGCCTTGGAGTGTAAATGTCTATAGCACTTTATGATTAGCAGCGATCGCACGCGTTTATCGGAGCTCTCTAGCGAGGAAAATAACAATTATCCATACAAATATTATAAATTCGAAAGTAACTCTGTCTGACTGTCTGTATGTTACCTTTTCACGCCTAAACCATTGAACGGATTTCGATAAAATTTGGCAGAGAGATAGATTGCATCCCGGGAAAGGACTTGGGATAGTTTTTATCGACATACCTCGCAGGCGAAGCAGCGAGCGGAAGCTAGTGTATAATTGAATGTACCTAGATGTTCAAAGGTAACTTGTAAAATGGTCAACGGATTAGGTTAAAAAAAAAAGTTAAAAGGGTACCGGAAAGGATTAAAACTAGGACAATCTACAAAAAGAAGTGAGATGCCATCAAAACAAACTTGTAAAAAAAACCAAGTCTCGCAACTCAGTTCTTCTACCGTAAAAAGTTGTGAGATCCATGTTATACCAAGTCGGTTAATTTATTCAGTCCCTACTTAAGGGACCTTCTGTCTTAAGTTATTACGTAATTAGTTAACCTAACAACATCTTGTAGTGACCATATCAATATTAAAAATCTTTTATGTTTAAAATACATAGATTGACTTGGCAATTGCACTGTGAGATACATTGTGTTTTCATGCGATGGCCAAGTCAATCTATGTATTTTAAACATAAAAGATTTTTAATATTGATATGGTCACTACAAGATGTTGTTAGGTTAACTAATTACGTAATAACTTAAGACAGAAGGTCCCTTAAGTAGGGACTGAATAAATTAACCGACTTGGTATAACATGGATCTCACAACTTTTTACGGTAGAAGAACTGAGTTGCGAGACTTGGTTTTTTTTACAAGTTTGTTTTGATGGCTTATTTAATTACAAAAAATCTATTGTTTGGTCAAAAAAAATAAAACACTACTATTTTAGTATGTTGCTTGTAGAATAATCTGACAATAAATCAGAATGATTGTATGTAAGTATATAAGTATGGTTTTTATTGTAAAAAGAAAGTTTTTAGAAGTATCTTCATGATTTTTTTCTATCGTATCAAATTAGTTGTATCATGTTTCCAACACACTATCTACCTAGCATATATCCTGAAGAGTATCATATATTTGTCTGATTTTGTTTACTGTAGTCGAACACATAGTTTTATTGTTTCTAAAACTTGCGGTTTTTGTGTTTAGGACCTGTAAGCAGTAGCGTGCATTGCATGAAGGCATTTAAGCAGTGCCTACCTCGATAAATCACCATAAGCCTGTCAATTACATTTTAGTGTGTGTGCCCTACAGTTAAGAAACTCAAAAATACATTTTTTTTAATTTTTCATCATGGGTGTCGTTTTCATGGTTTTTGAGGGTGTTGAAGCCAAAAGTGAGGTCAAAATAAAAATCCAAGATGGCGGCTGTATTTTTTTTTTGTTAATTGATGGTACTCTTGTTTTATGTTTCTGATTAGTGACCGCGTCTACCTAGACTAGACCTGGCCTAGTGCCTGCCTACCTATTCTAAAAACCAATGCACGCCACTGCCTGTAATCCCCTTAATACAGGGTCAAATTACCGTTGCAAAAAATTTCATATACTTCCACTATATGAAAGGCGAAAAATATCAGATCTTGTGTTTCTTTTCAAAATTGCCAATGGAACAACTGGTGTTACCGAGTTGTTACACAAAATCGGGCTGCGAGTGCCGTCTGTGTTCTTACGTAGACCTAATTTATTGCACACCCCGGTGGTAGCCACCACATACCTACAGACGGAACTCGTACATGGTGAGAGCGAGTCGTATGTACAACGCAACCTGCCAGGAAGCTGATATCGACATTTTCAATACTAGTGTTGCTAAATAGAAGAAAATTTTATCTAAATTTTGCTTCTTTGAGCGTAAATAGTAGTTTTTTTTTCTGTTTTGCCATAGAGTTTATTATATTTTTTTTTTCTGTTTCATAATGATTTAAATATTACATGTGGAAACTTGTAATTGGCCTTATTTTGTATAAATTATTACTTACTGTATTTGTTTAGCTGTAAGGTTTCCTAAAATAAATAAAATAAATAAATAAAATAAACAAATTAAATTAAATTCGCTAGTGAAACTCTGCAGTCGTGATGGATAAGCTAAACACGATAAAAAAAAACAAATAAAAACAAACACAAAAACAACTGAATAAAAAACAACATACACATAAACACAAAAACAAGTGATACACAAAAACAACAGATTTTTTAAACGGTTATTTCTAGTGATTACACTAACTAAGGTCGACGAACTGCAACAAAAAAAAATATATTAAAGTAGATACATAATTTAAAAAAAATTAATAACTTTATTAATAAATTAATCGAATTAATTTATTTTGTGTTTTATCATGTTAAGATATCGATGTACGTACCTACATATTCCAAGCTCGTTGTTCCAAACCGTTTTTGAGTGTTTCTTAGGCGGTGATTCGATAATTGGACGAGAATAAAATTGAAATAAAATTGAGTGAAATTTCAAGAATGCGTCATGTGTATGCACATTTCGCTACATGAGAGAGACGAAAGATTTTTTGATTCTTTTTTGTAATTCTTTTGAGAAAATATATCTTTAACCGTAAAGATATAACTCTCTTTGTCTCAAGAATTCTTTATAATTTCATTTTCACTCATTAATCGAAGTTCGTTTCTATCATGATTGTGTGGAAAAAAATGCGCGTGGGTACACTGCACGCCCACTTTTTTCGAAATCGTTTTTTGTCAGTTTAGTATGTTTGTGTTGTGTTTGTGAACATGAATGTTTTTAAAGGCATTTTGTTTCTTTGTTTGTTTCTTTATTCCTCCCCTATACCAGCTTCAAATAATAACAAAGTATTACGAGCCGAAATAATTAAATGAACTTGCTAGGTACAAACGTAGGTAAAAGGCACCTAGTTTGTGTAGGTAGGTAGGTACTGCTGTGTTTAGTATCATTTACCCATCCCGACACGATTATACATATTAAATTCATTCACAAAAAGAGAAAATAATACTAAAAGAAAAACTCGTTGAAATGGCGGGATAGCGGGCCGCCATTGCATACATAGTAGACGTTTATGCTAAACACCTCTTGTCACTCAAATAAAATAAAATATTGTTGCATTTTTGTCTTTGGAAGGTATTCTCGTCTCTGTACCGACGCGCGACGCGACTCCGATTTAAATGCAGATAGCCTTGTAACAGATAGTAGGATTTATGTTTTATTCCGGAAACTTGATGTTGAATTTTTAAGGGTGGTTCCCGCGATTATTTAAGTTTGGAATAATTTTTGGGTCCTATTAGCATAACACTGGCTGTATAACGAAGAAGGAGGTTGAGGAGCGAAAAGGAGGTCGGATGAAAATGAAAATGGGGGCCTTGTTTGCGGAGGGTAACGAAATCTGAAACAATAGCTTACTGCCGAAAGTTTTGTAAACTGTGTGCAAGTAATTAGACCAGCACAGTTATTCACAAGTTCACGCAACCATCCGACAGGCGAATCGAAATTGACACATTTTGGTAATATGATTTGCCTTATGGACAGCAAACAGCTTTAGGAAGAATACCGGTTGTCTCATCATCATCATCATTTCAGACGAAAGACGTCCACTACTGGACATAGGCCCCCACCATTGATTGATGCAATCGCGATGCGGTACGGAAGTGTACCTATCGAGTGGTTGTGAATAGCTATGCAGCACTCGAATTCCGTAACACTTTGAATCACAATTCGAGGGTATAGAACATTGAGTTATGGTTTTGAAGGAAATTCCTAATCAATTGCTTCATAGGTTTGAAAAAATCGTCTGCTGAATAACGTACATAACGCAATGGACGTGGCTGAAAAGTCAAAAAGAAAGGCATTGTCATCGTACGCTATTGTATGTGTGTTATAGCCCGCTTCTAACTTTATGGCGGGTCGGAACATGAGGCGAGTCACTGCGCAGTAACCAATTCATTCGCGGGGGTGACCCTTGGGTCACCCACGCCGAAGCGAAGAGGAACCCGAGGAAGGGCCGCTCGTCAGGGCTTTTGCCGATAAGACGACGTCGTAGCGGCCAACAATAGCGGCGTCTGATGGGGGACGCGGTGGGGCCGCTCTCCCTATCATCTCCACGACACGAGACACGAGGTCGTTTGGCGCCCATGCGCAGGTTTGGTCCCTGGGATGGTCTCGGCGTTCTATGTGTTCTGGTGCGCCGTTGATGGGGAGTACTCCCCAGAGGAGGGCGCGGTGACGGACAGCCGCGGCGGGCTCACGGATGGGTGCTAACGCGTGCCCTTTGTTCCCGCCGCGCCGTAAGCGGCAGAGGACGACACCGTGGAGTTTTAGTGGGTTAGAGTCCCACATAACTGCACTATCTCCCCGTGGTAGTGCAGACTGCATGAGCATTTCTCTACGTTACTATTAAAGCCGTGTGGTACCTACTGCGCAACGAGTAACGCACTTTAGAGCCACCATAAAATTTGATGCAAACATACGCAATTACGTATGGTTCATCATCATGCCTTTCGACAACTGCTTGATTTTGTTGATGTAGCATTATGTCTTTAGCTTAAAAATTGTAAGTACCTATGTATCTTTGTACTATTTTGATACCACAATCTAAATAGACTTTCGGCGACTCAAAAACACGTTTACAGAACCGCCACCATAATTTCCTGTACTCTACTACCATACCGGAAAAGAACCTGTTAGATAAGCAAGTAGTTGTGCGCGACTGCACCCGGTTTCCACGTATCTCGATTCTCGTATCATGTACAATATCGTTACATACCTACCTATTTACTTTTTATTTAACTGAGGTGTAGTTGCTGTCGTCTAATAATGGTAGTACTACGTTACAAGCTTATCTTACTGATTCTCATAAGTGAGAAAGCAATGAGTTTACAGCTGGTTTACAGACAGGATAATAAAACACACATAGTAGGTACTTAATAGATATTAAAATAAATATTTATATACAGGGTATATATTTGCGCATCCATGTCCCTACCGCACATGGACGCGCAAAATGTAACCTTGAATTCAGTACATTCTGTGATGACGGGGAACAGAGCTCCCACCTCATTCTTGCCTTTATTGGCCGGCTTGAGTGGAGATTCGCAAGAACAAACGTGCTCGGAGGTCTCGGAGGAAGGAAGTATTCCAGTAAGATGCTGGCAGCCCTGCTTTAAGATCCCTGGATCTTAAACGTACTTTCGGGGTTGTCCTGATAGCCGTGGAATACCTCTCCACTCCTCATAAGCACCTCAGGACACGTTGCCCCCTTGTCGCTACGACATCATGTGCTGGGGACCGTCATCGGGGGCCCATTATTGAGTGCGCAACTCATAAAAAGATAAATACAACAGATAAAATGGCAAGGGGTGCCATTTTATCTGTGTAATTTATATAAAACATATAGACTTTCCATAGCCCTAAATAACCAGTTCACTTTAGCCACCCAAACCCATAATCCAATATCTTTTTTTCCGTATCCTGCTATAGTCCTACACCAACTGGGGGTTGTCCTTAGGTGCACTTGCATATTTCGAACAGGGATAATCGTCGGTTGGTGCCTCATTTAATTAAAAACGTCTAACGGGTTCCTGCGAGTTGGCTTCGGCCCCTCGTAAGCCTTCCAAAGGTCTGGAGGACCCCAGGGTCCCGAGAAATATCAAAAGACGTATCATTATAAGAAATCTCAAGGTTTTGTCAAGTCATAAAAGCCGCGCGATCCAGGGGCGGGTCATGCCGATGTAGGGCCAAGTCCAACCCTATACAAATGTTTAATATTCAACGAATTATTAGAAAGAGCCGGACGTTACCGGCAACCACGGATCTTGAGTGTTTTACTTAATTTGAATTGATGACTTGCTGCCAAGGGGCAGAACGGCGACCGCCATAATTATTCGCATTTCGGCATTCTTGATTAAAATTGAGAGGATGATTACCACAAAATATAGGGTGGTAACGGCCGGGACTTACGAGCTGTAGCAGTACCACTTCATGCTAAACTTTGTGTAAATTATTTCATCACACTGCTCTCAAAACGGTGAAGGAAAACATCGTGAGGAAACATTACACGGTATTTCCTAGAACCAAAAATTCGAAGCCATGTGACATCTACCAATCCACACTGGGCCCGCGTGGTGGATTACGGCCCCCTCTCACCGAGAGGAGGCCTGTGTCCCATTATAGGCTGATTATTTATGGGGTATCTTAACTAATGTTAAGTTTGTTTGTGTGTTTTTTAATCAACTGTTTTTCTTTTGCATATGGCTGATGGCATCACGCACGTCGTCCCAGGAGATTGTCGACTGCTGGGATATCCCGATATTAATATACTTATTAAGGTCACAGGGAATAAAACTTACAGTGAATGGATAGTGGTAGACCGCGAAATTCTTTCTACCACCAACCACCATCTCTGGAAACGTGTTAATGGTAGAAATCTAACTTAGAAAGATGTATCACATACTTATAATATTTATCTTATTGGTACATATGTAAAAAGGAGTATAAAATTATATAATACGAACAATATTAACTCTAGCACAAGTAATAACTTCTCTGTATCTTCATAGGACATCGTTCGAAGAGTTTTATGTATCATAAAGTTCTATTATATAATTTGCGGAAAAATGTTAATAGATACTTTAACAAAGATAGGTTGTTTGTTGTCTTCAGACAGTTGTTCAGAAGTTTTGTGAAACTTTGGCAGTTATTCACTGTGACGTTCTTTTTTCCCTAAGTGCTTGGCCAGACTGGCAGCGTGGGGCGGGGAGCGGTGCGGGTACGGGAACGCGCGCGATCTGCCTGTCCGCAGATGAGCGCGACTGCGTTCTGCATGTTGTCGTGTCCAGTGTTTGTCAAAATATAATGTGGATTACTTATTTGTACTAGAAAAAAGCTCGAACTAGTTTGAGAACCCCGGTCCCCGCGCGGGCCGCCCGCGCACTCACTGCGGCCACTTATATGAACGAACTATAGCGTGACTTGCCCGTGTGCTGCCCGCACCGAGCAGCCCGCACCGCTCACTGCGCCCGCGTGCCCACTATGGACACTCAAATGAAGTTCTTATGTCTTCTGTGTGTGGTTCTTTCCTCAAAAGACCATTTCAGACACCAATCTACATGGTCTTCACACGGTCTGACCAAGATTTTGTCTGGACTTTAAAAGAGACTGTGACCTCTGACCTTTCTCTCTGGCCTTTCTTCTCAGAATAGTCAGATAGGAAACCCCGACCTCATCTAGTTTAAAAAAATATAATTGAAGTGTTTGTACAAACCTACTTACAGAAAATAAATCATTTATCATTTATGTTTGAGTACGCCGCGCCGCGCCCGCCCCGCACACGCGTTGCCAGTCTGGCCAAGCACTCAGGGTTGTTTTGTGGTTCAAATGACAGTAATTCTCGTAAAACTGGGTCATGGGACAGGAAAGCGGGCATAATAATGAATGTCGTGAGCATTTTCTTTTTTGAAAGGCAAATCTTGGTGGTTGGGGAAAAGAAATTTGACTGAAAATATATCTTGTTGTAATATGAATGAAACTGCCGCCTTCATATTCATTTTCTTTTATTTGCGCTTGGCCTTTTCGCGAGTACCTATCTTGGGGTCGGCTTCCAGTCTAACAAGATGTAGCTCTGAATACCAATATTTTACACTTTGCTTTCGCTTAGCGTTCTTTTGGACTTTTATTCTTTTCGCTCGGCTCCTAAGGGACATAGCGTGATGTTAAATAGCCTATAGCTTTCCCAAAGAATTGGGCTATCAAATGTAAAAAGAATTCTTCCAATCTGACTGGTAGTTCCAGAGATTACCCCCTACAACTTCAGACCAAATAAAAAATCAAGACAGAGGGCTGTCAACAGTAAAGTGTAGCCGGTTTCGAAAACATGTGTGCACATGGTGTAGTTTGATTGTAAATGTGTGCGTGTGAGCGTGTATGCACAGAGCGGAGGTGTAGTTTTTGCATTATTCACTGTTTAGAGTTCGCAGCGCTATGTCTTGACTTTTTATTCAGTCTGAGCCTACAACCTCACAAACTTTACTTCTCTAAAATACCTATTAGTATAAATGAAGCGACTACCTATTTGACCTCCACAACCCAGGTTCTGGGTAACACGGCATGCCTTGGTAAGACTGGTTGTCAGACTTTTGGGCTTCCGATTACCGTGATGACTGTCAAAGATCTACGACCACCCAGCGACAGACAGCATGCTTTAATGCTGAAATGAACCTTTTTGGCGCAGACACTACTCGTATTGTTGTTGAAACATTATTTTTATTTTGTGTTTCATGAACTGTGTCCAAATAAACTTTTTCTTTACCAACGGCTTAACGTGCTTTCCGAGGCACGCCATCGCAAAAAAAAATCAGCCGTTCCTTATACCGCATTTACACATTCGCGCGAATAGCGAGGCGAATGGCGAGGCGAATAACGAACACGCATGTCATACCGCATTTACACATTCGTGCGAATCGCGAGGCGAATGGCGAAGCGAATAACGAACACGCATTACCGCATTTACACATTCGTACGAATAGCGAGGCGAATGGCGAGGCGAATAACGAACACGCATGTAATTTAGTATATTACATGCGTGTTCGTTATTCGCCTCGCTATTCGCCTCGCTATTCGTACGAATGTGTAAATGCGGTATAATACCGTATATTACATGCGTGTTCGTTATTCGCCTCGCCATTCGCCTCGCTATTCGTACGAATGTGTAAATGCGGTATAATACCGTATATTACATGCGTGTTCGTTATTCGCCTCGCCATTCGCCTCGCTATTCGTACGAATGTGTAAATGCGGTATAATACCGTATATTACATGCGTGTTCTTTATTCGCCTCGCCATTCGCCTCGCTATTCGTACGAATGTGTAAATGCGGTATAATATACTAAATTACATGTGTGTTCGTTATTCGCCTCGGCATTCGCCTCGCTATTCGCGCGAATGTGTAAATGCGGTATCAAAATGTAGGGAACAGTAGATTTTTTTCGCGATTTCAGGTTTGGCCCCATAGTAAAAGTTGTTCATAATCATGAGTACAATGACCTCTTAAGAGGTTGTTAATGTTTTACCAATAACCCTGTATAGCTTATTTTTTTATAATACGACGTGTAAAAGTGATTCCGAATCCGATATCCTATTTACAGAATAACCAATTCCACTTCTGTAATGTATGGTCACCCATCACATCACAAACCGACCGCGACAAGCATAGCTTAACCGACCCGTGTGGCTGTTATCATCCACATAACAGCCACGAGCCCCTCCATCAATAATTTAAGTATTATTTGCTCTACAGTGGCAATGATACGACTTTAAAAGGAATTTTAAAACGTTTATCTTTTCTATACGTTTCCTTTGTAACACAAATGTCCTTCGTCAGCTGACTTTTAAGACTCCCAACTTGTAACACTTTCGCGTACATTTTAGTTATGCAAAAGCAAACAAACTACCTAGGTGTACAGAACTTGGCTGTTGAAACTTAGCAGTTCTAGTATCGCTTTTAAAGAAACACAAATAGCTTAAGAAACTATGCGGCTTGCTAACTTTCAACAATGAGATGAGATAAAGGAGTTTGGGTGTTCCGTTTCATCAAGACAGTAGCGGCCCTGAGGTGCGAGCGGTGCGACGACACCGGCCGTCGAATGCGAGCACCACTGGTGGTCGCATTTCGGTTGATTTCAGCGCCTCGACGATCATAGTAAGTTACTATCATCAATGTCGGGTGCCTGGATAGTCCACCACTCACCAGGCACCAGTCATTGAAGATAGTTCTATTATAAGCCCGCTCGTCCACAAGCAAGCAAGCAACTGCATAATGCATATATCATAGGAACATGGTACATAGAGGAGCGCTATGTTGAGATTTTGCACCACCAAAAAAAATTATAGTGCCGCCGTTGTATCGAGAGCTGAGCTAAGCTAAGCGACTGCCTCGTTGCTCTTGTGGTCGCAAGCGCTACTGCTGCAATGAGAGGTCCTGGATTCGAATCCTGGGTCAGGCGAAGTGTTATTGGGTTTTCCCGACTGTCATACTGAACTTCGAAGTTCAAAATACCGATGTACTGTATTCATAAAGTTTAAAATTACGAATTACGTGAGTTAGAAGGTACGCTATAACGAATTACTTGATTTAGAATGTTCATGATCGCGATGTACGGAACTTCGAAAGTTTGTTATGACGAATTACTTCATTGAGAATGTTCATCATCGCGATGTACGGAACTTCGGAAGCTTGCCATGACGAATTACTCAATTTCGAATGATCATTTTTCAATTTCGTAATTTGACACTATTTTTCTTGTTAGTAATTGATGTGTATTAATAATATGCATAACAAAATTGAATAATGGATTCGAAAAATAAATAATTACGAAATTATAAATTGCTATTGTGCATAAATGCAGTGTCCACATTTTGGTTCTCGATAATGATCATTCGAAATTGAGTAATTCGTCATAGCAAACTTTCGAAGTTCCGTACATCGCGATGATGAACATTCTCAATGAAGTAATTCGTCATAACAAACTTTCGAAGTTCCGTACATCGCGATCATGAACATTCTAAATCAAGTAATTCGTTATAGCGTACCTTCTAGCTCACGTAATTCGTAATTTTAAACTTTATGAATACAGTACATCGGTATTTTGAACTTCGAAGTTCAGTATGACAGTCGGTTTTCCCATCTGGAATATCTCAGTCTGGAGTCTGGATTTGTGCCCGGTTGCTGGCAATAGGCTCGACCCCTGTTACTTATGGGATAAACTCCCTAGGAATTTTATCAGCAGACGAAGGAGCAAATAACAACTGAGCGAAAGTAATCCACCTTTTTTTTTTGTTTCCGGCGTGGAAAATCCTCGTGGATGTCCGCTGCTCTGGTGCGGGCGGCGGGATCTGTCAGACTCTTACTGACTAAAAATCACCCCGGTGTTTCATCTCACACCTGCGCCCGTGGGTCGCGGGAACGTACGATCCTTCCGCAACCCCCGACTGGCCGGGCCTCCTCGGGTCAGGGCGGGGAGTGAGGTGTTAGACTCCCCCGCGACGTCTGAGAGGGGCGCGCGTGGAACACTTCGCTCCGCCGGCCACGCCGCTCCGGGCGATGGACGTCCCCGAGTCTGTCGCCCATGGACCCATTTAGGGGGGCTGGAAGAGGGCGTTGTCCCCCCGTCGACGCCCGGTGCGCCTGTTGCGGGCTGGGTGAGTGGACGAGATCTCCCTCTGCCTTTCCGCAGCCTCCTGCGAGACGACTGTTTCGCAGAAGGAAATCACCACGTAAAGTAACCCAACCTATTTTTTTTTTTTTTTGTTGCTGAGAAATGACATTACGCATCTCCGCTCGACGGGGGACGAGACGGAGTATGTGGGACTCCCTGCCAGAGTGGCCCCGCATGTCCCCCCGGCTGGGGGGCTACGGGAATGGCCGGGAACACCTGGCCATTCCCGTCCGGCACTGGTGGAAGTCTGTGCAATACAGGCGAGGTTGCCCCCGCACCCGTCGCCTGCTAGCTTCCACCTGGAGGAGTCGGAGATGACTGTCATACTGACGTCTTCTTCGACCCCTCCTCCGCCTTTGAAGGGGCGCCGCGAGAGGGTCTTCCTCCCGCGCGAGCTCCGCCGCCTCCTTCTGGGACATGACGTGTTCGCAGAAGGAGGCGACTGCCGCCCAGGACCCCTCATCCCCCAGCATGGCGTTGACCAAGCCGGGGAGCGAGAGGTCCATTCCGATCGCCGCGGTGAGACTGCGGCGCGGCCCGGACCACGACGGGCACACCTCGAGAGTGTGCTGCGCCGTGTCCTCCGCCGCGCCACAGTCGTGACACGACGGCGTCTCCTCCAGCCCGATACGGTGCAGGTACGATCCGAAGCAACCGTGTCCGGACAGAACCTGCACCAGCGGAAGGAGAGGAACCCGTGCGACCGCTCGAGCCAGTCTCGCAGGACCGGCCCAATCGCGTCGAGGGTTCGGCGGCCGAAGGCTGCGGCGGCGAGGTCCCGCGTCCAGTGGATGACAATGGCGTCCTTCGCCTCCCGCCGGACGGCCTCCCGCTCTTCCGGGGCTGGGCGTTCTCCTCTCGCCCTCCGCCCAGCCGTCCATTCATATACTCTGGCGAGCACCCACGCCTCGAGCTCCCAAGGCGGGGTGCCGGCCAGAGCACATGCCGCGGAGAAGCCGACCGTGCGGTTGGCCCTCGCAACCCAGTGGGCTATGGCCCTTTGGGGGGCCCGCAATGCGGCGGCGTTCTCCCTCCTGTTGAGGGAGTCCTCCCAAATAGGGGCCCCGTATAGGGCCATACTCCTCAAGATGCCGGCGTAAAGTTGCCGGCATCGCGCGCTGGGCCCCCCCAAGTTGGGGAGCAGTCCGCGCTTGTGGTGGGGGTTTGAGGAGCCACCTTGGTCCTCTTGCCCTTGCCTTTGCCCTTGGAGGGCTTCAAGGCCTGCGCACCCGATGCCGAGCCTGCTAGAGGCGCAGGTTCCGGCTCCCTCGGTGGTGGACTCTTATCCGCCGCTAGCGGCGGGCGGAGCCGCCGTTCCGGCAAGAGCCGGTCCTCGATGCCTGCAAAGCAGGCTCTGGTGAAGGCCCTCTCCTCCTTGACAACCTTTCGGACTATATCCTCAAGGTTGGAAAGGGAGGAGGAGGAGCCTCCTACCACCGGGGCAGGTTGAGCAGGCCGGGCCGTGGCCTCAGTCAGCTTCTGGTGTAGCTGGCTGACCTCCGCCTGCAGGCGATCCACCTTCGCCTGCAGCTGCCGCGTCTCGTCTGTGGCCGTCCGCTTGGCCAGCTCCAGGACAATGCCGTGCAGACTGACGGCCCGGCATTTGAGGGCCTTCTGGAAGGTCCCCTTCAAGTTCGAGGACTTGGAGGCGACCTCCAGTACCTCCTCCTTGTCCTGGAGCGCCATGCGCTCCAGCTCCGCCAGGGAGTGGTCGGCGTACAGCAGTGTGGATGTGCCATAGCCAGCCCTCGACCTGGCGGCCCGCGCCTGCTGCTCCTTGGCAGCGACCTTCTCCTCGAGGTCCTGCTGCAGCTGCTCCCTCCTTGCCAGGCCTAACTGACGCTTGGCGTCCACTAGGCCCACATCGTGGGTGGGGGTCGAAGCAGGAGTCGAAGCCTTTTTTGACTTCGGCTTCTTCTTCGACTTGCCCACAGACTCCGAGGAGCCCCCGGATCCGAGCCTCAGGTAGGACCGCTTTCGCTGGAGGCGGTCGTTTTCGGCCGCCGGCGTGTCCATGACGGACTCGTCGGTGTCCGAAAACTCCGCCCGCAGACTGGATAAGCTGGCCGCGGATGGTGCGCGGCCAGCTTCGGCGAGGCCCTTAGAAGGGCCAGTGGATTGGCCCTGAGAAGGGCCGCTGAGTTGGCCCTGAGAAGGGCCATTTGCATCCTCGTCCTGGGAGGGACGAGCAGAGGGTAAAAATCGCCCGGAGGCGTCGCGCCTGGCTTTGGTTTTCGGCATACTTGCAGCCGTCCGCTTGTTGTTGCTGCAAGTCACAGAGCTCTTTAGCCGCCGGTCTGTCACTCCGTTACGGTGGTCAGACACGGCGTTGCCCGGGGGTTACTACGTAGAAGTAAGTTCTGTGGGGGAACCCCCAAAGTATCCCACCCTATCTCAACTTTGCTTAGCGTTGTAGCGGTATCTATAACGCCACATGCGAACTACGCGTCATACTGACGCCACGCAAAGTCCTGCATCTCGCAAGCAGAGTTTACCGCGCAACTAGCATGATATATAAAACGGCCCGACATTAATCATCATCGGGCAGTTGCCCGCCAGATACGACACCCGTCGGAGGATCCTCTCTTTTCTATGGAACATGAGTAAACTTTACAACCTATTTCTCACTTTCGTTTAGATAATTTTGAAAAGTATTTTTTTTAATGGAAATACTATACTTAATTCGTGTAACTTAGTTTTCACTATCTAATACGATAAATACCTACACGATTTTTGTGAAATGACAATTTATAATATTCGTATTTCTTTAGACGATCCCTACACCTCTTAAGGAACGTACAGTCAACCTCACATAAGTGATAACAATTTAACATTGACATCGCCTTTAAGTCGCAGTATGCAAGGGCGATTTTCGTCGTGCAAGTATTCACTCATGGTAGACTGAACCTGCCCAAGTTGGTAGGCTTGTGAAGTACCCAGTTCCTGAGATTTCATGAGTAAGTGTAGTTCCTTCATCATTTCAGTCGAAAGACGTCCACTGCTGGACATAGGCCTCCCCCAAACACAGCCACTTCGATCGGTTCTCAGTTTCCCGCATCCAGCGAAGTCTTGAGGCCTTCACAAGGTCATCGGTCCCCCTTATGGGAGGCCTTCCAACGCTACGTATTCGTCACGTATCTACTGTATTCTGCTTTTATATTAATACTAACAATATCTACCTCTATTATAAGCATAGATCGGAATAGGTAGAGCTGTGTTATGTACTTGCCATAGGTTAGAATAATATGGATATTCCCTTTTAGTTACGAAGTTAAGTTTAGTTTCGAAGTTACTGTTGGTAAAGAATTGAATTCTAGTGGCGCAGAAAAAGACAAAAACAGGTGCGTCACTCTAGCGACAATAAAATCCCGTAAAAATCCCGTAGTATCAGTTGGAATCCCGTGGAATATCCATATTAACATCAATGTTTGCGGTCAATGAACTTAAATAGCTCTACCTATTCCGATCACTGATTATAAGCGATAGTGGAATTCTGAATTACTCATTCGCTGCTACACGCTTCAGTGAAAGAATGAAATTGAATTGTAATTGATTAATAAAAAATGCAACCCATTACAGTATTCATCGACTTTTAACATGCTATCGCACAGCACTGCTGGTGTAGTGGTATCATGCAAGATTCCCATTCTTGCGACCCGGGTTCGATTCCCGGGCAGTGCATTCCCTTTTTATGTTTTTTTCCGCCATTTTTATTTTAATCAAACTAGTCTCCCGGGGCGATGATCGCTGGTACTGGTTATTTTCTCTGTCCAGTTTGTAATCTCAAATCCTTGGGCGCCATTTTAGTCGTTTGGCGGGAAATCCCGGCTGAGCCGCGCGTTATTAGCGGACAACAGTTGCGAATGGTGTGATATCCTATAATATGGTCGGCTTTAATCTCGGTGCTACCTAAAGTTGGGGTGACAACACTTGTGAGGGTTTTGAGGACAAAGGAGGGGTTGGCATTACATAATAAAATAAAAAAAATACTTAATAAAAAAAGCCTTTTATTTCTTGCCAATGAATTAGAATAATAAATAGAAAAATAAACATTGAAAAGTAAAAAAAAAAATTACATTCAAAATATTTTTTTTTTAGCTGAAATAAAATTTGAAAAAAAAATACAATTCAATAACTTATAAATATTTTTTTGTATCTATTAAAAGTACTTCAGAATAAATTAATTAAATTATCCAATTAATAATGAATTTGCATAGTTTAATTATAAATTATTCTATACATTTCTATCTATGTGATAAGTTTAACATTTTGTGCAAGAACCCCTTCTAGGTGAAGGCCTCCTTCAGAGATTGCCATGTGTCCCTGTTGCTTGCTACTGTTGTCCAGTCCCGGCCGGCTGTGTATTATGTCGTCTGCCCATCGTGTTTGCGGCCTGCCTCTCTTTGGCATTACATAAGCAGCCTATAAATGTTCCCACTGCTGGGACATAGGCCTCCTATCGTGAGAGGGAGTGTCTCATGTCTTCGAATTTTAGTTCTGGGAAATGCCTTTGGCATTATAATCATTGTTTTCTGTTTTTTTATAGTTTTAACGTGTATTTATTTTTGCTGTAATGCCAATAAACGCATTTTTAGGGTTCCGTACCCAAAGGGTAAAAACGGGACCCTATTACTAAGACTTCACTGTCTGTCTGTCCGTCCGGTGTCTGTTACCAGGCTGTATCTCAAGAACTGCGATACCTAGACACACACATTTGAAATTTTGACAAATTATGTATTTCTGTTGCCGCTATAACAGAAAATACTAAAAACAGAATAAAATAAATATTTAAGGGGGGCTTTTTTCGGCGTTTTTGCCTTGTGGTACGGGACCCATTGTGTGCGAGTTCGACTCACACTTGGCCAGTTTTTTATGTTTTTGTGTGAATATTGTGTGCCTTACTTAACCTGGCTGAAATAAACAAATTTTCTCTTTTTCCTTTCGAAGTGATTTATCAGAAATATTTACGGTAACACATCCTAGGTCATTGTTTCCAGTCGTCGTTTCAGCCGATAGACGTCCACTGCTGGACATAGGCCTCCCCCAATTTTGGGGGGGGTTTGCCATAATCGCCACGCTTGGCAGGTGGGTTGGCGATCGCAGTATGGTATGATGGTGGAATAAATAGAGAACGCTGCTGCCCATTCTCCGGTAGTCGCCTTTTACGACACCCACGGGAAGTAAGGGGTGGTGCAATTCTTTAAATCCGGCACCACACAGACTATTTTTTATTGTTTCCAGTGCCGGATTAAAACTACTTGATGCCCTAAGCAATCCACGCCTGTAGGCCCTCCTATCCACTACTCGCCTCGTATTTTTCCAAAACATCGACGAGCGATTTGTAAAGATTAGCGCACATCTCTAGCTAGAGTGACTTTTATTTTAAAACTAGATTATGTAAGATATATTATGTTTAAATAAATAATATAATAAAACTGATAAAAAGAAAGTTTCACGGGACACGGGACAACGCATAGTTAGCTGAATTTATTCAAAGATTTTCTAAACTGTTGAACATATAAGATAAAAATCACATCATCATTCGCAACAAAACGAAACAGACCAGTCTCAGATAGCATCAACATTGTGGGGACCCTAACATCGGATGCTTGTTTGTACGGACCCCGGATAGCCCCTACTGGACTCGTTTCTGTGATAACCTGGCATTTTCTCCTGATTTTATGTTTGTTTTCCTTGCTGATCCCTGCTTTCGGCTTACGGAGGTCGCTGTTTTACTTATTTAAAATAAGTATCATTTGTATGAAGGGTTCGGTGTATTGGAGTAGATTTAGGGTATCAGCGGTTTCTAGCTACATATAGGCATAAATTGTAGAGATTGAATAAAGTGCTTTGATGATCCGTGGCATCTGCCAGGGTCGCGGGTCTGCCAGGGTCGCGAGTTGCTCGAATGAGATACCGTGGCCCCTGGCACAGGCAACTGAAGGAACACGGGTGGGTTTTAGTCAGTAAAAGTCTGACACGAAGAGCGGGAGAAGTTATTTGATAATTTCCCAGCCTAAAAAAAACTGGCTAAGTGCGAGTCGGACTCGCACACGAAGGGTTCCGTACCACGAGGCAAAAACGCCGAAAAGAACACGTTTGTTGTATGGGAGCCCCCCTTAAATATTTATTTTATTTTGTTTTTAGTATTTGTTGTTATAGCGGCAAAAGAAATACATAATTTGTGAAAATTTCAACTGTCTAGCTATCGCGGTTCTCGAGATACAGCCTGGTGACAGACCTGGTGACAGACGGACGTACAGTTGGACGGACAGACGGGCGGACAGATGGACGGACAGATGGACGGACAGGCGGACGGACAGGCGGACGGATTGTCGGACGGACAGACAGAAGGACAGACGGATGGACAGACGGACTGATGGACGGACCGACGGACGGACCGACAGACGGACAGACGGACGGACAGACAGATGGGCAGACGGACGAACAGACAGCGAAGTCTTAGTAATAGGGTCCCGTTTTTACCCTTTGGGTACGGAACCCTAAAAAAAGATCCGTGGCATACCTTATACCCTGGCCGTGATTACCCACTTTAAACATTCAGAGTGATTATTTAAATTTCAAACATAATAATAATTATAAGCAACAAGATGTACAGACGCCAGCACATCAAGCTACTACAATCTTTCAAATTTCTTTAATAGATTTTCAACTTTATCGCTACAGCATAAGTTTCAAGGTTGATTGGGAAAAATTGACAGTTTCGGGTAGCTTGATGTGCTGGCGTCTGTACCTAAGCAAGTTAAAAAAAATGGCCAAGTGCGAGTCGGACTCGTACACGAAGGGTTCCGTGCCACAAGGCAAAAACGCCGAAAAAAACACGGTTGTTGTATGGGAGCCGGACCCCTTAAATATTTATTTTATTCTTTTTTAGGGTTCCGTAGCCAAATGGCAAAAACGGAACCCATAGAGATTCGTCATGTCTGTCTGTCTGTCCGTCCGTATGTCACAGCCACCTCCGAAACTATAAGAACTATACTGTTGAAACTTGGTAAGTAGATGTATTCTATGAACCGCATTAAGATTTTCACACAAAAATAGAAAAAAAAAACATTACATTTTGGGGTTCCCCATACTTAGAACTGAAACTAAGAATTTTTTTTTCGTCAAACCCATACGTGTGGAGTATCTATGGATAGGTCTTCAAAAATTATATTGAGGTTTCAAATATCATTTTTCAGTTTGCGCGAGAGACACTTCCGAAGTGGTAAAATGTGTGTCGGGCCCTGTAACTTCTAAAATAAGAGAATGATAAAACTAAAAAAAATATATGATGTACAATAGCATGTAAGCTTCCACCGAAAATTGGTTTTAACGAGATCTAGTAAGTAGTTTTTTTTTAATACGTCATAAATCGTAAACCGCAATTTACCTTTTATTCAATAATCTCAAATATAAAAATAATAAAAAAAACATTTAGTTTCATAAACATAAACCCTATGCATAAACCCGGATGTTACGGAACCCTCGGTACGCGAGTCCGACTCGCTCTGGCCCGGTTTTTTAGTATTTATTGTTATAGCGGCAACAGAAATACATCATCTGCGAAAATTTCAACTGTCTAGCTATCACGGTTCATGAGATAAAGTCTGGTGACAGACTGACGGACAGTGGAGTCTTAGTAATAAGGTCCCATTTTTACCCTTTAAAAAAATATGGGTATAACGTGATCAACTTTGAACGTAATATCTCGGAAACGTGACACTTTTCGGTGTTTGTTCCTATTATATTTTCCGTTTGTATCGATGTCAGCTATCGATTTTATTAGGCTTCATGAGTATCCGACATAAAAAAAATGCGGCAGAAACGGAACATAAACGACCGTGCCTTTTGATAGGGTTTTTGTGTTTGATTTTTTCGCTGCTTTAAGGGATTGCAGCCCTGAGTAGGACTTGGGTCATTTCTTTTTTAGGGTTCTGTACCCAAAGGGTAAAAACGGGACCCTATTACTAAGACTTCGCTGTCTGTCCGTCTGTCTGTCACCAGGCTGTATCTCAAGAACCGCGATAGCTAGACACTTGAAATTTTCACAAATTATGTATTTCTGTTGCCGCTATAACATCGAATACTAAAAACAAAATAGAATGAATATTTAAGGGGGGCTCCCATACAACAAACGTGTTTTTTTCGGCGTTTTCGCCTTGTGGTACGGAACCCTTCGTGTGCAAGTCCGACTCGCACTTGGCCAGTTTTTTTTTGTTTTCCTTCTACTTAGTTTAAATCATGATCTGGCAGTTTGAGTAATTTACGCGGCCTACCCAAATGTCCTTTCTTTGGTATTGGTCGTCGCATCGTTGAGCTCCTCATGCTCTGAGTTGAGCTGCACGATTTTTGACAAACGCGTGCACTGATTGGACAGGTCCACTCAATCTGTGTGGTTCTTTCCTCAAAAGACCATTTCAGACACCAATCTACATGGTCTTCACACGATCTGACCTAGATTTTGTCTGGACTGTAAAAGAGACTGTGACCTCTGAGTTTGTTTCGGCCTTTCTTCTCAGAATAGTCAGATAGGAAACGCCGACCTCATCTAGTTTAAAAAAATATAATTGACGTGTAAAAGTGTTCAAAATGGCGCGGCAGTAGGTATCTATGCTTGGCTCCATATAAAAATATTGACCCCCCCCTCCTTACTATCCATCCTACTAATAATTCATACTAATATTATAATGCGAAAGTATTTCTGTCTGTTACCTATTCACGCTTACATCGCTGAACCGATTTAGATGAAATTTGGTAGGTATAGAGATAGTTTGAGTCCCGGGAAAGGACATAGGATTGTGTTTATCCCGATGTTCCCACGGGATCGAAACTTACGCCAGGTAAAATCGTAGGGCGCTACTAGTAAGAAACAGAGACAAACAGACAGACACACTTTCGCATTTATAATATTAAGTAGGTAGATAAGTACCTTTTCATCTCTCATACTCGGAAAGTAGTGTTTGTTTGATCCGAATAGCGGGTGGAAAACGCTGCTTCCCACCCTCGGGCGGGAAATACTCATAGTAATTGCTTCCCTCCCTAGGGCGGAAATGAAATTTGAAAATAGAACTCATTTTAGTTAGGTAGTCAGCTCAGTCAGACCATACGACACCCTTAATTGATTATGTAAATATTTATTATGCTACCTATCAAATCTTATGAATGTGCGTTAACTAGGAGAGTTGCATAAAAAGCTCATTATGTTAACGCCATTAAATCTTTCATATTTAGCGCACAAGTTAATAATTTACCTTGAATAAATTCAACATACTTAAGTACGATAATCACCATTTTGATGTCAGTTGTGGTCGAGGCTAAAAAACATAAAAATTGGGGATTTCGAACATCCTGACTTTACCATATGGGGCTGTGAATATACATCATTTAATTATTTGACGAATTTATCCATAGTTAAAGATAAATAAGTAGTGGTAATGAAGTTTTTTTGATATCTAATGTCGAAGTTTCGCGCCAATCGTGTGTGCTTACATTTTTACTTTTTACAAATTTCACACACACAGATGTAGATAAGATTTAAAATGTGACAAATGTAATTGATAATATTATAAACAACACGAAAATGCCCAGGTTTTAACGTAATATTCAAACACAGGTTCAATAATACGTATTAATCATTACCACTGCTCAATTTGTGTTCAGAATCGCCGACCATTATTATTTTTTTTATTGCAATGATGTGTGAAAGCGATTATTCCGAATATTTTTTTTTTTTAATTTTGATTGACTCGAGTAATTAATATGACGAATGTAATCGATACTTATTTGAAAATAATAAAGTTATTTTAAGCAATAAATACAACAAGCATTGTTTATAATAATGATGTATGCTTTTCTAATATCATTTCAATCTCTTCTAATATCATGTCAATAACAGACAGGCGGACATAGGTACCTCATTTACTGAATTTCGCGCCGAAATGCTTCTATAATTGAATTTATATTCGGAATGCGCTCGCTATTTAAAATTATTTTAATTTATTGGATAATTATTTATTGTGGATTTTATTTTTGATACTTTCTAATAGTTTAGTACAGAATTCCCAGTAAACATTTTTTAGGTAGGTTTTCCAGAAGTTTTTTTTGAGAATGATGATAATTAATTAATTCTATAGATTGGATATTCTGCAAACACTTTACATTTCAATACATTTTGTTAGTTTAGAGAGTTTTTAATGTTTCTACAATTTTTTTTCATTTTTTTATTGCGAGTATCGATTAGGCTGTATGCAAGTTTTGAATCGAAATAAGAAAGTTGGGTGGACGGTCAGCACTAAAAAGTGTCACGTCGCAACACAATTTTTAGTAATTTTTATCAAGATTATCGTGTTTTCTAAGTAATTTATGAAAAATGGTAAAAGTAAGAATGCAGTCAGAATGATAATAATACGGGCCCTAGTAAGCGGGACGGCCCGCGGTGGTGACACAGAATCTACTCATGTGGCGGTGACGTGGTGTGTTCCATACTTCAAATTTAAAAAAGACTAATAAATAGGTACCTATCATTCATGTAATTATTATCAATAAATATTTTAGAAAAACTACTAGTTTTTACTTTCCTTAAATTCGAAATGAAAAGTAGAGTGTTTAACGCGGGTGAAAGTCATCAATTCCCACTCGGACTATAGCCGCCCTCGCTGCGCTCGGGCGTCTAAATGCCTCGTATGGGAATTGATTCCTTCCGACCCTTGTATAACAATCTACTATTTCCTAATAATATTATGCTTCCTTTCTTTAGCGTCGCCTCAGTTTATCTTGTAAGGAATCCCTAGGTGTAGTAGGTACGGTACGGAATTTCAGCGGAACGAGATCTCAGAATGAAATGGTACTGTCTCAGAAACTAGACACATCAGAAATAAAGGATCATTATTCAAAAATACCTCGCATATATCACGTCTTCACGCCAAAATATGTTCGTCACCGTCAGCGGGGTAATAGCGTACCAAAGTCAACATCTGCCTAGGCTTTTCACAACTATGTTGGGGTCGGCTTCCAGTCTAACCGAATGCAGCTGAATACCAGTATTTTACATGGAGCGACTGCCTATCGCTCCACAACCCAGGTGCTGGGTAATACCCATTTGAATTTGGAAATATAATAAAAATGGTATGGGCCTGCTTCCAACTTTTATTTAATTTAAAATGGGGTTGTTTTTAGGTTTTTAATTTTTTTTTTATTACTTTTTTTATTTCCAGCTTTTTAGTTTACAAATGTGAAAGATTTTGCAGACGATTAAGTTCTTGGTACGTGTTTTTTTTACGATTTGTCACTTCGAATTACTTTTAACCATATAAGTTGTATATATTTTTGTAATCATCTTTTAAAACCCTTTATTTTGACACCCCACTCGATAGATTTTGAAAAAAAAAAATTTGAAGACATAATAGGGCGCCAAAAATCGGTCACTTTAATTTTTTTTTTCAATTTGTTATATCCAGTGTCACTTACAACTAAGACTAATCAAACGGCACCTCTCAAGCTGAAATCGATCAAGCCGTTAAGGCTACAGAGCGTGCCAAAGAAATATACTTACATACACTCGAAACGTACATAGGGGAAGCCCGGGCAAGAAGCATAGTGCGGGTAAGAAGAATAACAAATTTTTCCATAAACATATAATAGATAGCGCTATTAACATTTTCTCTAGTCGTGACACATACGATCGGTAATGCCATGGCAGTTCAACCCAAACAATACGCGAGTGCATCTGTTGTGGAAGGGGAAAAAAAGGATTATCGTTGTTTTGTTACGATTTTTGTAAAGGTTTGCACACAAACTTTTTGTATTAGTCATCAGTTGTCTATAAAGATGTATTGTATATTCAATTGCACGTTTATTTAGGTATTATTTGTGATCGTTACTTTTTGTTTACCTACTAAAAACAATTCAAGTTTTCACTTGTTTCTAATATTAGAGTGTTGGGCAAAATGGATATGGGCAAAATGGTTAGGTATTCCGTTTTGCTCAGAGCAAGCATATTATAAGTATTAGTTACCACTACCATTACAAATGCCATTTCTGAGTTAGCAGGCCCCAGAAAAACTAAAACTAAAATATTCTCAGTCAAATAACAAAACAAAAATCCGAAACCAGATTTTTACGGTTTAGTGTGCGCTGACAAATACACTGAACCACTAGCGAAAGATTGGATTCAGTGTAATCAGTGCATTTGGGCGCATAAAGACTGCACTTTATTATGTAGGAGTTGGCAGCTACTTCTGTGATGAATGCGAACACTGATCTAAGCTAGTTCTACTTATCCTTTTTGCCCGACCCCACCGGGCAAAACCGATAATTGATACCTTTTGTTAATGCTCAAAATTATTATAGAAATTGTTTAAGTTTTTGAATTTTAATGATTATTTTTCAAAGACGATTAAACATAGTACAAATTAAAAGTACAAAGAGTTCTATTGATTATTAGATTGTGGTTTTATTTGCAGTACCCCTTAACATATTCGTCTTGCCCGGGCTTCCCCTACACTCGAAAAACATAAGCCTCCTTCTGGCGCAGTCGGGTAAAAACATAACCCTCCTGGCGCAGCTCGCAATCGGGTAACAAATCTACTTAATGTTTTCTGTATCGCCGTCCGTCTAGCTTCAAGCTTGTCTGCTCATTGCTCAATCCAATCTCCTTTACCTAAGTACCGACTTAGCATTCTGAGAATTATTCTTATTTAGGCATTGCGTCGTAATGTCAATACCGCAGAATGATGAAAGAATTATTGAAAACGTGACAGATAAACTAATATTTCTTGTTATAAATATTTCATAGACAGCTGTTGATGGTCCAGATTTACGAATAAAGGAACAAATAAATAAGAATAATAAATAAAGGTCGCGGGTCAGAACCCAGACAGGTCATCACCACTGCTCTCAAAAACGGTGTCTCGTGAGGAAACCGGCATGTCTTAGGACCAAAAATTCGAAGATTTCCGCACCGGGCTCGAGTGGTGGATTATGGCCCACCCTATCCCTCTCAGAGATATGAGGCCTGTGTCCCAGCAGTAATATTATAATCTATGATTATGCTACTTATATTTTACAAAACGGCCAGGCCATAACAAATATAAGGGTTGAAGTCAACTCGACGTTGGACAAAAGTGTATGCTTTTTTGATATTTGTTATCAAGTAATTAAACATAGTTTTCTATGCAGTAGTCTGCTCAGTGCTGTAGCTTTAAATGCTTCTTCGAGTCCTCACTTGATAAAGGAAATAATTTTAAAACGGACAAATATATAAAAGACTTGACTGTAAAAGCCTAATTTCAACCGCGCCGCCGTCGCCCTCTAGCGTCACATGCGTAAAACGAAAGTCTCAACATGGCGGCGCGGCGGCGCGGCGTAATATCATGTGACAAAGACTGATGAATTGACTATTACGTTGTTAATTTGTGGGTAATGGAGTGTTGTTACAAATTGGGGGGTTGTGTGAAGGTGGGTGTATACAATGGACCATTTTGGGCCATATGAGGCAACTGCTACACTACCTAAAGCACATTTCTTATTCCTTAATTTTATCATGAAATGCCTCTGATTGATTAACGCACCAGAGCAACCTTATTTCATGCAATTTGGGGTACCTAGTTGACAAAAGTCTAAAGTCAAAAGTAATCTTCTGGGCACGCTCGTTCCATCATAGACCTCATCCATCTCTTTCCATCAGGCGTGACCGAGATCAAGAGCGGGCGCCCATTCAGCAATAAAAACAAAAAAATCACGAAAAAAAAAAACAGCTGTTTCATATAAAACTTCAATACCTACTTGACCAAAATATATGAAACAGCAGATTTTTTTTCCAGCGGTGCTATTCTGTAAAAATCTCACCGTGTAAAAATCAATCCGACCGGCTGATTTCAGAGTTGGTCCCTTAGTAAAAATTGTTCATATGCATGGGTAGAACAACCTGTAAAAATTTGGATGGTGATAAAAAATCTCCCTGCATAGCTACTAATACTTATCCCCATGGGAAGAAGGCGTGAATTCATGCATACATAATAATATGTGTACATACTTAGAATTTTGTCTGTGTGGTGCCGGACTTAAAGAATTGCACCACCCCTTACTTCCCGTGGGTGTCGTAAAAGGCGACTAAGGGTCTTACCGGAGAATGGGCAGCAGCGTTCTCTATTTATTCCACCATCATACCATACTGCGATCGCCAACCCGCCTGCCAAGCGTGGCGATTATGGCAAACTCCCCCCCCCCCCCAAATTTGGGGGAGGCCTATGTCCAGCAGTGGACGTCTATCGGCTGAAATGACGATACTTAGAATTTAAGCAGCACTTTGTTATATTTCTTGTCCCTTTTCTACCCAATAGAATTCGCTTTTAGAAACAAAGCAACAGCACGATACGATTTCAGCTTATCCTTTCTTGAACCTAACTTAGTTCTAAAACAGTTCAAATTCTAGACGTTTCTATGCAAATACTAAACTTGGTGAATACTAACACAAAGCGGTCTGTACAATGTTTAAAAGTGCTGACAATAAAGTCAGGTCCCTAAGCGAATTTTAATACGGAATATTCTGAATCAGCTTCTGCCCGCGACTTCGTCCGCGTGAAATTTCGGTCGCATCCCATTGCCCGCCCATTGAGGTATTAAGTACTTACGTACAGTACTTACTTATATCTCAATGTGCCCGCCCGCGCTGTTCTTTCGTTTTCGCTTACCGTTCTTTCTTTTTCTTTCTGCTCGGCTCCTAAGTGTGGTAGCGTGATGTTAAATAGTCTATAACCTTCCTCAGGAATTGGGCTATCAAATGCAAAAAGAATTTTTCATATCCGACTGGTAGTTTCAGAGATTAGCGCGTTTAAACAAACAAATTCTTCAGCTTTATTATTAGTACTAGCGTCCCGCGGTTTCACCCGCGTAAATGTCGATCCCGTGGGTATATCGGGATAAAAAGTAGCCTATATGTTAATTTAGGGTGTCAGCTACCTCCATACAAATTTTTATCAAAATTGGTCCAGCCGTTTGAGCGTGAAGAAGTAACAAACATATAAACACACACACACACACATACACACACACACACTCACAAACTTTCGCCTTTATAATATTTGTGTGATTTGATATATGTATAGATTTTACACTCCAGACATTGAACGGTTTAGAGCTGATTTGAATAGAAAACTTGTGAAGAATATAGGTGTTGAAGGAGCTATTGTGTTTACTACTTGCAGCAAGTTTTCATGTCGTTTGAATGTGCGGTTTTTCTGGCATGGAAAATTTGAATTTCGCGGGCTAACTTAGCGCTTCCCCCTTAAGGGTCCTTTAGGGGGAAGGTAGGCCGCGAAATTCAAATTTTCTTACGTTTTTTGCAATATGCTGGTCAGTATTAAGTTGTACGTTGATTAAAATATGATTCACAACCGTAAAAAATATGTATTTACAGAATTATAATCTTTAGGATCAGTACCTAATTCAACTTGCTAAGTTAGTATAATTGTTAAATGTCAAGATTTAATGAAATAGTCATTCAGTGGGATTATTTGGTCTTAGAGTTGTGTTGATGACTTTAATGATTATAATTCTGTATATATATATTTTTACGGCCGCAAATCATATTTTAATCAACGTACAACTTATTACTGACCAGCTAATTGCAAAAAACGTAAAAGAAATATTCAGCTGCATCCGGTTAGACTGGAAGCTGACCCTAACATAGTTGGGAAAAGGCTAGGCAGATGATGATGTATAGTACCTCACATACAAACACGCTATACGCACAGGTATCCACACCCGAATCATAAACTCTCTCACGAACATCCTTATTTTTATTTGATACTATCTTCCACCCGCGGCTTTGCCTGCGAGGTATGTCGATAAAAACTATCGTAGGTCCTTCCCCGGATCCTATCTCTCTGCCAAATTTTATCGAAATCCGTTCAGTGGTTTAGGCGTGAAAAGGTAACATACAGACAGACAGAGTTACTTTCGAATTTATTATATTATTAGTATGGATTTTAAGTACCGTTTTGTTATATTTACTACGGAAGAGCGAAGTCTACTAAAACAGGCATTATTTGCTTAAAAGAAACACAACCCTTTTGAACTGAAGCTAAAATAAAAACTGAAACTTAAAAACATAAACATGTGTTCTTCAGGACAAAAATAACCAGATAACAGGTTAGGTAACCTGCAGAACTTGTGTCCATGTCTCTGGAGTTCTATTCCCAAATCAAGAAATCCGTATATTCAGCCGAAATTACGGGAGATTCCTACTCCGTGCTACCTACGTATATAAGATTACTTTTGGGGTTCGACCTAAGAATGAATGACACAACGATTTGACAGTGGTTTCCCGTCCAAAAAGTTAATTAATTGCATGTAGACACAGATGGAGTGACAAATTAAATTCGCAGTTCGAGTGCACTAAATTACCAGAAATCGGAGTAGGCGGCGAGAAATCGTGAGGCGAATCACATCAGCCTCTAGACAAGAAACTACACGAGGACCACGACCCTCTAACAAGAGCGCTACGAAGAAGAAAATACACGAGGACCACGTCCCTCTAACAAGAGTGCTACGAAGAAGAAACTACACGAGGACCACGTCCCTCTAACAAGAGTGCTACGAAGAAGAAACTACACGAGGACCACGTCCCTCTAACAAGAGTGCTACGAAGAAGAAACTACACGAGGACCATGACCCTCTGGCAAGAGTGCTACGAAGAAGAAACTACACGAGGACCACAAACCTCTAACAAGAGTGCTACGAAGAAGAAACTACACGAGGACCACAAACCTCTAACAAGAGTGCTACGAAGAAGAAACTACACGAGGACCACGACCCTCTGGCAAGAGTGCTACGAAGAAGAAACTACACGAGGACCACGTTCCTCTAACAAGAGTGCTACGAAGAAGAAACTACACGAGGACCACGTTCCTCTAACAAGAGTGCTACGAAGAAGAAACTACACGAGGACCACGTCCCTCTAACAAGAGTGCTACGAAGAAGAAACTACACGAGGACCACGTTCCTCTAACAAGAGTGCTACGAAGAAGAAACTACACGAGGACCACGTCCCTCTAGCAAGAGTGCTACGAAGAAGAAACTACACGAGGACCACGTTCCTCTAACAAAAGTGCTACGAAAAAGAAACTACACGAGGACCACGTTCCTCTAACAAGAGTGCTACGAAAAAGAAACTACACGAGGACCACGTCCCTCTAACAAGAGTGCTACGAAGAAGAAGCTACACGAGGACCACGTCCCTCTAACAAGAGTGCTACGAAGAAGAAACTAGACGAGGATCACGACCCTCTAACAAGAGTGCTACGAAGAAGAAACTACACGAGGACCACGTCCCTCTAACAAGAGTGCTACGAAGAAGAAACTACACGAGGACCACGTCCCTCTAACAAGAGTGCTACGAAGAAGCACAGGAAGAAGAGTCACAGAATAGTGTTCACTTCGAAATTTCGAACTGCTTTCGTACGGATCGTGTTTACGTTGAATGACAGAGAGTAGGACCCCAGAAATGGGTGATACTATTGTAACAAATCATAATGAGTTGTGGCGAAAAGTGGAAACTGTGGAATATCCTAACTTTCAACATTCATCAACGCACAGTCTGATTAACAGAAATTTTACACTTCAGGCAGCAGTCAGCCACTGAATAAATGTTATTAACCCAAAAAGTAAAATGAACACAAAACTGGATGCCCACAACTCGCCTAAAAATGTCTAAACTTGTGAATTATGTGTTTTACTGGTTTTTGCGTAATTTTTATCCGTTTTTAGGGTTCCGTACCTCAAAAGAAAAACGGAACCCTTATAAGATCACTTCGTTGTCCGTCTGTCAGTTCGTCAGTCAAGACCCTTTTTCTCAGTAACGTGTCGAGTTATCAAGTTGAAATTAATATCAAATACTCAGGGCTACAATCCCTTGAAGCATTGAATAAATAAAACTTCTAAGGCAACGCAATCAAAAGATCGGCAAACAAATCTTCCGAAAACAAAACCTAAAGGGTACTTTCCCGTTGACCGAGAATCATGAAATTTGGCAAGAAGCAATGTCATGTAGCACAAGTAAAGGAAAAAATCCGAAAACCGTTGTAATTACATTACAAAAAATATTTTAAAACTATTTACATAGGTACCTACAAAGTGCGGAGCCCACGGTGCGCGAGTCCGACTCGCACTTGACAGTTTTTTTGCGATGCGTTGTTAATTTATGTGACAGAACATTTTGGAGTAAGGACCCGAGAAAAAGGAAAGGATGCGTGCTCAAATACGTTTGCTTATTTTGTTAAAAATAATGAGTTGCGCGCGCAAAATTGGAGGGAAAGAGCTGAAGAATGTTTTCATGTAATTTCTTTTGGAAAGACGATGTCTCCGAGGTATTTTTACTGTTTCGTGAATATTAATGAAAATGGATGTCGTTTCGCATACTTATTAATATTACCAACGATATTATACGTACGATGTTAATAAACCAACGGGGTAATTACGTAAGGAGAATTATAAAACGATCGATTTAAAAAAATTTTGCGACTGGTGATGATTTATTAAAACAGTTTTTAATAAATAACTTGAGCGGTATGAACTTGAGTAAGCGAAAAATTAACTAAACTAACGACGAATATAATTAATAATAAAATCCAGAACGAACTTACAAAAAGTGGGTTGTGATTAATCCATTTCAGATATTAAAATTCTAGCCGTGCGACTAAATTACTAAGTGAGCGATTAAAAATACAGAGAGGGCCCAACTTCAATATTAAGATAGAGACGATTTTTCCAATTGAGGTTTTACATAACGAACTACTAAAAAGTTCACTTTAAGCAAAGGGCACCCCGAGGTTAGGTTTGGGGCCCCGCGAAGCGGGGCTCCGTCGACATAGGATGCAAGCGCGAAAATACCGTTATGATGACTTTGGTTGGACTGGTTTAGAAAATGTATTATAAAATGATATTTAAGATAAAATGACGCTCAGTATAAATCAATTATTTGCCAAATATTGAAAAAAATGCAGGACCTACGTCCTGCATTTTTTTTGACACTCAAACAAATATTAGGTCTCTCAAATATTATGAAGCTTCTCATTTTGTATTTTGAGTAACTCAAATTAATGTTTGTAAGTTGCTGTTCTGTTGATTTCTCGTCACTCGCAGTCAGTCGCTCACTTAGTAATACTATAACGTAAATTAATTATTTTTGTCACTTGAAACTTTAATTTACAAAGCCCGTCACAGACGTAGCTATAATATACGGGTTATTGGCAAAACATTAACAACCAAACAATAAACATTAACATTAACAACTTTTACTATGGGACCAAACCTGAAATCACGAAAAAAAAATCTGCTGTTCCCTACATTTATGTTCGTATAACTCGTCAAAATGTAGGAAATAGCAGATTTTTTTGCGATTTCAGGTTTACATATTAATTATTAATATGAATCATAGCAAGGTATATTACGAAATATTTTCTATAGATATAAATTTGCGAGTGACCGCACACGCAGCTATAATATATTTCTATGACGTCCCCAAAATATGTCGACATATATATTATCTCGGTATATTTTGGCATAGGACGATAGACGCATAGGACAAGGACGACCGCAGACCGAGTGAGGGCAAAATATATATTATAGTATAGCTCCCGTGTGTGGTAGCTTGCTATACTATAATATATATCTCGATATATTCATATATATTATAGCTACGGCTGTGACAGGCTTAACAGTAGCACTGGCTTTCATTTTGACAGCTCAACAACATTAATTGGTAGTGCAATTATGGTGCTGCTCGGTTTTATTGCTACCATTTTCTGATAGGTAGGTACTGTAGAGATGATAGCCTCCATGGCGTTTCCATGAAACCTCCGCGAGTAGTTTCTAAGTTGATGGTGTAAGGGCCCGATCGTACCACAACCACAACTACACCACAACGACAACATGTGGACAGGCGCTAATTTGTATAAAAATTAATAGTTTATTCACACAGACCACATATTTTGACGGTCAAAGTTAACCATGTGGGCGATGCCGACCACACCAAGGCCATGTTGCAGCCACAACGCAGACACAACGATCTGTCTTTCTACAAACACTACTAGTGTTTGTAGAAAGACAGATCGTCTAGTGTTACACTAGCCACATCGCAACTACTAGCGACAACACAACTGCAAGAAGTTGCACACTACGTACGAAACGTACCACGCACCAGTGCTTGGACCACATTTTGTCGCTGCGATATGGTGTGATAGTGGTACGTGTGAACGGGCCCTAAAGTGTATTTCAAATAAACTTGCGATAAATGTCATTCAACCACCCTGTACCAAAAAGTCCAAATAACTTACGATAGATATCGTTCGTCATACAAAACTGTCGCTAACATTGCATCGGTTGAGTTTCATAATACCAAACACGGAGTAGGTAAGTCAATGTTTTGATCGTGTTACCGACACTGCCATTTTTTTCGTATGGTTTGGAAATATTGGGATACATTAGTAGAAGGAGGTGAACAAACTTTATCGCAAGTTTATTTGAAATGAACTTTAATGAGACAAACACTACTTCATAATGTCATATTTTGAAGTTAGAAAACAATAGGGGTGAGCTTAAAAAAGAGCTCTTAAATAATGTAAATTAATATACATCTTCTATACATACAGGAAAAGTTTTTAACCAGTGCGCAAATTTTTTTTGGTGGCTCAGTGTAAGCAATAGAACACATTTCCATTTTTAGTTTATGACTTTTTTTTTTTCATTTTTCCACTTTGTCCCAATTTGAAATAAGCAAGACATGGATATAATTTAATAGTAATACTATGAATGAGCATGAATGAAAACACGAAGGCCGCCGGCCGCTGGACCATGCCCAGCGCACGAGAGGGGGGTGCGGGGGCATGCGGCGCGGCGCCGGCGTTTGATAAACAAAACGCATGCACATGCAGTACGTCACTTGCGGAAGCGGAGGTCGGATGTCCCTTCGCCGGAGTTCGCCGTCCCTGCGCGCGTGCCGCGTACTAGACTAGCGTAGTGACAATGTCTCATTTTACTCACCGCGAGTATTATGAAATGGTGCGAGTGTATTTGTTAAGCAATGAAAATTTACGAGCAGCACGAAGAAGATACGAAAGGGAGAGCGTACCTCGTATGCGAGCCGAAGGGATCCTCAATCCCACGGTCCCTAATGAGAGGACAATTTTAGCAGCAAACCAAGGTGTATGAAACAAGTGAAATGCCTAGATGACTTGAAAGAAAAAATAATTAACGCTTTCAATGAAGTAAAAAGTGGTGTTAGTGTCCTAAACAAACTAAATGCTTACTTATTTAAACGTGCACGTTTATGCCTTCAAAAAGGAGGAGGTCACTTCGAACAATACCTAAAATTATTGTGATTAATAAAATGTAGAGGTAAGAAGAAATTATAAACAATCTTAGTGTCTTAGGTTATCTTTGATTAGACATTGACGCAAATTGTATGTCTAAGTACCTATCATACCTAAATGTTTTATTTTGAATGGACTAAAACGTATTACTTTCTTACTTATTATGATTTATTTTCTGCATTTTGATGGTCCTAAGCCCATGAAAGTATGAAGGATAATTTGGAATTTACGAAAAATTACGTTTACAAATAACTTTACACAGTCTAAACTTAAAAAATTGTAGCGCTAAACTGGGGTCAATAATCCGCGAGCGCGCGTGAGTACTTCTGATAGCAGCTGGCGCGTCAGGCGACCGGTCGACGCGCGGCGTGAATCGGGCGACCGGTCGACGGACTGGCAAGCGACGTCCATAAAATAAATTTCTGAGTAAACAAGTCTCGTAAGCGTTAACTTAATTTTTTACTATTGAAACATATCAAAACAAAAAATACGTGTTTATTAAAATATATTCAAGTTTATTATGTCAAAATTTGCGCACTGGTTAAAAACTTTTCCTGTATAATAAAATTGTAGAAAACTGGTGTCTGTACAATGGAAATATATAAAAAAAAACTAGCAGGGGTTGTTATTATATCGATGCCGAACCCGAAATTGTAATTAATTTTTTTTTGTCTGTTTGTCTGTGTGTTTGTGCACGCTAATATCAGAAACGGCTTATTCGATTTAGATGCGGTTTTCACTAATATATTGAAGTAAGCTTCACTTAACATTTAGTGTTTATTTCATGTCAATCGGTTCATAAATAAAAAAGTTATGTCAATTTAAAGAATCACGGCGAATATTTGTTAGGGTATTCTATCAGAGTACGTACACGCCTCGCGCCTGCGCGTTCGTGGCTATAATATAAAGCTCGCCTGAGTTTGTTTCGGCCTTTCTTCACAGAGTAGTTAGATAGGAAAAGCCGATCTCATCAAGCTTAAATAATAATAATCTGATCCAGCCTGTCCCATCTTGCTGCCCTCTCCCAGCGACGCCCTAAGCCGAGGTTTGTACCCCACAGGGGGTGCCCTTAGCGTGTAGTCGCTTAGTATAGTAGATAATTGCCTCTGGCTGGAGGCTTTTTTTTTCTGGTGGGGAAATTATCAAATGACTCCTCCCGCTCTGGGCAGAGCGGAAGGGTGTGTCAGATTCTTACTGACTAAAACACACCCATGTTCCTTCCTTAGCCCTTTTTGTTCCGGGGTAGCGGTAACCCTTTCGGACAATCCCACTGCCCCGACAGGCTTCGGCCCTGTCGGGCCCCTTCTCTGTTGCTGACATCTCTTTGAGGCGCGCGTGGAACACGTAAGCGTCCGGCACGGGCCGGGTCCTGGTTGGACGGTGAGCTACCTATTACTCTCCGCCCGCAGGCCCGCGCCTACGGTGGCCGGGAGTCGTCACGCGGCTACCGACGCCCGGAGCGTCTCCCGCGGCGGCTGGGACGGGAGGCTCTCTCCCTAAGCCGTCCCGCCACCTCCTTCGCTAGCATGACTGCTTCGCAGAAGGAGGTGATCGTCTCCCACTCCCTCTCGCCTCGGACCATGGCTTGCACCAGGGCCGAACGCGAGAGGTCGCCGCCGCTGCCGATCGCCTCTACGAGGACACGGCGGTGCTCCACACAAGCGGGGCAGAACTCCACCGTGTCCTCTCGGCGATCCTGGCAATTGTGACACCCGGGCGTTTCCTCCCGCCTGATGATGTGCAGGAACCTCCCAAAACTTCCGCGTCCGGTGAGGACCTGCGTCAGGCGGTACGAGATGCCATAGTCAAAAAAAAAAACGCGCCGCTGTCATAAGGATTCAGTTATTCGTAGCGAACGCACGTATCCTGGAGAGTATAGGCGAATAGTTGCTTTCGATTATTGCGATTCGCTTGAATACTGACTGTTTGCATATTTCATTTATCGATACCTTAATTCGCAAACCAGCCAACTCCACATTTCGTCAAAAATATTTTTGTTTAGTTAATAGGCATTGTTACTATATTTGCCTATTAACTAAACAAAAAAAATATTTTTGACGAAATGTGGAGTTGGCTGGTTTGCGAATTAAGGTATCGTTATTTATATTTTAGGGTTTGTACGATAAGTTCTTTTTCTTAATTTTCTTTAAAATTTTGTAAATAAATATTGTAAGTATTTGGTATAGGTTAGGCGGTTCTTTACTTGATTTTTGGGTATTTACTTATCTTAATTTTTATTTAGGGTTTGTAAATAAATATTGTAAGCATTTATTATAGGTTAGGCATTTATTTCCCTAATTTTCGGTATACTTATCTTAATTTGTATTTAGGGTTTGTATATAAATATTATAAGTATTTGGTATAGGTTAGGTATTTCTTTTCTTGATTTTCTTTATTAAGAGTCGTTTTACAGTCCACTAGCGCCGCCAATCGAAAAAATGTCATAACTCGTAAATAGAATAAAAAATACAAAATGTGGTCTATTATTACTGTAGAAAAGGCAATAACGTAATTTTATAACACATTTTCAACACTTGAAATATAGCTGTATAGCTAAATCGTGCATTTGTAACAAAAACGGCCGTTTATGTTTTGAATGCACGATTTAGCTAAACAGCTATATTTCAAGTGTTGATAAGGTGTTATACAATTACGTTATTGCCTTTTCCACAGTAAGAATAGAACATATTTTGTATTTTTGATTCTATTTACGAGTTATGACATTTTTTCGATTGGCGGCGCTAGTGGACTGTAAGAGGCCTCTTAAGTATAAGTTCATTAGCTCAGATTAGTAATTAATTTTTCTAGCATTTCTTTTGTTTTATAAAGTTAGTACGTTTGGTTTACACGTCTTAACACTTATTACTTAAACTGTGATAATTTTAGACTGTATAATAATCTGTAAGTAACTGTGTGTTAAGTAGTAAGTAAGTACTATTTTATTGTAAGAATGCCTCGAAGAAGATCCAACCTCTCCCAATGTAGCAGAAATGCTAAAACAATGAGATTAGTTCGATCACAGGAATCTGAGGAAGGTCGTGAGGCAAGGCTCTCTGCAACTCGGGAACATCATGCTAGGTTTCATGCTGCAGAAACTTCGACTCAGCGAGAATCTCGACTGAGTTCAAATCGTTCTCGAATGATGACAACTCAAATAGGGAAAACGTGGAACAACGAAAGACACGTTTATCTGTCGATCGCGAAGCTCACGCGCTATCGCGTGAGTCTAAGACTTTTGCTGACAGGGAAACCCGCCTGAGCTCCCAGACAGTACGGACAACAAATGCTCGATCCCAGGAGACACAGGACGAACGGGAAATACGTCTCACTGCCGATCGTGAAGGTCATGCACTATCGCGTGAGTCTGAGACTTTCACTGATAAGGAAATTAGTCTGAGTTCTCAGAGGGTTCGGACAGCAAATTCTCGGTCTCAGGAAACACAGGAAGAACGAGAAATACGTCTCACTGCCGATCGTGAAGCTCAAGCACTATCGCGTGAGTCTGAGACTTTCACTGATAGGGAAATTCGCCTGAGTTCTCAGAGGGTTCGGACAGCAAATGCCCGGTCTGTAGACGGTTTATGTAATTCAAAATATGCTGCCCGAAAAGTCACTATTCCACGCGGACGAAGTCGCGGGCACAGCTAGTCAATTTAAATAATTATATCATTTAAAATACGCATTTAGTTAAGCTAAATATTTATATTAATACACGATACGACTACAGATGTTAACCCTAACCTCTCATTTCCTGGAATCTCTCTCTTTGCCTAGCCTTGAGAGCAGTGGTGGCCCAGTGGTGACAGCCGCGACTTACGAGTTGTAGGTCGTAGGTTCGAACCCAGACAAACGCTTTACTTTGTGTAAATTATTTTCATCATCACTGCTCTTAAAACGGTGAAGGAAAACATCGTGAGGAAACCGGCATGTCCTAGAACCAAAAATTCGAAGACATGTCACATCTGCCAACCCGCACTGGGCCTGCGGGGTTGGATTATAGCCCACTGCCTCTCACAGATTGTGTGTGTGTGTGTGATTTGTGTGCCTAGCCTTATCACATTTCATTTAGGGTCGGCTCTCATCGTCATTCTTCGCCGGATGTTTCGGTTCTAGATCGTCGAGTCACTTGGGCTTTCTTCAGCTCGTTGTTGACTACAGACTACCTAGTGAGAATGGGTCTACCGCGCTTCTTTGGACCTGAATTCACGTGTGTGTGAATTCAAGGAGTTTCTCATTTACTGGAATCTTAAAAAAAAATAGGCGTAATTTATTTCTGGATCACACATTAACTAAGTAGATAGTTATATTGTAGATAACAGTTTTTATTAAGCACAAACGTTATGTCCCCCTATTAAAGAATGTACGACACGGGTAGAATTCATTTACTAAAGCTTAATGGAACATAAAAGACTCATTAAAATTTAACGAGGCGTTTTTGTGAACACGGAGATGTGTGGGGAACTAGTTTTACCCGAGTACCTGGGTGTTATTCCGTAGAAACTCAATTTTTTTAAGGGTCCTATAATACTGATGAAGAACGCTACTCGTAAAAGTACCTTTTATAGTTCCCTTCATATATACGTATAGTTTTTATAATAGTGTGTAAAGATACCGCTTCGTAGACGAGCGCTGGTCGTTATTACGGCCCAAGCAGCAAAATTATCCTATAGTGCAGATGTTATAGGCCTTCAGTACTTATAATGTTCTCTTAACGGTCCTGGTATTTGCTGCGACGCTTGCTTGATATAAGCTTGGGTGACCTATAAAAGTATCGCGAGGGTGTAAATGCACTCAAGAGTAGATAAACTGGTAAGCTATACTTATAACTGCTAACAAGAAGCATTATAGAACTACTATAAGTAAAGTACGCCAATAAGAGTGACAAACAGAATTAAACATACTGGAAACTATTTGCATTTATTACTTGGTTTTGTAAGGCTTTATAAGTTCACTTTACAGAACAATTATAAGTAAAATGAAGCGGTTCTAAAGTGGTATAAATCAATTTTGTTATAATCTTAACACGATTATAAAGGTTTAATATAATATACTTAGTATCCAAAACTATATCCGTGGTGTCCTGTACAAGAATACATTGGTTTATAATGGTCTTGCAAATGCTATTATGGTGTCGGTTTCTAGATTTGTATCTGGCGAAGAACGAATCGTAGAAATAGAAGGTTCCTTACAAAATAGTTACTGTGAAAATTTTTGACAAAATGTTTATATTAACAATTCTGCACAAAACGACGTTTTATCGATAAAAAGCGATTTAAATTTAGACTTAAAAAATTGTATTAGAACCTGTGCAAGAAGATGAAAGCGATATTGAAAACTATTACAATTTTCAACCACATAGTGATCTTAGAAAATGGGCTGTAGAATACAAAATACGACATGCGACATTAAATTCTTTATTGTAAATATTGAATATAAAGATTGAAGAGGATGCCTGTACACTTCTTGACACTAATAAAGAAAATCTGGATATTACTAATTCAGCGCCAGAAGAATATTTTTCGATAATTACCGTTCCATCCGAAGAGGTTTCTGTAATATAAATATTCGAAAATCCGTTTTTAGTCAAAAAGCGATCGACGTCCAGAAACATTACCATTTTCAATGCTGACAGCTAAACAAAAACAATAAAATAAGACATAGGTAATCGTCCGTTTATAGAAATATTTGCGGAACTCTAATTCCAAACAATATGGCCAAGCAATGGTTCTGATATTTACCATTTTTAAACAAAGTACACCTATAACGGTTTGTTAATGTATTTTTGAAAACCAACTTTGTCAAAATGGCGACTTTTCGTTGTATGTATTACTGAAACCAACATTATTTTAAAATTCAACTAAATGAAAACGCTTTTTTCAAGGGGCGTGTAAAAATTTTGATAAAAAACTTATTATACTTCACCGAAAATATACGTGCGCCATGCACATTAAACACATTATACACCTTGACTTCTAACACTCTACTCATATTGATACTCTAGATAATATCTATTTATAATAAGAAATGGATGCACATCTTACCTTTATCAATATTAATCTTTACAAATGTCATTCACCAATTCACAACATTTTTTTGAGCTTGTAAGAGATTCACTGTGTACGTTATTGTTGTGTTTGGTTCCATTAAGCGCTGATAGTTAGCTTCGCGGGAGCAAATAGTTTTACGAAGTCCAACTATAGAGTCGTTATTGGTCAAAGTGGTGTTCACCAAGTCTACTATAGATATTTAATTAGGTAAAATACGCCTATAAATTGGGCCCTTTTCCGTGGTTATAATTGCTTACTATTCCGTTATAGTCCTAATGAAATGATGGTTCCAGGACAATTACTAGACCACATTTTGCTGCTTGGGGGCTGTCATCAAAAACTGTCATTTTCACTAGAGTGCGCGCAAAGTTTGCGCGCGACGTTTGACCTTCAAGATTATAACCCTGCCGGCACTTTTAATCACTTTCGGCATAATGGTGTTGATTATTTGCTTTGGAAAAACGGAACGCAGCACACTCTCTTTAAACCTGATATAGACGATTTTTTCGACGATTATTATTATGATTTCGATCGCGCGTAGACTTATTTAGCGCGCACTCTAGTAGGTACTCCTATTTGACATTAAAATGTGTCAAAAATCGCTCCGTAGTTGGACAGTCGAAATTGAGTGACGTTCATTGTTTTCCTACGAAACCAAAACTTAACCAAATGCAATATACCAAATTAACACAGACAATGACGGTTCCAAAGTATAAGCCACGCAGTCAGACCGCGGCCATGTTTCCTGCCTGATTTCGCGCCAACTAGAGAATTGCCTCAACTCCACAGACAACACAGTTCACGATTTATGCGCCCACTTGTTTTGTCTTTGGTTAAACTACACCAAAGAGATTGTATATCTTCTGTTTAAATGTTATCCTGAGTGTAGTTTGCTGTTCGTAATGTGTTGGTAGTATGTTAAAGTCTTTTACGTCCCAAGTTATTCTGGATAGTTCTGACTTGTGATTTAGATGATTTGGTATTTATGCGAATGTGCTGTATCTACTCTTAGTGTTTGTAAAAAGCGTACCTAGTAACGGACAATATTTGAACAGTGAACGAAAAAGACCGGAATACGTAGCGTTGGAAGGCCTCCCACAAGGTGAACCGATGACCTTGTGAAGGCCTCAGGAATCCGTTGGATGCGGGAAGCACAGAATCGACAAAGTGGCGATGTTTGAGGCCTATGTCCAGCAGTGGATGTCTTTCAGCTGGAATGATGATGAACGAAAAACGCCGTCCGCCCCTAACACGACCCACTGACCCTGTCGGTCCGTCTGTGTTTTACAGGGGACTATCTTATAAACCGTAAAAGGTACACACTTAAAATTTTCACAGAGCGTGTAACTATTATGGCCGCTACAACGACAAATAATAAAATTAAAAATTAAAGAGGATCTCCGCGCAAGAAACGTACTTGACGCGTGTCACGTGTGTGTACATGTGTGTGTGTATGTACTATATTGTATGGCCGCTTTTTAACGAGTCTCCTAACTTGGATAAAGTTAGGAGACTCCTTATTCTTAAAATCTAGCAGGATGTTAAGGGGATTACAGGACATAAACGCAAAAAACGCAAGTTTTAGAAGCAATAAAAGTATAAGTACATATATGTTCGACTACAGTAAATAAAATCAGAAAAATATGTGATTTTCTTCAGGATACCTATATATTATGCTAGGTAGATAGTGTGTGAAAACATAATAAGTACAACTAATTTGATACGATAGAAAACATCATAAGGATACCTCTAAAAACTTTATTTTTACAATAATAATCATACTAATATACATACAATTATTCAGATTTTTTGTCAGATTATTCTACAAGCAACATACTAAAACACTAGTGTTTTAATTTTTTAGTCCAAACAATAGATTTTTTGTAAATAGATAATTGTTTCATATTTTGCAATAGGTTACCAGCGTTGTGTCATCGCGCTTTTCTTTCTTTTCTATGCAGTCCGACAGTGACCGCGCTTTAGGTCATGTAAGCTCCTTAAGGAACTTCTGCAGCGCATGTTTTTCGAGTGGTCTTGCCTAGTTCCTCATTAAAGTTTCAACACCCCGGTTTGAAATTCATGTCACTTGTCTATCTCGCCGGTACTGTGACGTTTTCTAGGTCGTCCTGCCGAGAGTTAGGCTTTGTTTGGTGTAAGTACACTGCCTGTTTTTGATAGTGGTGGGTTTTCAACAGTGGTTGTGGAGCTTCGTCGAATGAGCAGGTCGCGAATTATGACGTTGTAAAACCATCATGAATCCAGTGCGACAGAGAGACGGAGCTATAAATGTCCGATAGCACCATCCCTTTTTCAGATTGGGATCATGATGGCATTAATACTTCATAATATGGCCACTGGGAAGATATAACCCGCATTTCTGTCACCAATTTGGAGCATATAAGAACTTGTGACAATACGAGATACTTTTTAACTTTTTCGCTCTATGGGTATGGAGCGACTACCTCAGTTGCACACTATATACAGGGTTATTGGTAAAACATTAACAGCCTCTTAAGAGGTCATTGTACTCATCATTATAAACAACTTTTACTATGGGACCAAACCTGAAATCGCGAAAAAAAAATCAGCTGTTCGTATAACTCGTCAAAATGTAGGGAATAGCCGGTTTTTTTTTTCGCGATTTCAGGTTTGGTCCCATAGTAAAAGTCGTTCATAATGATGAGTACAATGACCTCTTAAGAGGTTGTTAAAGTTTTACCAATAACCCTGTATACCCCTTGGTAAAATTGGTAGTCAGACTTTCGGGCTTCTGACGACCCGTAAAGACTGTCAAAGATCCACGAATGACAACCGGGACCAATAGCTTTACGTGCTTTCCGAGGCACGGCGGGGTCTTGGTATGTAAAGATGGTCACCCATCCACGGACCAACCGCGGCAAGCGTAGCTTAACTTTAACCATCGACCCGAGCGGCTATTATTACTTAGACACGAGCCTCTCATCCATCGCTTTTCATGATATGAGATATTTTCCAAGGACGGGTACAGCTTCCAGTTTCGATCCATTCCAGAACGATATAGAAAGCCTTATTAAAGGGACTACATGACCTAAAGCGTGGTCTTTGTCGAACTGCTACTTATAAGAAAGAGAAGCGCGATGACAAAACGCTGGTAATTTATTGCAAAATATGAAGCAATTATCTGTTTAAAAAATCTATTGTTTGGAATGAATGAATGAATGAATTGCACCGATCCCAGCGTGGTTAAACCAGACTCGATTAATCGAATGAACCCCAAGATTCGCACTAGCTCCTGTAGCCTCATATTCATGGTGCTACAGCGACCATTGCATATCAAGGAATAGACCGGGGGGCGCGGTAATGGTAGGGAAGACGTGCCCGTAGGATAGGTAAGGATTTAAGAGCCTACCGGATATGCATCCTAGAGTAAGCATTGGACTAGTGGAGAGATGGGTAATTATTATCTATGGATGGGCATCTTTTATCGACCTTGCCGCCAGGTTGGTTCCGGTCGAGCTTCATCGGTGCGTCTTTTGGCGGGCTTCTACTGCTTTCTCGGTTCTTTTGTATGTAATTGCTTGTTTTGTTGTGTCAGATGTTGCTGTTTTCAATGTCTTCGTCGGAAGTTTCGCTACTATCCGTTTCCAGTTTTTTGTAAATCTCACTAGCAGCGATCTTGATCTTACTTCTATCCTCCGCTGTATCCATCCAAAAATTGATTCCCTTTGCGAAGTACTTCATGTCCTGTTTAAGATTGTCGTTCCATGTGTAAATAGGTCGGCCGACCTCCTTGGATTTGGCCTTGTACTCCATTGCTGCATGCAGTAGGTGTGGTTTGCGGCGCCTGTAGACATGTGCGAGGTAGCACATCCTGTGGTTCTTGATGCGTTTGGTTACTGTTTTTCCGTCTAAGATTTCATGCATTTTCTTTTGTCTTGGTTTATTCCTAGAGTGGTTAATCAAGTCTCTCATGATAACTCTTTCATATCTTCTGAGTCTTGACCTGTTAGCTTTGGTAAGTGCTGATACTTTCAGACCATGTATCATGCACGGTACGATCACCATTCGGTACATGAGTCTGGCTAATTTCCAGTCCATATTAATACACTCGAGAGCAATGAATCCGGGTCACTTAAAGAATCCTAAAAATCTCGGAAACTAAAAATGCTAGGTTAATGCAATAAATTGTATTTAATAGACAATGTAATACTCCTTAATTGAAGGTATTAAAACTTCTTAGTTATTGTAAAGTTATATCATAAAAAAATCAAATTTGAAAAAGGGCCACTTTCGAAGATGGAACTACGAAATTACAGCATTTGGTTTTGCTTTTGTTTGTAATCTGTCATTTATGTGGGTACATAAACCATGTTGATAGTGCTCTTTGTTCATTATTCAAGCTGAAATTATGTCGCTTACGCCTGAAGAATGCACCAGAATACTTACAATGCTGGAAACCGGCCGGAGTCAGCGCGATACAGCCAGGACTGTCGGTGTGTCGCTGTCAACAGTACAAAGAGTTCTCCGACGTTACGAAGAAACTGGTTCTAACCTACGCAGACCGGAACGGGCAGAACCAGGTGTACCACAGCACGAGAAGACCGATACTTGGTGAACACCATGCTTCGAAATCGCTTTCTCACAGGAACTGAACTCACAAATCAGTTTCGACGCCTCGGAGGAAGTAACCCAAGTGCATGGACAGTAAGACGTCGGCTTGCTGAATCTAACTTAAAACCCCTTAGACCTGCAAACGGCCCTAAACTGGAGCGTGGGCATCGTATTTCAAGACTAAGATATGCCCAGAGCCACGTAAATTGGAGTATTGAAGATTGGTCAAAAGTTATGTTCTCCGACGAATCAAAATTTATGCTCTACAAGCACGATGGAAGACACAGAGTGTATCGAAGACCAGGGGAAAGATTCAAGCAAGCATGCATCGAAGAAAAAGTAGTCTACGGTGGTGGGTCTGTACTTGTGTGGGCCGGAATTTCTTCTGAAAGTCGCACAGAGCGGGTGATCATAGAAAACGGCTCTTTAACTAGCGTAAGATATGTGGAAGAAATCCTCAATGATCACGTTGGTCCATTTATGGTCAATTTAGGTGAGGATGCTATATTTATGCATGACAATGCCCGACCTCATACAGGTAGGATTGTGAATGACTACCTTCAAGAGATGAACATTACTCGTATGGAGTGGCCAGCGCGCAGCCCGGATATCAACCCGATCGAGCATGCTTGGGACGAGCTAGGCAGATGCGTAAAACAACGAAACCCTCCCCCAATCACGCTTCGTGAGCTCAAAATTGCTCTCACAGAGGAATGGGAGAATATTCCCCAAAATCGTATAAGGAACTTGGTGTACAGCATGCCAAACCGCGTAAACGCAGTAATGGAAGCACGAGGAGGCAATACGAAGTATTAAAATTCAAGAAAATCGTATCAAAGTTCAAAAATTTCATGTTTCCTATTTTTGTTTTAAGGAGAGATCAGCAGTTTTTTTCTTTATGTAATTTTGTGTTAATAAAATGTATGGTGACTCATATTTTTTTTACTTTCATTTAAGGAGTATTACATTGTGTATTAAATACAATTTATTGCATTAACCTATCATTTTTAGTTTCCGAGATTTTTAACATTCTTTAAGTGACCCGGATTCATTGCTCTCGAGTGTATTTGAGTTATCTATGAATGGTAGTAACGATTTGGCGTTTTTCATGGCCTGTTTGCAACGTTTTTTTATAGTACTTTTTCTGCTTAATGTAGATGTAATGTATGTACCTAGGTATTTAATTTCATCACTTGTCGGTATACTTATTCCATTAAGGGTCACGTGTACCGTTATCTGTGTAGCTATGGGGTCCCTAATTAGTATTTTTGTTTTTGTTTCATTTATTTGGAGGCCTACACTATCTAGTAGGGGTTTGATATGGTATAGGATACCTTCTAACCTTTCTAGGTCATCTGAAATGAAGATGAGGTCATCCGCAAATGATAGTACTAGGGGGAGTGAGATTTCACGATCCTGGTCGAGTTTTATTAAATGGGTTTCCTCGTCGAGGGTTCTAAGGACTTCGTCGATGACCAGTGTAAACAGGCGAGGGGACAGAGGGCAACCTTGTTTGACTCCCTTACCTTTAATAATCCAACTGCTTTGCTGGCCACACCATTTGATGCATGTTCGTTCATTCAAGCATACCTTAATTATCTTGTTGGTCAGCGATTTGTTGGTTCGTTGTAATAGGATATCCCTCAGTGCATTGAGGTCGACGTTGTCAAAGGCCTTTTCTATGTCAAGAGCGAGTATATAAGTTCTTTTACCTGCTCGTCATTCTTCGTTCAAGACCCTTTTAAGCGTAAATATATGGTCGTCTGTTGATCTATTGTTTAAAAAGGCCGCTTGATAGCTTCCCAGTTCCGTTATTGTCTCGTCTAGTTTTTTTTAGTACGTAGGAGGCGTAAATTCTGTAACCCGTGTTGCAAATCGATATGCGACGATATTCATTCACATTTTTAGGGTTATTGTTTTTTGGAATTGGTACTTGTACGGTCTCCAGCCACGTGCCGGGTGCTTCGTTCTGTGTCCAAGCTTTGTTCATGTGTTTGGTGACGGCTTCTTGTAATATTTCTGGCATTGCTTTGTAAAGCTCGATTACCAATTGGTCAGTTCCGGGGGCTGTCCCGTTCCGCATTTTATTAATGATTCCCATTACGTCATCCGCAATGGGTCCATCGCACGTGTTTAAAAAAATCTATTGTTTGGATTAAAAAATTAAAACACTAGTGTTTTAGTATGTTGCTTGTAGAATAATCTGACAAAAATCAGAATGATTGTATGTTAGTATGGTTTTTATTGCCAAAAGAAGGTGTTTTGAGATATCTTCATGATTTTTTCTATCGTATCAAAAACTTATCATACATTTTTCTGATTTTGTTTACTGTAGTCGAACATATACTTTTATTGTTTCTAAAACTTGCGTTTTTTGTGTTTAGGTCCTGTAAGCCCCTTAAGAAAATATTGTATATTTTGCTTGGCACGTGTATAAATATCAAATATTTATAAAGATTCCAGATTATAGGGAAACATTTCCAATAAATAGTATTCCGAAAATATTTTCCTGTTCTATGAAAAACATTAAAATTAATTAGGGCTGATTTTTCCTACGCCAGATAATTTTTGTCCGGGGAATAATTTTGAATTTTTGACAATTCTTCCATACGAAATCTCTCAGACGTCAATTTTATCCCACGAGTAAAATAATTTATCTGTTGATTGAGAAATCAGTCCGTTTTGATTTTATATATTTTGTTTTCTACGAGGGGCGTTCAATAAATAATTAAAACCGGGCAAGAGCGAGTCGGACTCGCGCACCGAGGGTTCCGTAACATCCGGGTTTATGCATAAGGTTTATGAAATTAATGTTTTTTTTTTAGTTTTGAGTTGATTGATTGAATGGTAAATGGCGGTTTACGATTTATGCCGTATTAAAAAAATACTACTTACTAGATCTCGTTCAAACCAATTTTCGGTGGTAGTTTACATGGTAATGTACAACATATTTTTTTTTAGTTTTATCATTCTCTTATTTTAGAAGTAACAGGGGGGGGGGGGGCACATTATACCACTTTGGAAGTGTCAAACTATTCAGTTTAGAAAAAAATGATATTAGAAATCTCAATATCATTTTTGAATACGTGTGGGGGGGTATCTATACCCCACACGTACGGGTTTGATGAAAAAAAAAATTTTGAGTTTCGGTTCTAAGTATGGGGAACCCTAAAATTTATTGTTTTTTTTCTACTTTTGTGTGAAAATCTTATTGCGGTTCACAGAATACATCTACTTATCAAGTTTCAACAGTATAGTTCTTATAGTTTCGGAGAAAAGTGGCTGTGACATACGGACGGACAGACAGACAGACGGACATACAGACAGACAGACAGACATGATGAATCTATAAGGGTTCCGTTTTTGCCATTTGGCTACGGAACCCTAAAAATGAGAATGCGATACAAACTCTTTGGAAATTTTAAAAAGTAAATACTGGCTGGTAAAGCTGAAACATATACTCTTACACAACATTTCATTTTATTTATGTACTTACGCTCCTAACACACCTGTGTTAGGACCTCCTAGCATACCTATGCTGGCACAGAGTCAGAGCATGTAACCTTTTATATGCTGGAAGAGATTTCTTTAGAAATAAGCATCACCTTTGTACGTATTTTTCTGTTTCTTCTCGGTTTATAAGTGTAAAAAAAAACATTATTATATATGTGTGTACATAAACGGTTAAAATAAAATTGAAATAAGTAAATTATACATTTTATTAAAATATCTAATGCTGAGATTCACAATAATACACATGTCCTTAGGCTACATTCATTAGGCGGTCAGCGTGCTTGTCTTGCTTTTGACAATATTTTCGACAGAAAAAAAAAATTGTGCTAGTGTAACAAGCCATTGTCCGGCACCATACGAAATACGGCTGATGATAAAGGAATTAACGTTAGCTTCTTCTATAGTCTGCACTCTTCGTATCTCTTGAGCCATCTTCTTCCATTCACCGACCGGTTCAAGGGAGCAGTACACCCGTATCCCCCATTACCGTTCACCATCATATAGTCATAGCAGTTTGTGACGCCATCGCTGTTGCAGTCCTGGAATGAGGAGATTACTTTAGTTACATTCTGTCAAGAAGTTTTTCTGGTCCTACTGATATTTGAGCCTATTTCACAGTTTTTGATCCACGTAAAAACAATATAACGGGTATAGAAATAGTTCTAGTAGAATACGAGAGAAGCAGTCTTCTTACAATCGGACTTATTATGAATAAATCGAAGACAAAAGTCATGCTCATCGACAGAACCGGCCATCTCTCCAGAACGGGAAAACTCGCAGATCAGAATTTGCAAGCGAGTTTATATACCTCGCTAGTCTCGCTACTGACCAGGGAGGAACTGAGGAAGCGAACTAGTAGTCAAGAGACCGACTCAAATGGCCAATGCTGCGATGAGTAAGCTGACACGTATTTGGCAAGACAGAAAGATCTCCAATGTAACCAGGATGAGACTAGTCCGGACACTGGTTTTTCTCAATATTTCCTTTACGGCTTAGTAGAGTCGTGGAGGATTCGGGTAAGAGAACGGAAAAGATAGAAGCTTTTGACACGTGATGTTGGCGAAGAATGCTCCGGATACCATGGACTGCCGAGAGAACGAACAAATCTATCCTCGAACAACTAAGGACAAGAGATAGACTATCCACGATCTGCTACCAAAGGATTCTTGGTTACTTTGTACACATTGCCCGTCGGGAACCCAATAACCTTAAAAAGTTGGTAGTGATGGCCCACGCAGACGGGAAAAGACCTTGCGGCCGGTAACCTAACCGCTGGTCACACCAAGTAACCGCTCTCATTGGGCTCTCTTTTTGACCGACCTGAGAACAGCTGAGAACCAAACGAAGTTGTGGATCATCATACATAAACCCACGACGACCTTTCAGGGTCACGATCTTCAGTAATGAAGTAGAAGAAGATGATAGAAATAGTTAATGGCTGGACAAAGCACTGGACAAAGGCATTTTCTATGTCCTACAGTTATTTCTAACCATAGCGTTGTCCAACTCGTCCCATTGTCGTCGCCATGTCTGGTGCGAAGCTTTTTAGCTTTATCAGGGCTCCACAAAGCCCCTTATTCTTGACTATTCAATTTTATTCTTGAGCAGTTTTGGCCCAGTGGTAACGGTCGTGACTTACGAGTAGTTTCGAACCCAGACAGGGCCGCTTTACTTTGTATAAATTATTTCATCACCACTGCTCTCAAAACGGTGAAGGAAAACATCGTGAGGTAACCTGTTCTAGAACCAAAAATTCGAAGACATGTCACATCTGCCAACCCGCACTTGACCCGCGTGTTGGATTACAGCCCACTCCCTCTCACCGAGAGGAGGCCTGTGTCCCAGCAGTGGGAACATTCATCATCATCATTTCAGCCGAAAGACGTCCACTGCTGGACATAGGCCTCCCCTAAGCACCTCCACTTCGACCGGTTCTGTGCTTCTCGCATCCAACGGGTTCCTGCGGCCTTCACAAGGTCGTCGGTCCACCTTGTGGCCTTCCAACGCTACGTCTTCCGGTACGCGGTCGCCACTCCAGAACCTTTCGGCCCCATCGTGGGAACATTATGGGCTGATTATGTATTCAATCTTAATACTAAAGCGTCACGCTAGAATTATTATTTCTTTAAACGTACCTGTCCAAATTTCTGCAAATATCCTTCAATGATTTGTTTTGCGCAGTGGTAACTCCTCGCACAGTCTTCCCAGGCTGAAATACAGTATATACTTAGGTTAGTATTCGTAACTAAACATCATCATCATCATCATCTGCCTGCCTTTTCCCAACTATGTTGGGGTCGGCTTCCAGTCTAACCGGATGCAGCTGAATATCAGTATTTTACATGGAGTGACTGCCTATCTTACCTCCACAACCCAGTTACTGGGTAATACGATATCCTTTGGTAAGACTGGTTGTCAGACTTTCGGGCTTCTGACTACCCGTAACGACTGTCAAAAATCCACGAATGACAGCCGGGACCAACGGCTTAACGTGCTTTCCGAGGCAGGGAGGGGTCTCGGTATATAAAGATGGTCACCCATCCACAGACCAACCGCGGCAAACGTGTTTAGTAGTATTATTATTATTATTATTACGTAGTATTCGTAACTAAACATGTGGGTCTAAAGGTAACGTCTAATTTTACATGTGGGATAACATTAGATAGGCAGCGCTGGGTCTCTGTCTCGCATAGGGTCATAGCATTGTGCTGAGCGTTCTGCGTGGATTTTTGTGTTTGTGTTCTTTCTCTGCATCATGTTTGCCGCAATTAAACGTATTTTCTTTCTAGGTAAGACTAAAATAATGAAATAAATACTTCAAGAGCAAATTGGGCACGTGGCTGAATAATAAAAGCCGCACGGGTCCATTTTTAAGGTTTTAAGAAACGACGCTTCCCGGCTGTCATTCGTAGATCTTTGATAGTCGTCACGGGTAGTCAGAAGCCCGGTGTCTGACAACTAGTCTTGCCAAGGGATACCCGGGGGGGTGAATCGTGATGTTTTAGCAGTCACCAGGTAAGTTTAGGACCATCGCGTCATCAGGTCGCGTTATCCACAGACCAACCGTGGCAAGGGTACCTTAACTTGATTGATCGACCAGTGCGGTTGTTATTATTTAGCCACGGGCCCCTTCCAGTTCTCATTTAGTTCCATCGTGTAAGCTCTTAAAACCTCAGTCTACAAAAATTGTGTAATAAACCCACCATGATTCCTCTCTGGATCATCATCAGGCAAGACGATCTTCCCAGCGTCTGCCCAGTAGACCCTGGAGATGTTGAAGGGTCCGCAGTAACCCTTGGTGCATCCATGTCCAAGGTCGCATTGGGTTGACACGTAGCAGAGGCATCTGTAGCATCGTTCTGTCAGGTTTGGTATGAAGAGACCTGGAATTGAGAAGGTGGTTTATCTGTCTCTTGATTTAAATAGGTATGTATTTGGCGCGACGATGGGAAGAGACCAGACGGGATGACCATAATGCCCAGGAAATTAGGCAGACCTTTGGTGTGGGATGCAACATGTGTCAACACCCTTGCGCCATCCCATCTTCCTAGCACGGCGGTGAGCTGTGCTGGGGCAGCTGCTGCAGGTGCAGAAAACCTCAAACGGCGAAAATATTCCATTCTGACTGGGAGTTATATGTTCGAGTCATGGGGTCCGAGTGCCCACTTGGTTTTTAGAGATATCGCCAAGCGGTTAGTCGACTCTTCACGTGACCAGAGGGCTGGCCTATTTCTTGGCCAAAGAATTAGCATTGCCATTCAACGTGGCAATGCTGCTAGCCTTTTGGGCACTGTTCCTGTTGACAGCGATGCGGACGAATTTTTTGGATGCCCTATGATTATTTTACGTATTTTTTCATATAAATGTACATATTATTATTATTATTTTAAATATTAGCATAGATTATGTAAATAAATCATCTATTTTCTATAATGTAATAAATAAATAAAAGATATAAATCAATTATCATAAAGGTATGTATTAGAATTTTATTGTATTTCACGCATTTTTATCTCACGAAGCGATGCGCGCTTTACTTGTGGTTACCAAGTGTAAAATCACGCTGTGAATGTGGCTCTCGGTGGCGGCCGAGATACGAACGAAGTTGAAGGTGTGTGTGTGGCGTTTGCGCTTTATGTGATAAATGATAAATGATTTATTTTCTGTAAGTAGGTTTACAAACAGGTTTACTGACGCTACTCGCGCTTCACGCATGTTAAGTACGGATCCCTAATGGATATCACGGATCCCTAATGGATATCGCCGACCTTGCAATTCCTTCAGTTTACGCCGAGCGCATAAAAACTGCATCGATGACGTCCGGCCAGCGACGGGTCGCCGACGCAGCGGAATTCGACATTAGCTATTAATTATTTTAATGCATATTTTTGTCATTCCATATTCTAGCATCGAATAGGTTTCACCAATTTTAATTGTAATAATTTCTCTTAAAATAAATTAGTTTAAAGTAACTTTGGTTTTTTTTCGATCCATCGTCTGCAGCTTACGTAATTCGCACACTTTCACAGCGTGTTTGTACACTTGTTTACCACAAGTAAACTGCGAGTAAAGAGAAAAAAAACTGTATTCTTTTAAAACTGTCGCAATGGCATGACTGAGAGACACGCCGCTCTATAAAGGCAAACTTTTAAAACAGTTTTTTAGTCATTTGAAAAGCTTTTGATTTTTTTTGTTTCTATTTCCAATGAGAAACTTATTGAGAAAAACAACAGTTAATTAACCATTCGTATGTCCGGAACGTGGATCCACGAAGACACAATTACTTTTTAATTGTTTCTGTAATTACGCCATTTAACCGGTTAAAGTAAAAAAATATTTATAGCATGATTAGGTATTTGGTATCTCAAATATTCAAGTGTCTGGTCAATCAAGTTTTATAACTGACCTTTGTAAAAATCTTAAGTTTTTTATCGTTTAGGGTAAGTTTTTTTTAACAATTCGAATCCTTTTTTTATTTTATATATAAACTTGAAGACTCCTTTAGATGTTAATTTAGAATACAAAAGCCGTACTACTTAGGGATGAGTAGGTTCCTAACAGGTTATCTTTATTTTCTATTTCAAGCTTTAAATAAATGTTTTTATTTGGAAAACCATCGCAGACTATTTTATTCATCACCTTGCACGATTACCGCAGGGCAAAAGTCTACACAATGGATGCCTGAAGACGGCGCCGCTGAGGCCCGTCCAGAAAGAGATGTCCAGACGACCTGGACGCGTACCGCAAGGGCTGGTTCGAGGTGGCCCGGGAAAGAGCTGGCCCGGAAGGGTGAGGCCTTTGCCCAGGATCTAAGGCTTGCAGGGCCAACATGGCCAGAGATCGCACAAGCCTTTGCCCAGCAGTAGGCAACAGTATAGACTATAGGTTCTCAACGTGGGTGATAACGCCCCCTCTGGGGCTTTTGAGACTTTCAGGAGGGCGTAGAAGACCCAGAGAAAATTATATATCCTATCTTACGACTGTATAATATTACACGTTTAAATATAACCGGGGCAATAGCTGTTCAGACTCGCGACAGATGGTAAGTAAAAAAAATGGGTGCTCTAGAAAAAAAGAAATTCGAAAAGTTGGGTTGAAAACCTATGTTATAGACTAACAAAAAGAAAAGTAGGTAACTAAACTCAAGATGAGGATGCTCATGTAAGTTTGCATCAGAGAGTAACAGGAAAAGATGAATTATAAATTACAAGTGTTAATTTAATTTAATTTTTATTTGTCTGGGTCTGAATTGCCAAAAAATCCCAGAGAGGCAATCTTGCTAAATTACGGCTAGAATGACGCACATCCCAAAAATAGAACTGTTTTACATTAAATAAATCAGAGGGGCAATTCGACGTAATTTTTTGTTTCAAGGTCATAAAATGCACGACGACTTTCCTCTTAGAGCTAAATAGTATACAGCGATGCTATTCTGTAAAAATCTCACCGTGAAAACTCCTAAGTTTTCACGGTGAGATTTTTACAGAATCGACCGGCTGTACTTACAGCCTCAATTAAGATTTATGTCTGCCGTCTTGATTTGTTTTTGGTTTTAAAATATTAAAAATTAGTACAATTTAAATGCTCACCAAAATAATTTTTGAACTACCAAAATGCTCACCAAATCTTGTTTCCCTGAAATAGAAGTAACAATACCCAAAATGAGAAATATTGGCGACGTAGGATGCAAGAGCGAGCGAAGGGCACCCCGAGGTTAGGTTAGGTTAGGTTAGAAATAGGGGCCCCGCGAAGCGCGGCGGGGCTCCGCCAACATAGGATGTGGTATAGAGTAAAAAGGAAAATAGGTTTATTTCTACAATACTTTATGAAACACAATTTGGTGAGCATTTATCCATTCTGGCATTTCGAATTTTTTGGTAGTAAAATAGGTACTTTTCAGGTAGGGGTTTAAACACAAGCCATTAACAATATTCTTACCACTTGAGCCAGTTATCCAAAAGACGAAGACACCAAATAAACAAATCGGGATCGCTAACATCGGTTTTATGTGCATCTTGTTATTTGCTCGTGTGTCTGAAAAAAAATGAGAGAAGTTTGTAAAATACTTAGAAGTTGCAAGCGATAATTTTTCCTGTTTTAATAATGAAAAAACTGGCCAAGTGCGAGTCGGACTCGCACATGAAGGGTTCCGTACAACAAGGCAAAAACGCCGAAAAAAAAAACATGTTTGTTGTGTGGGAGCCCCCCTTAAATATTTATTTTATTTAAATTTTATTATTTATTATTAAAGTTAAAATACATCTGAGTATTTTGTGAATATTTCAAGTGCCTACCTGTTGCCATTTTTGATATCGAGCAAATAAAGGCAAAAAAATCGCGTTTGTTGTATGGGAGCCCCCCTTAAATATTTATTTATTTTAATTTTATTATTTATTATTAAAGTTAAAATACATCTGAGTATTTTGAGAATATTTCAAGTGCCTACCTGTTGCCATTTTTGATATCGAGCAAAAAAAGGCAAAAAAATCGCGTTTGTTGTATGGGAGCCCCCCTTAAATATTTATTTTATTTTGTTTTTAGTATTTGTTGTTATAGCGGCAACAGAAATACATAACTTGTGAAAATTTCAACTGTCTAGCTATCGCGGTTCTTGAGATACAGTCTGGTGGCAGACAGACAGACAGACAGACGGACAGACGGACAGACAGCGAAGTCTTAGTAATAGGGTTCCGTTTTTACCCTTTAGGTACGGAAACGGAAAGGTGAGTGGTCGGGGGACCCAAGGCCCAAGGGGATGACCTAAAGCGCGGTCACTGTCGGACTGCATAGAGTAGATAAGCGCGATGACACAACGTTGGTAATTTATTGCAAAATATGAAGCAATTATCTATTTACAAAAAGTCTATTGTTTGGACTAAAAAATTAAAACACTACTGCACATACTAAATATGTTGCTTGTAGAATAATCTGACAAAAAATCAGAATGATTGTATGTATATTATTATGGTTTTTATTACAAAAAAGTAAGCTTTTAGAGGTATTCATGATTTTTTTCTATCGTACCTATCGAATTAGTTGTATTATATTTTCAACACACTATCTACCTACCATATATCCTTAAAAATATCATATATTTTTCTGATTTTGTTTACTGTAGTCGATCTACTTTTATTGCTTCTAAAACTTGCGAATTTTGAGTTTAGGTCCTGTAATCCCCTTAAGGTCAGGAGATCTACTCCCTGAGCGAGTAATCCGAATTTCCAGTCGAAGCCACGGGCGTTTCCTATTCTGTATCACCTACGGATATAATACTATAAGATTAATTTGGGGCCCAAACTCCCGCCTAGGGTATTAGTGTTCTGTGCCCAAACTATGAACGAGTGACAACACGATTTGACAGCTGTCCATACTCGTATGAGTTATAGCCCGTCCGAAAAAGATAATTAATCGGGTGTAGGATTAAATCCGAAGTATCTAACTACTTTCGGAAGGGATCGTATCTTCGTTGACAGACTTAGGAGGGTATGCTATCAGAACCTTAAAATAATAATAAATTAATGTCTGCTTGCAATTGTCCAGATGCAGGGCAAAACCTCTAAGGTCTTATTTCACCCCAATTAGGCCACAATTACCGGATTTCAGTCCGTACACGCGTTTATGCCTACTGCCTTCCGTGTATAACCAGATTGACGTTTCAGTGCAGGGTATTCACATGAAACATCGCTTACAGCGGTCAGTCAAAGCTGATCGACATTGCGCATCACTGCACTGAACATGTAGGGATGGACGATGTTGGCAGATAATCGATTTAAATTATAATGGTGAAAAATATTGAAATCGAAAATCTAAGAATTGTTTGAGGAATTTTTTGAGATTCAATACCGATGTTGAAATTAATGAGGGTTTTCTAAAATGACGTTCACTAGGTGGCAGCACTGAGACGTCAGGTCCGGGCACCTGTCAAGTGTCAAAGCGCCTATATTTTTTTTAGTCGTGACTGAATGATGAATGTCATCATATATTTTATATTCATTGTCGACATGAAAGACCTCTTGTCAAAGTGGCGCCAACTGGTGGCGTGAATTTTCATGAAAACCCTCTTTGAAATGGATCTCTTTCAAATATGGAGGCAGGGATTTTTTTTTTGCAATTGCCACACCAGGCTACGGCCAACCAGTTCTATAGCAACAATGTTATTGTGAATAGATTCAATAGAAATCAAGAGCACTTTGGATAACACTTTCACTATAATCTAAAACAACCAGATCCAATTTAGATTTAATTTAGCGATGCGGATGAATTTTTCGGTGCTATTTTTTAGTCTGTATACTTTTAGTTAAGTTAGGATTTAATTTTGTTATTTTTAGATTTGGTTAAAGTAAAGTTGTATTTTATCTTAAAATATTTAAATCACATTATTTAAGAGTTGCAAAAAAAAAATAGATATCTAAATGTATAAAATTAAAATTAGTGCGCATAATCAGAAATCTAAAATAGAATTTTTATCAACTCGATTCTCCGATTAATCGATCCCATATTATTCCCATCCCTACTTTACTATACACGGTTTAGGCACTACCGTGAGAGACGTGGCAACACTGGCAACGTTGCAAGTAGTTGTACAGGCACTAAGCCAAATACGGATTTGGCACAAATAACCTCTCGGGATAGGTGTGAGCCTATCTGCTGGATTACTTCAGCGCTAAGCTTCAGTATTTTGACAGCTGCCGTCAAGCCTTTAATGGTTCATGCGCTATATGATATCAGCGATATCGATCAAAAAAATTATAAGAAACAAAACTTTTTTAAAAATAAGCTTTTATTTAAATGCGCTAAAAAGAATAAAATAAACTTTTCCTTCAAATCTTTTACTAGGTACTTATCATTTATAACGTCATTGCACAATTTATATGATATAAAAGCTTGTCGCGAGAAAGATATTCTCAGCAAGCCCTTTCATTTGATACCCATATTGTAGGATTGCATTAAAAAATAACTCGTCCGCCATGTTGGGGTGTTCCGCCATTTTCGATTTAGAATGACGTCACACAGCAAACCATGCATTGTCATCCAAACTAAACGTGCATGGAAAATTTTAGCTCAATCGGTTGAATATATCTGCTTAAAAATTTAGTTGCAAGAATCCACCCAAACAAACAAAAAAAAAAATATATATAAAAAAACAAACATAGTTTTACATTGCAAGTTAAACAGTGGCACCCATAGCATAGTAATTTTATAAATATGTTTGAAGGTCTTTCTTGTCAAAGAAAACGTACCGCGCCTTGATGTCTTTATAATGGCCAAAACTTAAAACAGAGGTGTCGGTTACGGTAACAGTGTCGCGAGTTCAATGGTCGCTTAAAGAAGTTTTCACTTAAAAAACTGTTCTAAGTATACATTTTGACCGCGTATATACTTTTTTATGAAACACTGCTTTTTTTTTTTGATAATCGACTAACAATTTCTATGCTGGGGGTCTTGAATGTTCTTGCCACCCTGTATTATTTCAAAGAAAAAAAAAGAGGTAAAGTTACGGATTCGTAGCGCAATGGTAACAGCCGCATGGCTTGATCTAAGCTATGCTTACCGAGATCGGTCCATGGTTGAGTTGCCATCCACTACATATCGAGCCTCCGTGCTTTTGGAAAGCCTTTGGTCCCGGCTGTCATTCGTGGATCTTTGACAGTCGTTACGGGTCAGTAGCCCAAAAGTCTGACAACGTCTTACCAAGGGGTTTCGTGCCATTGGAAAGCCTTTGGTCCCGGCTGTCATTCGTGGATCTTTGAGTCGTTACGGGTCAGTAGCCAGAAAGTCTGACAACCATTCTTTCCAAGGGGTATCGTATTACCCAGTCCTAACTGGGTTGTGGAGGTCAGACAGGCAGTCACTCCATGTAAAATACTGGTACTCAGCTGCATCCGGTTAGACCGGAAGCCGATCCCGGGAAAAGGCTAGGCAGATGATGATGATGAGGTATATATATTGAAGTATACAACTGATTTACATTCGACACGACACAACTTCAAGCCTTAAAAAAACAAACAGAAAAATCACAACACGAAGCAAAGCGACGACAACGCGAAGGCAGACATGTTTGTTTGTGTGGTCACGTGGAAATGCACACATTACTATTATCTGCCCAAAAAAATTAAAAATACTCTTAAGTTCAACAACAATATTCCAAATTAAAATCAGCGTCAGGCACTAGTTGCCTAGATATTTTTGCACACACAATCCTGCTAATTCCTTACAATGCGGTTTTTATTTGATTTTTATTTTCTGAATATTGTTGTGTACCTTTTAGGACCAGCATCCCAATTGCGTTGAACACTATTCATCTCAATCTGAATCATTTTGAAGAAAGAAAGAAAGAAAGAAAATAGAGACACAAACAAAAAAATAAAACAAAGTAACAATTTGAGAGAAAGTATGCGTCACATCTATGCAAAACGGCCATTGCTCAGCATAATGCTAAGACCCTATACGAGACAGAGCCCCAGCGCTGGTTTTCAGCGACAGCCGAAGGATATTGCTAATCCATTGCTTCATATGTTCGAAAAAATTGTCTGCTCAGTAGCGTAAATAACGCAATGAATGTTGTTGAACTGTCAACATGAAACCCATTGTTACTGATTAAATTTTAAATTAAATTAATTAATTCTTTATTTTTTTCACCAAAAGCCATTTCATAACAATATTCAAAGACAATAGAGCGTAGAGGCTTATAACTAGGTCACAATAATTTTAATACTCTGACTCCTAAACTAGGTGTAGGTGCCTGTGTCTTAGGAGTCAGTGATTCTTCGTTACAAACAAAGCCATATTGTACTAAAACGGGACGTTTCAACAATAAGTAAATGGTGTAAAAGAAAAACAGTATATAATTTATGTAAGGGAAATGATGATAGTATGTTACGCAAATACGCAATTTCTGGAACGAAAATGATCGCAAAATTAATGTGACAAATTGTCAAGCACGCGTAATTTGCTGTGTTTGATTGAATTATTTATCAACAGCCAATCACAGCGGCTTACGCGGCCTTGACAATTTCGCTCGAGAGATCGGCCACGGTTTCCTAGAAGAGCGGTGGCCGCCACAAAGCGTCCGCAATTTACCGGTGACTGACGTCACTGAAACGTTATTTATGAAAGTAAGCGTGTCCTTTCCTAGAGAACGTTTTTGACACCGTAATGTCAAACCCCGCTGCCAAAAGATTTAAATCGCTAGATTTGTCCTCACCGTACTTAAAAGTGTCCATACTGAGAAGAGTGAGCTCACACATGTAATATTTTTAGCGTTTTCATGGCAATCAAGTCAAGTTACTGCACTATTGTGTGTCTAAGGTGTCAAAACGAAACAGAAACGCGACTATCTTTTGACGTGGTATCTACCGATATAAATTTTTGCCGCTGCGCTGTCATCATTTGTATGACAGCCGACACTGCGGCCATTATATACACACGCCAGCATAATTATCAAGCTACCTGAAACGGTCAAATTTTTCTAATCAACTTTGAACCTTAAGCTTTAAAGCGATAAAGTTGAAAATCTATGAAAGAAATTTGACAGATTGTAGTAGCTTGATGTGCTGGTGTCTTTACCGTCACCGCTTTTCTAGGAAACCGTAACTTTAGTCTGTGCTAATTAAATGTATTTTCTTTGTTCTCCTTTCTTTCTAAATCCCACACTGGAACTAAATGTTCAGCACAGATAGTGAGTGCTAACCACAGATATAGATACATCTAGATAACGCAAAAGCAAGTACTTCGCGTGCCAAAAATCGCACCAGCTTACGTTCAAAAATCGTAAGCGCTCAGTCCTTTGTACAGACGTCAGCACATCAACCTACTACAATCTGTCAAATTTCTTTAATAGATTTTAAATTTTATCGCTGAAGTATAAGGTTCAATGTTGATTGGGAAAATTTGACAGTTTCGGGTAGCTTGATGTGCTGGCGGCTGTACTGCTGGCTGAGTAAGCGTGAGCGAGAGCGCGAGCTTGTGACGTCATAGTAGGTAATAAAAAAATGGCACGCTTGGTCATAACTATTTAGTAATCTGTGGCTTGATTTTCATACAGTTCGTGATACTTGCGTTATCTAGGTCTATCTATATCTGTGGTGCTAACTATCACAATGTCAACTTGATTCACTGTTGCTGCACTGTAAGTAAGTAGTCTGTGTCCTCTCCTTAATTGTAGATTAAACGGAACTGTATTTATTGCCGCCATTTGTTACTGAAACGGTTTATTGATTCCGATTCTCTTTTTCTGGTTCTGCGGGATAATTGCGTAACATACCTTTCATTTTGAATATTCATTGCGCTATTTACGTTGTTGAGCAGACTAATTTCTCTAACATATGAAGCAATGGATTAGTAATATCCTTCAAAATGATTCAGATTGCGATTGATAGTCACACTTAATGAAGGTGCTGGTTCTATTTTCGTCTGTATGTTTTTTATTAGGTACGTGTGTTCATCGCTTTCGCCGCGATTACTGCGGTGCTATTCTGTAAAAATCTCAAAGTGAAAACTTAGGTGAAGTGAGCGTGGAGTGAGCTGTCTATAGTGTCAATTGCTAGCAAAAACAAACTCGCTTCACCTAAATTTTCACAGTGAGAGTTTTACAGAATCGACCGGCCTGGGCCGTCTTTTTTCATTTGTTGGGGGAAGCTCACGCGGTGGTCCTATATACATTTTTAACCGACTTCAAAAAAGGAGGAGGTTTTATTAACTTTACTTTGGTAGCTTTTGAGTAAGCTTCAATAATACGTAAGTATTGAATTCTACTTTATGTATGTAGACGATGTTATAAAACTTCTTTACATAGCGAGTAGTGGTACCTACCTATACAATTTTGTGTGGTGTAGGTACGACAAGTATAGTGAAAAAAAAACAAAGTGAAAAATAACTTAAATTTTGGAAGTCAGGCAAAAAACGAAAATGAAAAAAACCTAAGACACCGGTTTTTGGAAGTACCTAGGTTGTTTTTTTTTTTTTGTAAAAAAACGTCTTTTTTTAAGTTACAAGACTTGTTGTTCTACTCGTGGAAAATTGTATGTCTAAATTGAATGTCTAGTTTTTGAAGGATTTTCTTAAAGAGCCGTTTTCAAGACAAATCGTTGAAAGAGGATGATCGTGAATTTAAATTTAGGATTGCACTCCAATTTATATTTATGATACAAAATATTATTTATTAGTAATATATCCGGTTTTATCCATTATGCATAAGGAAAATGCAGTAAATAACCAAGTTCACCTAATGTTAATCATAATGGACGAAGTCCTTAATTATACATAAATCTATACAAATAAAATTGAAGAGTCTG